>KN837111.1:117964-140629 GCA_000827215.1 Sphaerobolus stellatus SS14 | reverse complement strand
AGATCATTCTATAAATAATCTGATCCGAGGCCAACGTGGCCTCACAGAAGCACTGATGGGATCAGTGCCAGCTGGCTGGTGGCCGGCCCGAGGTATAAATATATCTTTAGTGAGGTTCTGGCTTCTCTCCTTAACCAGAACCACAACGGTAGCGACCCGTCGCTACCCTCCCCTATGCCTGACTCAAAAGAGAGTCAAGCTAAGCGCAGCAGCAATGCTGCTGATTTGTTGTTGCAATTTCGTGAACAACGAGCACGATGTGATGAAAATTGCGTAGAAGTAAGCGCAGTCCATGGCACTTGCTTCGCGTACCACCCAGAGGGGTGCGACCAATGCTCTATTTATCTAGAGCACCTACTGGAGGACATCGAAAGACGTCCCTCCATGTACATCTTCACTAGGGATGAAATCCTTAGTGGAATCAATGAGGTGTGGCCTCATATTTGGGAATACATCCAGCAATTGGACGAATCCCGTGCAACTTTCGAAAGAGAGTTGTACGAAGAGACAGCCGCCAATCGTCAGCTGCGAGACGAAAATGAGGATCTGCATGCGCAGATCATCAAACTGGAGACTCGCATTGAGAGTCTCCACCCTCCATTGCTTAGTGAGCGCATCCTTGCGCCCACCCCCACTACCGAGTCGCCTACCGGTAGTCAGGCTTTGACCACCCCGGTCAAAGCATCATATTCTAGAAAACGTGCTCGTAAATTAGACGAGAACGAAGATTTCCTGAATAAAGTCTGGAAATACGACTCGCAACCAGAGCACTGGTCGTTATATATGTGGACAGCTCTCGTAGGCTGGCACCAGAACCCCATGAGCGTACCTAATGCGCTCAGGGAAGACAACGACAGCTATTTCCTGGAACAGGATATAGACGTCGCTGCCTGGCTCACCAAAGTCATTGGTGAACTACCCCGCCAAGCCATCATGCTTCGCATGAAGGGAGTGTTTGTCAGCCGTACCAATTTTGATACGGCTTGTTACGGATTCAACCCGAATCTGTTTTGCGCAGAGATGCATAGGAGCCAATGGCTCACAGATGCATCTCTCCCTTTGCGCATCGGTTCCCAAATAGCCAAGGGAATCAAAGGTAAATCACAGATTGAATCTGTGAAAATACCGGAAGGACCAGAGTTCCTAAAACTGGTCCTTGAACACTGTTCTCTATCTAGAGAACAGATATAACCAAATCATCCCGTACATGATCCAGGATGATGAAAAGTGGCCATTTAGTTCGGCCGCTGTAGAACGTGCCGCCTACATGGCACTTCGCGAGCAGGAAAAGGCCCCTTACAAGGGCAAAAAGCCTGCGACTGCCAATAGGCAGCCAAAGCCTTCGGTGCATGCACCGACACCAGCTAAGACTGGTGAGTCCAGCCGGCAACGGTTGGACGCGGACTTGGAAAATTACAGCCAAGTCCGTGAACAGGTGCTTCCCTATGATGAAGCACCACCCAGCGGTGAACCGGCTGCTGGGGACATAGCACCACAGGCAGGAGGTGCTAATAGTACTCTCTATGATGAGAGTACCATGGATATTGACCAAATAGTGGAAGATATCTACTGTGACTGCTAGTGGCAGTCAGCCGGGGAGGATGTAATGGCTATAAGCTGTTATATCTATATATGTATATAATTATAATATAATACATGCTTAATAACTAATGTTATTAGTTATATGCGCTACATCATGGATGTAGCTATTATTAGTGTGGACACCATACGTGTCCACAACCAGCTGTATTTAGCATGCTGGTGCATTAGGCGCCGGCATATATCTTTTACCACACACTTGTACTACCTACTCCTAATATAAAGAGTTCAGTTAGTCGTTGTGCGAACATTAAGATATACCAACCGTTATACATCTCCATGCGATCCATAACGGGTGTTACTGGTGTCTGGAAAAGTGATAGTGTAGCCATGGGAATCTTCCATAAAATTCCTGAATGTGTCCTGTTGTCCTTTCTTCTTGTCTTTGTGTCGAAAATTGCCCCGGCTAGAGAAGTGAGCTTAACTGCGCCACCTTCTGAGACTTCACCAGAGCGGGCTTTTGTAGCTTCATTCCCCAGTTCCACAGCTGCCGTATTGTCTCAATTCATGAGTTTCATTGGCCCAGGTACACCATTGGTCTCCCACCATGTAGACATCCCGATATAGCCAGATTTGAAAGTATTTAGCTCCTTATGCATGCAGCAGCCAACCCATATGAATAAATCAATGGCTTCCTGCTGCTCTGGGGAGAGTTTTTGAAATTCCTCCTCCCCAATCTTTCGGTAGATGTCCGCCTGAGTATTCTTGTTACGAGCAATCCTCGCAGCTTGTGGAAGTGCCTCCCATGCATTTGGCCCTCCTATTTCATCAATTGCCAATTTGGTTGCTTCAAGGACGAGTGAGACCATATACTCTGGTGGCATATCCACTTCAGCATCTTTACCCCGCTTATAACGTTCAGATCGTCTTCTCTATTCATCCAGAAGCCTCACGAGTTTTTTCTGGTCCACCGCATGATCTGTATTTGCACCACGGAGCTTGCTTGCAAAATCCTCGGTTTCTGCAGTGATTCCCTTGCCCCCTCGAAAGGACTTATAAGTCGTACAAAGATCTTGCACTTGGTCCTGCAGCCCAGCTAGTTGTGTTTCACTTTTGTGATTAATAGCAGAATGGACTCCAAGATAGAGGCATTGTTTGTCTCCACTGGGCTGTATGCAGTTGACATGCCGTGACTCATAGTTAACATGCTTGTGAGTCGTTCCGTCTCCACTAAAGGTGATACCTGAATAAAGAAATAACGATAAAATTGACACAAAAGCATCAAAATTAATTGAATAAATACCTACTTTTGGCAGTTTGGACATTGACCATTATCTGGACCTCTGCGGCAATTCCTCCTTCTTCAGTGACCCAGCCAACTGTTCAAGCGCTGATAGAATCCTTTACAGTGACTCCAGCATGCCTTGCCACTGTGTGGATCACCTTATTGACTGAACCTGCAGGAACACCCTCTGTGACAAGCTGTAGACACATGTCTCGAGTCCCATCCATCACCACTCCTTTCTGCTTTAATTCCATCGTCCTGCTTTCTGCACGGGTTTTGTCCACAGCCTTAGAGACAGCATTGGCTTGCTGGCTTGGAAATCGGGAGACCTTCAACTTGAGGTTATGATTTTCCTTTTTTAAAACCTGGTTGCACTGTTTGACAGATTCGCATACCCCATCCATCTTCTCCAGTGATTCACTGAGATCTTCTGTAGTTAATTCATGAGCCGTGACTTCAGCCCTATGCAGCATTCGTGATTCCTCTAGTACACTCCTTAAGCGACCTGAGACCTTTCGCTCATTTCGATATCTTTTCAAACTGGTATCTGAGCCACTGGGAATAACTGTGTGGCCGGGTGGTGCATTTTCCTTGTCAGATTCTGCATCCATCCTATCTCGATCATTATTGAGCCGCCTTCCGTTGTTGATTTTGGCCAATTGGGATTTCTGGACCTTACTTCGGTGCCCTGAGGACTTCCAAAGACCTCCTTTGAGTTTATTTCCCATGAGGAATACGTTCTGATAGGAGGTCTGAGCTTCTGATGAGGAGTGTGACACGTCTTGACGTGTTTAGCGCCGTGTTTGGCTTTGAACCAACACAATCCATTTCTGAACTGCTTAACTGCCCAGTTTGGCACCGATCATGCTTGCGAACTCATTAGCATCTAAATCTCCTTTGATGCTTCGTGACCGATTCTCACTATTGTCTTTTTTTAGTGAGATACACTCAGTCCCGGGAGGTACAAAGCACTTCTAGCACTTCGGCCACGAAGTCATGATAAACAAAGGTGAATACATATTTACCAGCTACCAATTTGTATATTATCTGTAGTCCTCGCGGGCCCAGTTCCTGTGCCGTTTTTTAGGAGTGTTTTGGCAGGTGGGAAAGTAACTGTCGGAGTTCGAAATAGGTTGGCATTGCCAGTCACCACAGTAAGGCTGGTGAACTGAACTGCAGCAACGCTAATAGAAAGGCCATAGAAGGTTATAGAACCTTCTAGTATATTTAGTCAGCATAAGCATAGCTTTACTCATGGGCATTATATTATTAGTTCACCTGTAAGGTATATAAGAACCTGTAGTTAGTAGGTAGTACCCCAGTCTTGGAATCAACTAGGTTTCTGGGCATTTCTTCTTGAGCACTCCTGACATATGCTTAGAATGGAGGTAGTCAGTCATACCAGTCCAAGGAGCATTAGCAGGATTGTTCTGGAAGGAGCACTCACAGGTAATTTCCAAATAACTGAGAAGATGGTGTCTGCACAGAGTAAGTAGCCTGTATTTAACTTGATTCAATGAACGTAATTCTTTATGTCAGTAGGTCTCACTTATAGTGGAGATGGAACAACTCACAAAAAAATTAATCTTGAAGGTTGCATATGAATGCAATTGATGAGGAAGGAAAGTGAAGTTGTCTATTCTTTTGTGTCAATTCCTGTAAGTGATCAATATCAGATTGATCCATTATACTAAGTCCTTATGGACTCTTATAAATGCATATATGTGTCCCAGTGTTATATTATTCTTATCTAAGTACATACATAGATTATGTAACATGGTATATAATGCTGGGTCAGTGACTAGTGTGGACCAGTTGTCACTTTACCTGTACCATATAGTAGCTGAATATCACACTTCGTGAACAGTCTGCTAGCATAGATGTGAATAACTAAAACAATGTAAAGACATAGTTTTACACTTTTTTGACTTAACATCAAAAGATATTCACTACCAAATACTTGGAATGCACTTGTCATTCCATGGCCCACAAAAAGAAGACCAATGACAAGGTCCCTGCAAAGACTGGTGATGTAGTTGACAGCAGCAGTACTACCACTGTCACTGGTGGAAAGAATCCCACCCTAGATCCTGGAAAAGATCCCAATCAGGTGGCATCAGCCACCTCAGAGATGAATATTCCTCATGCAGTGACACAGAAGACTCGTGCCAATAATACACTTGCCAAAACAGTGAATGAACTTGATGTATCTGAGAATACCCCTCAGACCCCCAATCTAAACAGAGGAGATGGAGACCCACCTCCTGCAGAAAAAAGCCCAGTCATACCTGAGCCAAGTGAATGATTGGCTTCTGCTGATTGTCAAATATCGATCCGACTGGCTTATATTTCTATTATTTTTACTTTGTATTCAATGTATTCACTTTGCATTCATTTGCTCAGACCTTTTCCGTGTGGCCCTCTTTCCTGCATGGCTTTTTATGTTCACTTCTGTTATTCTTTTGTTGATATCATATATGTTTTCCAACCGAATTCTCTTATCTTTTCTTATCTGCCTTATCTATGTCCCATGTGTCCTTTTCTCGCTTGCAACTCAGCTGATGTATTTGACCCTTCATTATTTACGTTATTTTCCCATCAGCTCTGCATGGCATATCATCACACCATCATACACCAATTATGTTTTTCTGATTCATCTTTGTTTATCTTTTTCTCCATTATTTTTCCACTCAGTTAATTATATTTAAATACACTCATTTGTATCTACTTTTACTCAGTCAGAAATTGAATCATGTATTATCTGTTAACTCTCCTCTTGTCTGTTTCTCTGCTTGGGGTTCATTCCTGGTGAGCTCCATCTTTATATCTCACTCTTGAGCTCTGAAGTAGGGGAAACCTATGACTCAGCAGGGTGCAACACATAAGTTGAAGCCAAGTCCCTTCAGTACAAGTCATTGGCATTGGCATTTCCGTGTGGAAACATTGACTTACTTCCACACAGCATACCAGGTGTATTCTGTATCAGGACATAATCTCACTCTTGAACTCTGAAGTAGGGACAACCTATGACTCAGCAGGGTGCAACACATAAGTTGAAGCCAAGTCCCTTCAGTACAAGTCATTGGCATTGGCATTTCCGTGTGGAAACATTGACTTACTTCTACACGGCATACCAGGTGTATCCTGTATCAGGACATAATCTCACTCTTGAACTCTGAAGTAGGGACAACCTATGACTCAGCAGGGTGCAACACATAAGTTGAAGCCAATTCCCTTCAGTACAAGACATTGGTGTTTCCATGTGGAAACATTGACTTAGTTCCACATGGCATACCAGGTGTATTCTGTATCAGGACATAACAGTATTTCTGACTCCTACTGCATAGTCATATGACATCCAAGTCAAAGAACACTTCTAAACCAATAGAAGCAGTCAAGAGGCCAGCATTCAAATTCAGCAACTCACCACCACCAGCAACTTCACTTTCTGATCAGAAAGCTCGTTACACTCTCAAACATGGAGAGGTAGTTGAACCCTTAGTTGCTAATCCTTGCAAATCCAAGACTCCTCAACCACAACCTATTATGTCCAGTACAACAACTATATCATCTGGGGTTCAAGTTGAAGAAGTACCAGTGGATACCACTCTGACTTCAGATACTGTGCAAGGCAACCGCCGCGTGGAATCTGTGGGAGTTGTTAAGCCTCGTGCTTAAGTGTCACAACACGTGACTTCATTTAATCTCTATGAAGCTTCAGAGAGCTTCGTTTTGACTTCGTTCGACTTCACATGTTACTTTGTTTGACTTTGTGTCTCACCTCGTCTTCGTGTTCACACAACAAACCCTTGACCCACATCCCGACTTCTTCTTGATCCTGAGGGCAACACCTTTGCCCACCTATTTCGTTCTATCACACTATCCACTCCACTATTCCATAAGACTATTATTATTCTTCCTTGGACCTGGCACAATTGATCCTTGATACTTCCTCTATTCTGACAGGTGACACTTCATCATGTATGTTTCCACTTCGTTTGTATTGTTTCCATTCACTTATCTTTTCTTATGGCATATTTCCATTTGCTTATTGTTCTAATGACATATCCTCCGTTCACTTATATTTGTTATTGCATATTTGTCTGTCATACCTTTTCAATCATTCACATTATTCGTTTATACATTCCCCCAAACCTTCGCTATTCGACGATATGCATATACCCATTGTTCTATCACTTTATGTTGTGCTCTGTTCAGCATTTGACTTATTTGTTTGTAATACTTCCTTCCACTTTCATCCATGAACTTATAGTATATAAGTACATGTATCTTAGCTAGTTTTCTCCAGTCGGAAATTAGCCCATTAGCCTTATAGACCTAGTGTATATCATTCCTATACTCGAGCCTAGTGCTCATTCTCCTCTATACACTTCAGACCTCTATTACCTCCAAACCGAATATAAACCTTCAAGATCAATTCTGAACTTCACCTTGAACCTTTGATCTTACTCTGAAGTCCTACCTTTGTTCAGAACTTCGGTATTCAAATCCGCTCTTATATTGTTGGTTCTAATCTGTTCCAAATTAAGGACACGTACATTTCGAGAAGGTGAAACCACGACATTGAAGCCAAGTCCTTCGGTTCTAACCCTTCGTTCTTTAGTGTGACTTTGTTCATTACTTCGGTCACACTTTGGAACCCTTTGTTAGGAGCTGTAAGGGCAACCCTTGGAGTCCGACAGATGTCATGCCAGACCTAGCAGAGGGGAAATCCAAAGTATATAAATAAAGGGGAATATACATGTGAAGGGAATCTCACCTAGCAGAGGGGAAATCCAAAGAGAAAGTCTTGGATTGCCTCTGCTAGCATGAGCCCAATAAATACCACAAGGGATCAGGAACCATCAATGCCCAGAAATACACAAAGGGAGGACCACATGAACATCAGGAATGAGGAACAAGAGATGATGGAAAACGAGACCATAAGGACCACCCTGACTACACCCTAACCCGCACTCCTGCATGTGGACTCCGAGACTGCCACTGCATCCATCCTAACCTCCTGCTCTCCAGCCACAACAAGGGCCTATGATCGGACTCCGAAACCATGGAACAAACTTGTTGAGATACACTTTGGGGGCCGATGGTATATGCATCCGAGTACTGTGGAGGCCGAGTGTTGGACTTGTGACTATAGGGGTCTCAGACTCCGGAAGCTTGTAAATTTGTATTGAAGTGGAGTCTGGACGACTCTGAAAATGAAATATTCGGCTCATCCCCTGACATCACCCCCCTTCTAGGCATTGGTGCCCTTGATGCATGGTGCAATAATCTGAGTTGTCTGAAAGCTAATGAGTTGAATGCTGTAGAATGAATACACCAGGGTGTGGTTGGGTGACGCCAATAGAAGTCAGCAATAAGATCTTTAGCAGCCATATCAGCTTCCGATACCCAAGAGTTATGTTCGTACCCATATCCCTTCCACTTTACCAAGTATTCCAGCCGATTGCGACGCAGACAACTGTCCAAGATAGTTTCCAATTCATAGTGTTCTTTGCCATCTACCAACTCAGGCTCTGGTGGTGGCTGTGCGTGTCTGCCCAGAATGGGATCATCAGGGGCTGGAAGCAATTTCACCACATTGAACACTAGGTGAATGTGGCTCATGGAGTCTGGTAATTCGAGCTTGTAAGCATTGCGGTTGACTTTGCCTATGATCTTGTAAGGGCCTAGGAAACAGTGACTCAGCTTCTGTGATGGATGTGTAGTCTTGATATCACTAGAATCTAAAAACACTCGGTCTCCAATATTATACTCAGGGGCTGGGGTATGCCTCCTGTTGTAATAACGAACCATGTCATCCTTAGCCTTAGTCAAAGCAGCCTTTGCTTCCTCCAGCATTTGTTGCATTCAATCCTTGAACCCATTTACCATTTCAAGGCAGGACTCCAGTTGTCTGGGCTCGAAACCCATTCTCGGGTGCCAACCAGTGTCTAGCATGAATGGAGTCTGTTGCGTCACTGAATGTATATGGTTGTATTGAAATTTGGCGAGCAGTAGTAACTCATCCCAGTCATCTTGGCATTGGTTCACAAACAGCTGTAGGTATTGCTCCAGTTCTTGGTTCACGTGCTCTGTTTGTCTGTCACCTTGTGGATGATAGGCTGTGGTTGTGGCGAGCTTGATGCCTAGCATACGATAGAGCTCACGGGTGAATTCAGCGACAAACTGTGGACCCCGATCTGAGACCACTTGGCACGGAAGTCCATGCAGCTTCCAGACATGATTGAGATAAAGTTGGGCTGCGCCCAGAGCTGTGATAGTGGTGTTTGTTGGAATAAAATGTGCTCTTTTACTCACCGAGTCCACTACATTCATGACGAAGTCTGATCCATGTGCATCTGGGAGTTCGACTATGAAGTCTACACTTACTGTGTCCCACCAAGCCTCGGGTACCAGTAGTGGTTGTAGCTCACCCATCGGAGGCTGACATTGGATCTTCATCCTTAGGCATAGATCACAGGTTTTGGCGTATTGACCAATATACCTTGACATCTGTGGCCACCAATATGTCCTTCCCACCAGCTCTAATGTTTTCCACCAACCTGCATGGCCTCCGATCCTAGACTCATGGTGTTGTAACACAATTCACTTCCTCAGTTCAGAGTCCAGGGGTACATATATCTTGCCTCTAAACATTAGTAACCCCTTGAACCCTGACCACTCTGCCGACCGTACTGACTTCCACTTGCTCTTCTTCAACTCCTCCACTGCTTTTGCCACGGCCTCCTCCTTTTCTCCTGTAGCCAATCCCTTCCTTATCTCCCATAACACATCCTGCTCTTCGCCCTCCACCTGAATACCTTCTAACGCCCTAATGATGAACAGTTCCGGAGGCAACAAGGTGATGTTTTGGTTGTCATTGGAGCCTGAGCCATGATCTTCACGCCTTGACAAGGCATCTGCTTTACCCATGGACTTGCCTGGTTTATGATGAAGCACAAAGTCGAACCTGGACAGGAATAATGACCCTCTTGCCTGTCATTGGTTTAACTTTTTGGTAGTCATGAAATATTCTAGATTTCGGTGGTCCATCCAAACCTCGAATTTGTGTTGGGCTCCTTCAAGGAAGTGCCACCATTCATCCAAGGCTCGGATAATGGCTAGCATCTCTTTATCATGTATTTCATAGTTATGTTCCACCAGGCTCAGACTCTTAGAAAGAAAAGCGACTGGGTGCCATTTATTGTCTTCTTCAGATAACTGAGACAAGGTGGCCCCCATTGCATAGTCAGAGAAGTCCGCTTCAACTCAATAGGGGCCCGAGTTGCTAGGTAGTATAAGTACGGGGGCCGAAGTCACTAACTCTTTCAACTTGTTAAAGGCAGCTCGCTCTCCGGCTCCCCATTGCCAAGTCAACCCCTTTTTTGTGAGATCGAAAAGGGGGCAGGTGTGGTGAGAGAAGTCCTTAATGAACTGCCTATAGAAGTTGACAAAACTGATGAACGACTGGAGTCCGCGTTTGTTCTCAGGCTCTGGCCACTCGGTCACTGTGGCTACCTTGACTGGGTCCATCTCCACTCGGCCCTCTGAAATGATCAAGCCTAGGTATTCAATGCGTGTTCATTTGAATTCACACATCTCCAGTTTGAGGTATAGCTTGTTTTCTCGTAGGCACTTGTTATGCTCTGCCCTGGTGTCACCCTCCAACATTACTCTGATGGCTCTGATAGCACTCTGACCACTATGCTTACTCTGACATTACCCGACATCCCCGACCATGCACTATCAGCATTTTATCTTCCGCTGTCCTCATTGGTCTATTTTCTTATCTTCCTATTGTCATGCTTTTAATCCTTATTGGCTATAACCAGAAACATGCCAGACTTGTATATTCATCTGAGACTCATCCTTATCCGATTCCCCTATTCGTGCCTGTTTACTCCTTGTTATTACCCCATCCAATCTACCCTATTTTCTGATCGTCTCCAACCTTTCCGTTATATCTATTCTACCTCCTTTGAGTTAGTTTCTATTTATAGTATATAAGAACATGTATATTCCTAGGTAGTTCTCTATCCGGAAATCAACTTAGTTTACCCTCTGTTATATTCTTGTTCGCTGTCTTTGACTTCGTCTGTTACGGGCTGATCCTAATGAAGGGTTCCGAAGCGTGACCGAAGTAATGAATGAAGTCACACTAAAGAACAAAGGTTAGAACTGAAGGACTTGGCTTCAACATCGTAGGTTGCGCCACCTCAAAATGTATGTGTCCTTAATTTGGAACAGATTAGAACCAACAATATAAGAGCAGATTCGAATACCGAAGTTCTGAACGAAGTGTTCGGACGAAGGTAGGACTTCGGAGTAAGATCAAAGGTTCAAGGTGAAGTTCGGAGCTGATCTTCGAAGGTTGTATTCAGTTCGGAGGTAATAGAGGTCTGAAGTATATAAAGGGAATGAGCACTAGGCTCGAGTTATAGGAATGATATACACTAAGGTCTATAAGGCTTAATGGGCTAATTTCTGACTGGAGAAAACTAGCTAAGATACATGTACTTATATACTATAAGTCCATGGACGAAAGCGGAAGGAAGTCTTACAAACAAATAAGTCAAATGCGGAACATAACACGAATAAAGTGATAGAACAATGGGTATATGCGTATCGTCGAATAGCGAAGGTTCAGGGGAATATATAAATGAATAATGTGAATGATAGAAAAGGTATGACGAACAAATATGCAATACGAATATAAGTGAACGGAGGATATGTCATGAGAACAAATAAGTGAACAGAAATATGCCATAAGAAAAGATAAGCGAACGGAAACAATACAAATGAACTAGGAACGGGCATGACAAAGTGTCACCTGTCGAAATAGAAGAAGTGTTGAGGACCAATTGTGCCAGGTCCGGGGAAGACCAATAATAGTCTTATGGAATAGTGGAGCGGATAGTGTGATAGAAGGAAGTATGTGGGCAAAGGTGTTGCCCTCGGGATCAAGAAGAAGTCGGGATGTGGGCAAAGGGTTTGTTGTACAGATACGAAGATGGGATGAGAAGCAAAGTCGAACGAAGTAAGATGGGAAGTCAAATGAAGTCCAAACTAAGCTCTCCGAAGCTTCATAGAGGTGAAACAAAGTCACGTGTTGTGACACTTAAGCACGGGGCTTAACATCGTCTCAGACTTCCTCTCCGACATCCTCCGACCAACCTCTGGTTTGACCTCGTCTTACCAGGTTGCAGTCTGGACCTTTGGTCTTGACTACTCTGACATCTCCGGCACTCTGTCTTGACCTCTACCGTCCAAACTTGATTGGACCTGACTGACTTGAAATCAGGACGCGACTTGCAATAGTGGTGCAGCATCAAAGCTGAAGCCAAGTCCTATTCATACATCTCCAACATCACCGACATATCTTAACCTTAGTTCTGCACAGAGCTTAACAGTTATTAGGTAAGCCAGGGGTACAATTTTCAGAGACATAGAACATAAAATATTTGCTTATCGTACACCACCTGCCCCTTTATTGCACAATGATCAGGAGATGCAGACTGAGCTTTGGAATGGTATTCGGGCTTTGGTGGATCAGGGCTTGTGGAGTCAGACTATCCAGAAGGAAAGTGAGAAACATGTTCGAGGGCAGCACTTTGCATGCATAATAGGTATCCACCGACAAAGACAGTAGGTGCACCCCCATTATTTCCCTCGTATTTATACCTATATTATTTGCAGGCCCCAACATTGTCATCATATCATAAGCAGAACATGGACAAGGTGCAAGCCTTTAATCAGCTAAGAATTATTAGGCACCTCATGTAGATGTGTTAAATACTTCATCTCAAATAAATACTAATGCACACAGTCAGTGGCTGGGTAGAAGATGTAGTCAGTGTGATGTTTCCAGGTGTCGCTGAACAATATCAGCTTTGCATTGACTGGCATCAGCTGCATACCCATGGGGAACCCCACTATGGGATTTTTGGAATTTGAGCATTAATGCATGGTTCCCTACCCCTGGCCACCCTCAGTGCATCCACTGTAAACCTCACATTGATTCAAAGAATATAGTGGGTGTATGTGTTCTGGTAGTATACACCATGCCCAGTGGTAGGCCTTCAAATAATAATAATAATAATATGGCCAGTATTAAATCTGTGATTACAGCCTGTTTTGACCACCAAAGCTCCTGGATAGTACTTTGGAAAGCCAGTCTAGTCATTGAGCTGCCCCCTTGGGTCATGTTCATATATCCCTCTTCACCTTTTTTTCACTTTAATATAGACATCCAAGGTAAGGCATTTCTAACAGCCTGCTACCCTTTTTCTAACAAAACGTTAGACATCAAGTTTGTTATAACAAATGGGGATAGACCAACTCCAGCTAACAGCGAACCAATGAATGAGGATGAACATGGCAGAGGCTCACTGGTGTTCTTCAACCAAGCAACAATGTTTCAAAGCTCTGAGACAGGGAAAGGAACTCTAGTAGAGGCTAAGAAAGCTGGACACAGCAGTAAAACAGATTATGCCATAGATGTTCAGGCTGCATTTGAGCATCACTCCACTATGTACTGCTGTAAATATAAATGTAATATGTTTGCCCTTGTAAATATATAATGCTTTCAACTGCACATACTACTTATTTTATTCACCATTTATTTTTTAGAGACAGCCATTGAAGTCACCCAACTGTCACACTATAATTGTGTCACACTTCTCTTTCTATCCATTCACTTTTATTTTCATACTACTTAATGCCTAGTTCATTCAGTTGTAATTAGTAAGTATGTGTTGGGTTCAGCTCTATTGGGTGGTCCTGTGTAAAAATTTTTGAATTTCGTGTTATACCACTGAATAATTAATTTCATTATACACCACCGCCAATCAGAGCAAATATTTTTGCAAACAAGTACGTAACAATTCTTTTCGTTATAAACAAGCCTACATCATGCAGTATTATTTATCTGCAAACAAGCATCTGGCAATTATTTTCGTTATATACTGCTGTGCTTAGGTTTTCCACAGTGCATGCAGGGCATGTCCTTGTATTTTATTCTATTAAAGGAGTAAGAATCTCCCATATTATTCTATATAAATACTACAGGGTCTCATTCTAACTCTTAGTCCTAGACACAGGATGGGAAACTTAGGAGAGTTTTGCCAGCGATGTTTGAGCGCCTACTGAAGTCAAATTACTGATTAGTTCAGATCAACATAGATTACAGTTTGTAGGGTGTTTTCCACCTACTTTCTGCCTCTCAAAGCTTTAATACAAGTTCAAAATGCCACAAACAGAAGGCAATTATCATTTATTTCTCGAACCAAGTAAAATTATCCATCAGTCACAGGTCCTCATCAATGCAGCTCCCAACATAGACAGGCCTTCTCTCAAGCAGTATTAGAGGCTGTCAGATTTTTAATACTAGAAAATGCATCCTCTTCATATCTGCTGCTGTGATAGTGAAATACATCCAACCAGCAAATGTCTATTCATCTCTGAAACTCGATCAATTCAAATGTCACACATCACGGCATGCTCATTTGATTCGAATTTTTACTCTGCTGTCTCGCATCACAAAGGTATCATCCAAATCATCTGAATGGTTCCTCAAAATGTGTTTGGAGGGCTTTGGAAGTGCAATGCATATGAATTGTACCATATCCAAAAATTTGCATCTTTTCATGCATCACAGCAAGTATTTCTGAATGGTTCCAGCAGTCTAAATGTGTCATGCTGAAAATGCTCTTCAAATCTGTTGAGTTGCGACAGTATTCCAAGATCAAATATAGATCTAAACATCAATGTAGTTGGTGAATACAAATGAGCAATGCCAAATAAATATTCAGTGCTCATCAGAATCACACCGTCCCACACCATGCCTGTCATCACTACCATTCCCTGTGAACCAACAAGTCTCTTGATCACCATTGGAGAGGCCAATACATATCAATATTCCGGAAACTGACTATAAATTCAAGTATGTAACATAGTGAGGACAGATGGAAGGAGGAAGGAGAATGCGGAAGAGAAGGTCTGTCTATTTTGGGAACTGCATTGATGAGGACCTGCACCTGACGGATAATTTTACTTGCTTCAAGAAAAAAGTGATAATGGCTTTCTGTTTGTGGCATTTTTAACCTGTATTAAAGCTTTGAGAGGCAGTGTTAAGCCCTGTGCTTAAGTGTCATAACACATGACTTCGTTTAACCTCTACGAAGCTTCGGAGAAGGTCACATACCTTCGAAGAGCTTCATTTGGACTTCATTTGACTTCACATCTTACTTTGTTCGACTTCGCTTCTCACCTCATCTTTGTGTTCACACAACAAACCCTTGACCCACATCCCAACTTCTTTCTTGATCCTGAGGGCAACACTTTTGCCCACCTACTTTGTTCTATCACACTATCCTCTCCACTATTCTATAAGACTATTATTGGTCTTCCCCAAACCTGGCACAATTGGTCCTCAATACTTCTTCTATTCTGACAGGTGACACTTCGTCACATTTGTTTCCAATTCGATTGTATTGTTTCCGTTCGTTTATCATTTCTTATGGCATATTCCGTTTGCTTATTGTTCTCATGACATATCCTCCGTTTACTTACATTTTGTATTGCATATTTGTCCGTCATACCTTTTCGATCATTCACATTATTCGTTTATACATTCCCTCAAACCTTCGCTATTTGATGATACACATATTGTTAGGGGACGACCCTAATATTTCATTTTCACAGTCATCCGGACTCCGCTTCAATACAAGCTTACAAGCTTCCGGAGTCCGAGACCCCTATAGTCACAAGTCCAACACTCGGCCTCCGTGGTACTCTGATGTGTATATCATTGGACCCCAAGGTGTAACTCAACAGGTTCATTCCATGGTTTCGGAGTCCGATCGTAGGCCCTTATTGTGGCCGGAGAGTGGGAGGTTAGGATGGATGCAGTGGCAGTCTTGGAGTCCTCATGCAGGGGTGCAGGTTAGGGTGTAGTCAGGGCAGTCCTTATGGTCTTGTTTTCCATCATCTCTTGTTCCTCGTTCCTGATGTTCATGTGGTCCTCCCCTTGTGTATTTCTGGGCATTGATGGTTCCTGATCCCTTGTGGTATTTATTGGGCTCATGCTAGCAGAGGCAATCCAAGACTTTCTCTTTGGATTTCCCCTCTGCTAGGTGAGATTCCCTTCGCATGTATATTTCCCTTTATTTATATACTTTGGATTTCCCCTCTGCTAGGTCTGGCGTGACATCTGTCAGACTCCGAGGGTTGCCCTTACACATATACCCATTGTTCTATCACTTTATGTTGTGCTCTGTTCTGCATTTGACTTATTTGTTTGTAATACTTCCTTCCACTTTCGTCCATGAACTTATAGTATATAAGTACATGTATCTTAGCTAGTTTTCTCCAGTCAGAAATTAGCCCATTAGCCTTATAGACCTTAGTGTATATCCTTCCTATACTCAAGCCTAATGCTCATTCTCCTCTATATACTTCAGACCTCTATTACCTCCAAACCGAATACAATCTTCAGAGATCAACTCCGAACTTCACCTTGAACCTTTGATCTTACTCCGAAGTCCTACCTTCATTCAGGACTTCATTCAGACTTCATTCAAACACTTCGTTTGGAACTTCAGTATTCGAATCCGCTCTTATATTGTTGGTTCTAATCTGTTCCAAATTAAGGACACATACAGTTTGAGACAGTGCAACCCACAATGTTGAAGCCAAGTCCTTTGGTTCTAACCCTTCATTCTTTAGTGTGACTTCATTCATTACTTCGGTCACACTTTGGAACCCTTTGTTAGGATCAGCCTGTAACAGGCAGAAAGTAGGTGGAAAACACCCTACAGACTGTAATCTACATTGATCTGATATTACCAGGAATTCGAACTTCGGTAGGTGTTCGAACATTGCTGGCAAAACTCTCCTAAGTTCCCCATCCTGTGTCTAGGACTAAGAGTTAGAATGAGACCCTGTAGTATTTATATAGAATAATATGGGATACTCTTACTCCTATATATAATTAAATACAAGGACGTGCCCTGCATGCACTGTGGGAAACCTGAGCACAGCAGTATATAACAAAAATAATTGCCAGATGCTTGTTTGCAAATAAATAATACTGCATGATGTAGGCTTGTTTATAATGAAAATAATTGTCACACTCTTATTTGCAAAAATATTTGCCATCTCCTGGCCTCACATAGTGTTGCTGCTGGTCTGGGCTAGTTCGGGTTAGACCGCGGACTGGACCAATAATAGACTGACTGAACCGAACCATTTAATAATTGGTTCTGTCGGTTTGGTCTTTTTATAAACCAGTCCCAACCCATCTAGTCCATTGGAACCAGTCCCTACTATAGATAGCAGTAGCATGACAGCATCGAATCGTGTTACACACTCTCAGTATTGTCACACTTTCCTCAATGTTGTGTCAACAAGTCGATTCCTTCAGAAAACAGGACCTTACTTCAGTTGTTTTAGCTCTGTAATTACTTATATATTGTATATAATTTATTCACACCCTTATCTGACCGGTTTATGAAGGAATGTGCAGAAGGCACAAAATACCCTCTGGGACTACGGTCCAGTGGGCTGAAACTGGGTTAGAGCCCAGACGGACCACTAGTAAACAGTCTTAGTCTTGACCCATTGCTATTTTAAACTGAACCATGGGTTTCGGTCCAGTTCGGAAACAAACCTGGACTTTGGCAACACTAGCCCCACAGCCATATAGTCAATGGTTGTGCAAAGCAGCGCAATGTCGCAAAGCTGTGAGGTGGTGCTGTGACTTCTGCGCAAACTCTATTAGTAGCTGTAAGATCAGCTAGATCAAAGCCTCTGAAATTTTGCAAACACTTATCTCAGTTCCTTTTGTTCTCTGATTGGCAGTGGTGTATAACGAAAATAATAGTCATGTTCTTGTTTGCAAATATATTTGCTCTGATTGGCAGTGGTGCATAACGAAATTAATTATTCAGTGGTATAATGCAAAATTAGATTTTTTTTACACAGGACTGCCCATACAGCTCCCATCTACATGTAAATTATTGTTCTTTATTTTTATTTTTATTTTTATTTTCTTCTTTCGTTTTACTATCCTTCAAGTAGAAGCTGCACAGTCAGTAGAAGCTGTGCACCCTTTGTAGAAGCATCCACAGCAAAGATATAAGGGTCGAGCTATGCTAGAATCCAAGATATATATCTAATAAACAATTTCTACTAATTGAGCGTGAACTAAGATGTCCAGGTACAATTTCTAGGAGGTCATCAAGTACTGCCAGCCCAAGCAGCAGGTGTAATACACCGTTTATACATTGGGTCCTGACAGCATATATACTTTCATATTCAAATCTATGTTCACTGACTTATTTTCAAGCCATTCATCCTATGCCGATAAGATGCCAGTGTTGCTTGTCACGCTCTATTCTAGATAGTAGATCTTCAGGTCGGGTGCTTAATGCGTGCAATGCATTGTGTCATGCTTCTCGCCCACTCACAGTGACTTCTTGACAGTCTGACATCCTTCTCTTTCCTTTATGGCAGGAAGGAAACTTGCAGTGAATTTTAAAACTCCAACACCTAATTTTAGGAAGTCCACATCCCAAAAAATGTGTATCCTTCCATGTTGTTACATCCTGATACAGAATACACCTGGTAAGCCACGTGGAGGTAAGCCAACGTTTCCGGTCGGAAACGTCAATGACTTGTACTGAAGGGACTTAGCTTCAACTTATGTGTTGCGCCTTGCACAATCGTAGGTTGTCCCTACTTCAGAGTTCAAGAGTAGAGTTGAGAGCAAAGCCGAGCGGGAATGAAACCCGAGCGGAAAGCAGACAAGAGTAGAGTTAACAGAGAATACGAGATTTGATTTCTGACTGAGTAAAAGTAGATACAAATGAGCGTATTTAAATATAATTAACCGAGTGGAAAAACATTGGATAAAAAGATAATCAAGGATGAATCATAAAAAGATAATTGGCATATTGATATGCCGTGCGGAGCCGGTGGGAGAATAACGTAATTAATGAAGGGTCAACTAATCAGCTGAATGATAAGCGAGAAAGAGCACATGGTGCAAAAGATAAAACAGATAAGAAAGATAAAGGAATCCGATCGGAAAACAATTGGTTGAGTCAACAAGAAAATAATAAGAGTGAAAGCCACGCAGAAAAGGGTCTGAATGAACGAATACAAGGGAATGAATCAAATGAATAGAACATGAATAGAAAACAATATATGAATATAAGCCGGTCGGATCGATACTTGACACACGTGTTCCTGCCAAGGGGCTCCACTCTGTGACATGTCAATCTCCGTGTCCTGTCAATTATGGCAAACTTCCTGATGAAGAAAAGTGCATCGAGACGGCCCTGGAAGTGTGTCTTAGTGGCTCGCATAGCATTAGAGCTGCCGGAAAGCTATACGGTGTACTGGAAAGCACCCTCAGAGGGCGGATGAAGGGCTCCATCCCTCAAAGAGAGGTTCATGTCAGTCAGCAATTATTGCACCGGGAACAAAAGGATGTTCTTGCTCAATGGTGCAGGTTTCTTGGCCAGCAAGTGGCGCCTCTCTCTAAAAAGGGAATTAAGCAGAAGGTCCATGACATGGTCAGCAACTTGCCATCTCATGACTGGATTACGAGGTTCCTCAGATAGTATCCTGAGGTCTATGGATTCAAGGCTAGGGGACTTGATCCCAAAAGAGCCACAGCATTTAATAAAGATGCTGTATATGATTATTTCAACAAGCTCCAGAAGATTGTTACAGAGTACCAGATTCCTCAGTGCAGCATTTATAATATGGATGAAAAAGGAATCCAGCTTGGTGGGGGTCACAAAAACTCAAATACTTTGTATTTCTTTGATAGGGAGGACAAGTCCCACTATATTCTGAAGTCTGATTCACTTGTCTTGATTACGGCAATTGAGGCTGCATGTGCAGATGGCACTATGGTTCCTCCTGGATTCATCCTTCTGAAGGGCTCTGGAGTTAATTGGTGGGAGTGGGAGGGTTGGGATGTGGGTATTTATTTGCAGTATTTTTGGTGTGGCAACTGATTGAGTGAGTGCAGGGTCACACAGACTGACAATGAGTGGACAAATGACTTGATATGCCAGCAGTGGTTCATTAAAGTTTTTGTGCCTTTTGCTAAGGGTCACAGTGATGCGACAAAGAAGATTCTCCTAGTTCTTGATGGCCATGGCTCTCACACAACCCCAGAAATGGTTGATTGTGCAAACAAAAATGGTATCATACTACTACAGCTGCCCCCACACACCACACATCGTCTACAACCTCTGGATGTAGGAATTTTCGGCCCCTTCAGTGCTCTTGGATTAAGCACTGTGAAGATATGGGAATAAAGTGTCAAACAATTGTGTGGGAAACTGTGATTCCAGAGTATATGAAGGTATATGCACTCCTATGAATATATGTTTGCCAATGACTGACAAGTTTCTACACAGATTCTATAACAAGTTGTTTATATCTTATATGTTCACACTCAACTAACTGAACTCAGGTTATTATTGAGTAGGTAGTACATGGTGTGGGTAAAAAGATATATGTTGGCGCCTAATGCACCAGCATGCTAAATACAAGCCATTGTGGACACTTATGGTGTCCACACTAATTATATAATATGTATGTACATTAGGTAGTGCATATATATACCAATATAACAATATGTAATTGTTACATCCTCCCTGGCTGACTGCTACTAGCAGTCACTGATATAGATCATCTAATTCTTGATCTACATTCATGGTACTCTCACTTGGGAGAGTACTGCTAGCATCAGATGTTGCTGGTACTTCATCATAGGGAAGCACCAGTTCCCACGATTGATGGTAGGAATCCAAGTCAGCATCAAGACACTGCTGACTAGATTCACCAGTTTTAGCTGGTGTCGGTGCATGTACGGATAGACATGACTGGAGTGATGCAGTCACAGGTTGCTTGCCCTTATTTGGGGCAGGGGGCACTGATTTAACTGCATATATGGTGTGTTCAGCACCAGCAGTGCTACAGGGCCGCTTGGCTTCATGCCTTTCCACGTAAGGTATGGTTCTGGTATAAATTTGTTCTTTGGTTAAAGAACAATGCTTAAGGATCAGTGCTAGGAAGTCTGGCCCTTTGGGGAGTTTCTCAGATACAGGTATAACATGGTTTATATCTTATATCACACCTAGACTAACTGAACTCAATATATAAGAGTAGGTAGTACAATGTGGTGTAAGTTAAAGATATGTATGCTGGCACCTAATGCGCCAGCATTCTGTGGACACTTATGGTGCCCACACTACTAATAGCTACATACTAGATGTAGCGCTGATACCAATATATCATGTATATTAGCTATTAAATATATTATAGTAAATATATATATAATGATATAACAGCATATATATCTGTTACATCCTCCCCGGCGGACTGCTACTAGCAGTCAACTATAGATATCAATCTCCTGATCGATATCCATAGTACTCTCTTCCTGGAGAGTACTACTGGCACCAGCTGACGCTGGTGCAGTGTTCCCAGTCTCGGGTTCACCACTGTGAGGTGCTTCCTCATATGGAAGCACTGTGTTACGGACTTGGTGAGGTACATCCAAGTCTGTATCCAGATGTTGCTGGCTGCTCATTTACATCCCATTCAATATCAGGGATGATATGAGTATATATTGGTTCTTTTATATAAAGAACAATGTTTCAGGAGCAGCATTAATAAGTCTGCTCCGATGGGGTAAGGTCACAGGTATGGTAATCTGTGAGCTATCGGTATGTCCCTTGGCATTATGGGACACAACTCTGATATGGATTGACGTATCAGTTATCCACCAGGACTGCTGGTGGTTGGGAACGCAGTGAATTCAAATGGAATCCACTGACAAGTGTCTCCAAATTGAGACGACTGCCATATCTGACTTTCATTGGTTACATGAAAGCCTGACACAGGACATCAGTGGTTATCTGATATAACCAGTCAGAAATGTCTACCTCTTCTGTGATGAGGTAATCGTTGTTGTCATCCCTAATAGTATAAGGGATGATTATTGGCTTGGGATGCTAACTCAGTAGCATCCACTACTTAGGGAGCGACCAATTATTTGTTCGCTCCAGAGGCTTCATCATCCTCTAATTAAACTAATTATAGTTTAATCTTATATCTGGCAACTCATAAACCGAGTCGTTCTATTATTACTTAGATAGTAATAATGGTGCATATATGTGCATATATGCACTGAAATACCTTATTATTAAGGTATTGATTGATCTTATACACAGTATAAGACATAGGCACGCTAGTTTACACTGCATGCTATACTAGTAATATAGTATATAGGTCCATATATCAGCATATATATGCATTAATTCCTCTTTTTGGGAGGAATTATTAGGTTTTCTTCCTATTCTAGGAAGATCGTGCGGTTGCTTGACATCGTGAAGTTCTAGATACCAGTCGTGTTCTGCCCAATCCTGCTGATCATTAGCAACTACTGTTCTCAGTATTTGCCCAATTGAACTATTGGCACGTTCTGTCACCCCATCAGTTTGAGGATGGAACAAAGTAGACATTAATAGCTTAGTACCTATTAACCGCTGTAATTCACTCCAGAATATCAAAGTGAATTTAGAGTCATGATCAGTTATGATTGACTCAGGTAGTCCATCTAACTGGACTACTTCCTTCAAATACAACCAAGCTACTCCTCTGACTGTAACCTGTACATTTGTTGGAATTAAATGTACTTGTGATGAAAATCTTTCAATGATTACCACTAAATAATCATACTTTTCATCATTAATCCTGTCCTCTGGAAGGGGACTGACAAAGTCAATACCTATTGAGACCCAAGGTCCATTAGG
>KN837111.1:64714-83959 GCA_000827215.1 Sphaerobolus stellatus SS14 | reverse complement strand
TATTGGGAATAGTTGATATAACCTGGATATTATCCAGGCTCAGAAAATGACAGGGAAATACCAACTTTCCCTCACAGTTTTAGGCTTTTTTCCAAGGCATTTTCTGGACTGCTTTCCTACCACTTTCCTGTCCTGGAAAGCACCAGGAAAAACGGACAAATTCCAAACATTTTCCAGGGCTGGATGACAGCTGGAAATTAAACTCAAATCCAGATCTTTTCCAGACCATTTTCCGGCCTGGAAAATATTGACCAGCCTGCAGTGGATGTCCAAGCATGGCTCAAATGTACGAACTTGCTACCGGCCACTGTGCATTGCCATTCAGATGTACGAACCATGACATCAGCCTTCCATATTTTGTTTGTAGTTACTATTTTATTTATTTATTTATTTAAAACTCTGAAATAATTGGTATTTTCATATGCTTCCTATATACATCCAATCAATTCTAATTCTACTTGACCACCTTTGCAATTCTAACTCTTCTTTGGTCGAGACGTAAGTAACTTCATGCCCTTCTTGATGGATAGTAAGCTGTGGGACAATGTTTGCCAAAACTGTACTTCATTGCTGTTAGGGAGAATGAAGACATTGCCAGATTGTTGGGGCTTGGAATTGCTGGGGATCTGGTAAAGGAATGAGTGTGAATGTAGATGGGCAAATCCTTTAGCATAGAGCTTCGTGAATTCCAGCGGTGTTTCAGAAAAGGTGGCACCATAAAGGTGCTCATAAAGCTGAACCGAGATATAGGAAATTTGCCCGATATTGGAGGATTCACCAGCCCATGCATGTGTCGCATTTTTGCCTCCGCCTTTCTCATAGAAGTGCAAGACTTTATATCATGTCAGCTTTTGAGTAGAATATTTTAATATTTTAATAGGCATACCTTTTCCCAGCATTAATCGTTCATTCCATAAGACTATACCGAAATCACCTGCTAAGAGAGGTTGGAAGGTACTAATCATCGCTGTTGTAAGTTCTCCAGGACAGGGAATTTTGACATCTACCCATATTTTTCTACGGCGTTGAAGATTCTAGGAAACAATCCCATTAATATTAAATGAAGATACAATATTTTAAACATACATTACTGGCATTTATCTCTGCCACAGCTGCTGCATTTGCTGCGTTGCCAGTAGCAAATACAGCAGCTGCTCCTTTCCATCGTACCTGTCTTGGAATGGATGTCGTAACACCTTGCACTTGATCCACTTTCAATATCTGGTGAAATTAATGTATTATATTGCGTCGAATACTGGTTATCTGCTGTGGCAATGACTCAGGTGAAGCCTCACCACTTTCACCGCTAGCAGCAGATGAGGAAATATTTTGGCGAACACTTTTGGCAGCATGGTTGGTTTGATGAATTAACCGCCTCTGAACAAGTAAGGAGAGATTCAAGCTTGTTGAGCTCACATAGTTGAGACTCAGGACACGTTCAGGTTCAATAGCCTCAACTTCCTGTAAGCTATGATGGATACGTAGGGCATCCTCGATTAAAGCTTCCGGATTTTCGTCAGGTAAATCAATACTTAATGATACAAGTCAAAAATCAGCATGTCTCAAAAACAGACCATTATTAGATGTATATATACTCACATATTCATAGTTTCTCCAATAGATGTAGAAGTAGCAGCAAAGCTGAGCATGGTGATTTTCTCCAAATCTACCTGAGGGAGTGAGGTGTCCTGGTGTGTGTCAATCAATGTTTGGAGTTCAGCTGCTTCGCCAAGCTCTATTTCTTCCATGCCAATGCCTTCAAATTCGTATTCATCATCTTCAGGATGCTGCCAGGTTGGTTGTTGCTGCTGCAAAGCAAAGAGATCTAATGGAACCCCGAGATGCATGAAGAGTGACTTTGCATCAATCCACACTCTAGATGTAGCCTCCGCAATTTCCTGGTCCGATGGGAATGTAGACAATGTGGGAAGATCGATGTCCTTGTGTTGGAAATATTTATGTTTATATCCACTTGCAGTTGCACGTTCATCTGACAAAGTTGAAAGATATGCAGCTCTTAAAGGAACCGATAGCTTGGGGATGAGGTAAATTGCGTCAAGGTAAGTGAAATCCTTGACATATTGTCGCAATTGTCCAAAAACATGCTCGCATGTCTCTGTAGAATGGAGCCATGGGAGAAGGGGATATCTATTAGGCCCCGGAGAGTGGTTGCGGTGAATAATAATCAAGCCGATTAGGCCATGAATGAGAATACGAAGTATGTTGTTCGCCTCTCGTGATATAAAGTGTTTTGAAGTGGCATAACCAGCAGCTTTTAGATATCCATCCCAAATGTCCAAGAAAAAGAGACCCATCAGAACCATCTGGATTCGTTCTATGTGTGGGATGTGTCAGTTCTGGTATGCATTGACTATCTCACCTCCTATGAAAAGATATACAATGTCCCCCTTTTTTTCAGGAAAATGTTGAATGAGAAACTCCAACATAGGTGTGGAAAACAATCTTGCAGCTGCATTGTCATCTTGATGATCCAGCTTCTCAAACATCCTGAATATAAAGGGGGTTCCCATCCATAAAAGCAGCTCGACGGATAGTGTCATATGATGCAGTATAAGAGTCCAATGTGAGTAGCCAAGCTCCCATGAATAGATTATTTCGGAATGTTTGGGTGCAGTGGTTCGAATCTTGGATGATTGTGAGGGGACAACCTTGAAACATGTAAATGTTGACAGTAATTTCGTCATAACCTAAGCCCAGATGATTGATTGTGTAATGCTTCGTATAGTCGGCCTTCTCCCCTATTTTACGTTGAACCAGTCTCTCAACCTCTGTTCCATCACAGGAATATGAGATAATGTAAAGATTGAGCTTCCAGCATCCCTGTAAAATTTTCCAGGTGTATTCCAATAGATCAGTTGCATCCAGGTCATTTGGAATGGTTTTTGCTGCCAGAATGAGAGGAGCAATGCCGAGCATGGGAATTTGAAGACACCACAGACGAAGCTGAAATGTATTTAATATTACCAGACATATTAACAATGTTAAAGGTGTACCTTCGTTGCTTTCTGGGGTGCACTATTCTCAAGAAACTTTTGTAGTTCATCTGGATCTGCAACAGCTAAGGGCTCTCCAACAGTACCTAAAAGGAACCTTTTTTCCTTTTTTTTGCAATAATACATGTGGTAGGCAGGTAGAAGCTTTGTATCGTCACAACTCAAAGCCAATGGTCCGTCATATCTGACTTTCTGAATATAATCAAGTGCCCTGTCAAAAGTTGACTCTGTGATACCAATCGGAAAACGGGGCTCAAGAGCTGCTTTTGCGCTAACACTGAGTAAGATAATGTATAATGCTCTGAAGGAGATCTTTGACATACTGTTGACTCCTTTGAGTTCTTCCACCCAGTTGGGCACGAAAGATTTGATATGCTGCAGGACTCTGTAAAGCGAGAACACTACAGAAATCATCAAATGCGGGATGATACTTCATGTTCTGGAGACTGATCCCTTTCACTACATGTTCAGCAGTCAGTGTCATCACATGAAGGAGCCCAATGAAAGGTTCTTTGTCATCAAAGGTTCCTGTTGCAGCCAGCTTAGCGAAGCGTAATGGTAAAGGTAAATTGTGGCGATCCTTTCATAAATGGGGAGTGAGGTTCTTAATTATTAAATCTCTGAGATGGATCTTACCTTATAATCGAGCAATACTTGTAAACCTTTGAACTCCAGTGATAAATTGAGTAGTTCATTGTTTTGATACTTCTTATTGTTGTAAATAATGTTCTCTGGTTTCGGTTTTGGCTTGCCAATAATGGATCAAAAGTTGCGCAGACCAAGTAATCCAGTACATTGTTCACATGGCTGCAAAGGAGTCCCCTCAACAATCTTGATGATTTTCTTGCAGTCCCTGGCATAAACACACTTTGCTTCGTGGTCATTCAGCCATGTTAGCCCGTGCATGTAGGCAGTTTCAACAGATTTACGCTGGAGTTTGTTGAGGCTATCCCAGGTAGCGCTAAATAAGCTAGCTGAGAGAGCTTTGAGAGAGGAGGCACCTCCTCCCTTAGCTCCAGAACGTTCAAGATATGTCTTGATTTGGGTATGAACTTCAGCTGTGAGACCAGGACATGGCAATTCAACCCTTGGATTTTGGATCTCCTTGCCAGTTTGTCATCCCTTTTCTTGAGCGAGAACCGGCAGTGACTTGTCAGCAGCTTTGCCATGATGCTTGCAGTTTTCCTTCACATGTTTCAGAAAACGGACAGCACTGTAAACCGTCTGGCCCATAGTCCACTCGCCACAACCGGAACATTGTACTTGTCTCCTGGCTGTTGGATGGAACTCGGCATGTGGATCTACTTCCAAAATCTTCACTTGAAATCTCTTCCATTTTAGAGGATCAATCTCAAGTGACCTGAGCTGGTCTTTTTGGTTGAGCTCACGAGCCTTCACCGATGACCGACTAATGCCACTCAGACCTGCTATGTGTTTGGAATCCTCTGAGTTCATACAAATAGCTGTGACCTTTGCTTTCTTCTTCTGGGGACTTGGAGGAGGTGTTGGTTTTGGGTGAGATTGTTTTTTAGAACTAGATGGTGCGAAGAATGATAACAGTGAGGTTTGTTTGGATACTTTTGTTGAAGTCTGTTCAGTGACAGGCTCGGGAGTTACTGGGCAGCTATCTTCAATTTCTTCCATCAGGGAATCCAGATTAGAATCAGATTTTGACAGTTTTCCACATGATTGAATGAGCAGCTTCGAAGGTTTGGATAAAATAGCACTGAATGACATCAGGTGTGCGGTTGTAGCTGTGGCCTGAACAATTGGGAATACATTGTTACCCTCACGTTTGAGGGCTAGGATTTGACGTCCAATCTACATTGAGGTTAGTATTGAATTAGTTAATTGATCACAATGTAGGAACTCACAGACTGAGCATGAAGTCGAAGAAGATGCAAGAAATATGAAGTTCAGAACAGTGCTATAGTAGCAGGAGTCCATAACAATTTTCCATAAATTTCATGGATAATACTATTCAAGCAGCATACTCCACATGAATAAGAATCCACTTGCTTTCCACAGGGTAATATATTTCCCTTCATCTCACAGTTATGGGCAAATCTTGCTTTGTACCAAAGATTCAGAGCCCCAAAAACCTCCCGTGGGTGGTAGAGAGAAAGTGAATCACCTATATAGTCATCAGCAAGATAAATCTAAACTTATAATACAAATTACTTACCATATGATACAGTTCCAGTTTGCAAGTCAACTCTGCAGCTCATCCAATGGTTGTTACTGACGTGAATAGGGAATAGAAGAATGTTACAACCCTCCTGGATGTATTTCTCTTCAACTTGACAAAGTACAAAATCTTGAAATGTGACTGAACGCTCACTGGCTTTGCATTTTGCTGCCTGTGATAACTTGTATTGGAAAGCAACCCCGACAACTTGGTAGTTCTTCAAGGCAGAATTTTTACTAAGATCTTCTTGAATAGATCGAATAATCATATTAATTATGCCATCATTAACCCATTCCTGTGAAGGAAGACGAGCAATCTCTGAAATTGTGGCACTGAGCTGCATGGTCCCATTCCATTCTAACCAAGAAAATGATTCCAGAATTGCCTTCATGTTATCTTGAGTCTCTTTATGGCTAGGTCCCTTCAAAGCAGCCTTTTCTTTCAACCAGGCAACTGTGTTCTGCCACCGTTTTCGAACTTCATAAAGAGTATGAACTTCATGCCACCAAGATATGACCCAGAAAAGCAGGGATGTCGTCCTTGTCTCTAATTGGAACTGGCCGTCAATAAAGGACTTTGCACCATCGAACCAAGCTTGGCCTATGGCATTCTCCAGTGCCTTGAGAAATTTCAATGAGGGCACAGTGCGTGAGAGCAGCCATGGGAGTGTCTCGACAGATGGATCTTGTGTGAAGAACCCTGTTACGTCACGACCTATAAGTTCTTCTTTGTCCAATTTTGGCAATTTATACACCAAGAGGCTATTAACAGACATAGAGGTCAATGGCAATAGCTTTGCATAATCCTCCAGAATTCGAAGGATACGGATGCGCTCTGAAAGAACCTCGATGTTTGTCTGAAAGTCCGAATATTTGTGTCCAGCATTGATCCATTCAGAAGCATTGAACGGAAGGGTATCGATAGTGTCTATATCTAGACGAGGAGAGGACATTATGAGTATGAACAGAAATGCGCAGAATGTTGTTGACAACACGTAGCAAAACTGTACAGTTACACTAGACCATTTCAGGTAATCGATTACAGCCCTGAATAACAGTATTTACATGTCAAAAATAAGAGGTCACACCAGGGATCGAACCCACAAACCTTACTTACATAAGACAAAATTCACGCATCAGAACAGCTAAGCCATACCAATGTACAAATAGTATGCTGGCCTGGTCTTACTCAGGCTCCCCATGTATGAACTGCCACTCCGGCCTATGTACAGATTTGTCAGCAAAGTTGTATGAATGGACACTGACCTTCGAGGCCAAAACCGCCCTCAAATGTACAAACACTGAAACGGCGTACCTAGGGATAATCAGGGGTCCTATGTTGGCCTCAGATCAGATTATTTATAGAATGATCTGATCTATGACAACTCATAGGCTGAGTCATTCTATTATTACTTTTATAGTAATAATGGTGCATATATGCACTGAAATACCTTATTATTAAGGTATAACTTGATCTTATAATAATTATAAGGTTGCAGCACACTAGTTAAACTGCGAGCTATACTATTTATCCAGTATATATGTGCATATACCCACATATATGCATGTTAATTCCTCTTTCTTGAGGAATTAATAGTTTTACTTCCTATTCTAGGAAGATCGCATGGCCACTTGACACTGCGAAGCTCTAGATACCGATCTAGAGCTTCCAATTCTTTGACACCTGAGAGGGGTTCCCAGGTAACATCTCCAAGAGTCCATTGGGCTCTGAACTGCAACCCATCATTGGACTATTCATGTCCAATGATTTCTTCAACGAACCATTCCTGTTCGTCGTTCTTCCCAAAGTTGTAAAAGGCTTTGGCTTCTCAGTTAGGGAACCAAGAATTATTATTAGGTATATGGGGCCTAATAAGGCTGTTGTGAAAGGTCGCATGTATCTTTCTTGCCTTGAGCTCCTCAGGGAGATCAAGTATGACATTAGAGCTCTCATTCCGAGCTTCCAGGACTTTATAAGGTCCTATAAACTTTGGTAAAAGTTTACACGCTCTACCCTTGGGTAGATTCAAGTTCTTGGTATTTAAATATACCAAGTCACCAGGGGAATATTCTTCTCCTGGTCTCCACTTCTTATTCACATTAACCATCTGTTTAATGCAACTCACTATAATGGCATCATGAGTGGCCATTATATTCCATTTTGCTTGTTCAGCAAAGTTTTAATACCCTTATACTTGGTATTAAAATCAGTGGAAGGCTTATATGCGACATATATCCGTATATAATCTCGAAAGGAGCATATCCAGTGGATTCGCTAGTGCTACTGTTAATAGCAAATTCCACCATTGAACAGCGCTCTGCCCAGTCCCTCTGATCATTGGCAACTACTGTTCTCAGTATTTGCCCGATCAAATGATTGGCCCGTTCTGTCGCTCTATCAGTTTGAGGATGGAACGAAGTGGACATTAATAGTTTAGTTCCTATTAATTGCTGCAATTCACTCCAAAATATAGAAGTGAACTTAGAGTCACAATCAGTTACAATTGACTCTGGTAGTCCATGTAAACGGACTACTTCCTTCAAATACAACCAAGCTACTCCTCTGGGTGTAACTCGCACATTTGTTGGAATCAAATGTACTTGTGATGAGAAATGATCAATGATTACCATTAAATAATCATATTTCTCATCCTTTGTCTTATCCTCTGGAAGGGGACCAACAAAGTCAATACCTATTGAGACCCAGGGTCCATTAGGTATTGGAAGACTATGCAGTAGACCTACTGGTCTACGATTATCAGTCTTGGCTGTTTGGCATTGGCCGCATGACTGACAGAATGACTCTATATCATTCGCCATACTGGTCCACCAGTATGCTCTATGAATATATTTTGCAGTCTTATAGGTTCTGAAGTGTCCTATAATCTTATGTGCCTGGTCAATTATAGTTTTGACCAGTCTCCTCCCCCTTTGGAAAGCATCCTCAGGGATGCAGAGAACATCTCTACCAAGTTGATTTTTGGTAAATAACAGCTTGTCTCGCATGGCAAATTGCTTGTGAGCAGAGACATCTGCAACAACTTTAGATAATAAGTTGTCATTAACATAGTTATTCCTAACTATATCAAGGAAAGAATTATCTCCTTCCATGTGTTGACACAAATTAATTTTGTCAGCACTATCACCACCCATATATCCAATGGTGAGTTCCAATCAAGTGCCTTAAGAATTAGGTGCTTGGTCGTCGCCATGTGCTTTATACTTTTAAAGCACTTATCCAGAAATGGAGTCCATTCAAAAGGACAGTTATTCCTGTTTATACCAGTCAATGGGCTGGTATATGCTGAAATATCTGGTAAAAACAATGCCAGATAATTGCATAATCCCACAAATCGCAGGATTTCATTGTAGCTTCTTGGAGTTCTCCAGCTAAGAAGGCGATACAGCTTGTCTGTATCAGCATGAATACCTTGTTCATCGATAACATGTCCAAGGCAATCCATCCTCTCCGAGTACAAATCGACCTTAGTTTTTACTCAGGTATAAGTGATTTGCATGCAATAAAGAGAACACTTGATTTAAGTGTTCCTCATGTTCTTCTATTGACATAGAGAACACAAGAATATATCATCCAGATAAACATGGATGAAACGACCAACTTGCTTGATGAATATCATAGTCATCAAACAATGGAATGTAGATGGAGCATTGCAATCACCCATCTGCATGACAAGACTTTCGTAAGTCCCAGAAATTGTAGAAAATGCAGACTTGTCTACATCTCTATCCACAATATGTATCTGTTCATACACTTCAGTTAGATCAATCTTTGATCTAACCTGAGACCTGGCCACATCATTTCTGATCATATCTTGGTCAGGGAAAGGAGTTACATCCTTTACTGTGTTTTCATTTTGCAGACGCTTATCAAACACAGTTCTCAGCTTGCCTGTCTTTTTAGGAAGACAGAGCATAGGTACAGCCTGTTGTGTAGACGTCTGTCTCCACCATCCAGCTGTAACATATTGATTGATTTTATCAATCAATTGTTCCTTAAGTGCTTCAGGACATCTAGGAGTCCTATAACGAATCACTTTCGATGGATCAATTAACTTGATCTCATGATTTACCTCCCTAAATGGAGGTAACTCCAAAGGGCTGGCACAATTGGTCCTCAATACTTCTTCTATTCTGACAGGTGACACTTTGTCATGTTTGTTTCCAATTCAATTGTATTGTTTCTGTTCGTTTATCTTTTCTTATTCCATATTTCTGTTTGCTTATTGTTCTCATGACATATCCTCTGTTCACTTATATTTCATATTGCATATTTGTCTGTCATACCTTTTCGATCATTCACATTATTCGTTTAATGATTCCCCTGAACCTTCACTATTTGACGATACACATATACCCATTGTTCTATCACTTTATGTTGTGCTCTGTTCTGCATTTGACTTATTTGTTTGTAATATTTCCGCTTTCGTCCATGAACTTATAGTATATAAGTACATGTATCTTAGCTAGTTTTCTCTGGTCAGAAATTAGCCCATTAGCCTTATAGACCTTAGTGTATATCATTCCTATACTCAAGCCTAGTGCTCATTCTCCTCTATATACTTCAGACCTCTATTACCTCCAAACCGAATACAACCTTCAGAGATCAACTTCAAACTTCACCCCGAACCTTTGATCTTACTCCGAAGTCCTACCTTCGTTCAGGACTTTGTTCAGAGCTTCAGTATTCGAATCTGCTCTTATATTGTTGGTTCTAATCTGTTCCAAATTAAGGACACGTACGGTTCGAGATGGCGCAACCCACGACATTGAAGCCAAGTCCTTCAGTTCTAACCCTTTGTTCTTTAGTGTGACTTCGTTCATTACTTCCGTCACACTTCAGAACCCTTTGTTAGGATCAGCCCATAACAGAAGATGAAGGTCAAATTGAAGAATTTGACGAGTATGCTCCTCACCCTGAGGAGCAGCAAGAGTATGAAGATCAACCTGAAGAGGATGATCAGCAGTATTGTTTTGATGATGAAGAATACGAAACGAGATCCATTGACAATGAAGTTGTACATGTCAATGCAGTCATTAAAGCATCAGGCTATAATGATCATCGCAGACTCTATGGAATTAGAGTCCAGGAAGCAGAGACTGATCTGAGAGTCTGTGGTATTGCAGACAGGAGGAAAAGAACAACCTGTCTATGACCATTGAGCAAGGAAGAAGGCTCGCTCTTTATCTACAAGAGGTAAAGAGAATGAAACTATATCTGTATTTTGGGATATAGCGGGAACAAAGGCCCACTGCCTTTTAGACAGTGGTTGTGAAGAAATCATGATATCAAGTGATTTCGTGAGAGCCAACAAACTTCCAAAGTTTGAATTGGAGAAGCCAGTTATTCTACAATTGGCTTGTGTGGGAATTAAGTCCACTGTTCAGTATGGACTTACTGCCAAAATACTTCTCGGCAAAGAGAAGTATGATGAGTACTTCAACATCACTAATGTCAATTATTATGATGTTATTTTAGGAACTCCGTTCTTACATCAGTTTGAAATCCTATTGGATTTCAAGAACAATTGTGTTCAAATGGGTAAAATTAGTTTCCCCAATAGGTTTGGCAGTATAACACCAACCGAAGCAGATGAGAATGAAGCTCGTCTGCAAAAGGAAAAGCCTAAGGCTCTTCCTGCTCCCACTTCGAAATGAAGCCAGGAGGGTGAGACTAGTAAAATAGTTCCAATAGTCTCACCATCAGCTGTTGCTACCTATGGAAGTAGCAACACAGGAAGTAGGAGAACTGAACAGCATATTCATGGTGTTCAGAGTAGAATAGCACTTTCTGAAAGTGATATTCCTGCATTGAGAGAAGCCTGGCAGAACAGGTATTCAGATATCTTTGGAGATATCCCTTTGGAGTTACCTCCATTTAGGGAGGTAAATCATGAGATCAACTTAATTGATCCATCAAAAGTGCTTTGATATAGGACTCCCAGATGTCCTGAAGCACTTAAAGAACAATTGATTGATAAAATCAATCATTATGTTACAGCTGGATGGTGGAGACAGATGTCAACACAACAGGCTGTACCTATGCTCTGTCTTTCCTAAAAAGACAGGCAAGCTGAGAACTGTGTTTGACAAGCCTCTGCAAAATGAAAACACAGTAAAGGATGTAACTCCTTTCCCTGACCAAGACATGATTCATAATGATGTGGCCAGGTCTCAGGTTAGATCAAAGATTGATCTAACTGAAGCGTATGAACAGATACATATTGTGGATAGAGATGTAGACAAGTCTGCATTTTCCACAATCTTCAGGACTTATGAAAGTCTTGTCATGCAGATGGGCGACTGTAATGCTCCATCTACATTTCGGTGTTTGATGACTATGATATTCATCAAACAAGTTGGTCGATTCATCCATGTTTACCTGGATGATATATTCAGGTTCTCAATGTCAATAGAAGAACATGAGGAACACTTGAGTCAAGTGTTCTCTTTATTGTGTGTAAATCACTTATACCTGAGTAAAACTAAGGTAGATTTGTACTCAGAGAGGATGGATTGCCTTGGCCATATTATTGATGACCAAGGTATTCATGCTGACACAGATGAGATGTATCAGCTTCGTAGCTGGCGCACTCCAAGAAGCTAGAATGAAATCCTGCAATTTGTAGGATTATGCAATTATCTGGCCTTGTTCTTACCAGATATTTCAGCATATACCAGCCCATTGACTGGTATAAACAGAAATAACTGTCCCTTTGAGTGGACTCCATTTCTGGATAAGTGCTTTAAGAGTATAAAGCACAATGACCAAGCACCTAATCTTGAAGGTGCTTGATTGGAACTCACCATTTGATATATGGGTGGTGATTGATGGCTCCAACTTTGGCGTTGGAGGATACATTGGACAAGGAAAAGAGTGGAATACTTGTCATCCTGCTGGATTTCTATCTAAGAAATTCACTTCAGCACAGCAGAATTATCAGACTCATGAACATGAGGCCCTTGCTGTATTGGATGTGCTTGCCAAATGGCAAGACAAACTATTAGGAAGAAAATTCTTCCTAGTAACCGACAATAAGAGTCTTACATTCTTTAAGACTCAAGAAACCCTCACAGCTCAACAAGCTTGCTGGTGGGATTTCATTAGTAGGTTTGATTATGAACCTATTCATGTTCCAGGTGTCTTAAATATAGTAACAGACTGCCTGTCTTGCTATTTTAAGAATGATCTTCCTGATGAAGTTCACCCAGAATGGAGTATGTTGATATTGATGTATGGCTTGATCCTTACAGAGATACTCTGCCAGTGGACTGGTATGTCGAAATGGCTGCAAACAGAGAAATTAGAGTATCTGCTGCAGCTAGACATACCAATAGACTCAGGGAAAGACCTGAACCTAGGGAAGAAGAGGTGAATCAATTAGCTTTGCCAGAGGGTGAACAAATTGATTCTAATAATGAAGACAATGTTCTCGTTTTCAATTCTGGTGCTGACAAAGTCAATTTGTGTCAGCACATTGAAGGAGATAATTCTTTCCTTGACTTAGTTAGAAATAACTATGTTAATGACAACTTATTATCCAAAGTTGTCGCAGATGTCTCTGTGCATAAGCAATTTGCAATGCATGACAAGCTGTTATTTCCAAGAATCAACTTGGTAGAGATATGCTCTGCATCCTGGAAGATGCTTTCCAAAGGGGGAGGAGACTGGTCAAAATTATAATTGACCAGGCACATAAGATTATAGGACACTTCAGAGCCTATAAAACTGCGAAATATATTCGTAGATCATACTGGTGGACCAGTATGGCAAATGACATTGAGTCATTCTGTCAGTCATGCGGCTCGTGTCAAACAGCCAAGACTGATAATCGTAGACCAGTAGGTCTACTGCATAGCCTTCCAATACCTAATGGACCTTGGGTCTCAATAGGTATTGACTTTGTCAGTCCCCTTCCAGAGGACAGGATTAATGATGAAAAGTATGATTATTTAGTGGTAATCATTGAAAGATTTTCATCACAAGTACATTTAATTCCAACAAATGTACAGGTTACAGTCAGAGGAGTAGCTTGGTTGTATTTGAAGGAAGTAGTCCAGTTAGATGGACTACCTGAGTCAATCATAACTGATCATGACTCTAAATTCACTTTGATATTCTGGAGTGAATTACAGCGGTTAATAGGTACTAAGCTATTAATGTCTACTTTGTTCCATCCTCAAACTGATGGGGTGACAGAACGTGCCAATAGTTCAATTGGGCAAATACTGAGAACAGTAGTTGCTAATGATCAGCAGGATTGGGCAGAACACTGCCCAATGGTGGAATTCACTATTAGCAGTAGTACTAGTGAATCAATGGGATATGCTCCCTTTGAGATTATATACGGATATATGCTGCATATAAGCCTTCTCACTGATTTTAATACCAAATATAAGGGTATTAAACTATCTGCTGAACAAGCAAAGTGGAATATAATGACTACACATGATGCCATTATAGTGAGTCGCATTAAACAGACTGTTAATGCGAATAAGAAACAGAGACCAGGAGAAGAATATTCCCCTGGTGACTTGGTATATTTAAGTACCAAGAACCTGAACCTACCTAAAGGTTAGGCACATAAACTTTTACCAAAGTTTATAGGACCTTATAAAGTCCTGGAAGCTCGGAATGAGAGCTCCAATGTCGTACTTGAACTCCCTGAGGAGCTCAAGGCTAGAAAGATCCATGCGACCTTTCACAATAGTCTTATTAGGCCCCATGTACCTAATAATGATACTCGGTTCCCTAACCGAGAAGCCAAAGCCTTTTATGACTTTGGTAAGGACGACGAACAGGAATGGTTCGTTGAGGAGATCATTGGACATGAATGGACCAATGGTGGATTACAGTTTAGAGTCCAGTGGACTCTAGGAGACGTCACCTGGGAACCCCTATCAGGTATAAAAGAACTGGAAGCTCTAGACCAGTATTTAGAACTTCACGGTGTCAAGCGACCGTGCGACCTTCCTAGAATAGGAAGCAGACATAAGAATTCCTCAAAAAAGAGGAATTAATGTGCATATATGCAGGTATATGCACCTATATTATATGCTGCTAGTATAACATGCAGTGTAACTAGTGTGCCACTATCGTATAACAACTATAAGACATGCTAATACCTTAATAATAAGGTATTCCAGTGCAGATATGTACATATATATTCGCATTTATTACTATATAAGTAATAATATAATGACTCGGCTTATGAGTCACCTGAGATCAGATCAAACTATTAATAGTTTGACCAGAGGCACATGTAACCTCACTAAGCACTGAGTGATCAGTGCCAGCTGGCTGGCTGCCGGTCGAAGTATAAATATACTTCTTGGGTGTTCCTGGCATCTAACAACTTGACCAGAACCACTGCCCAGGTAGTGGCCCAGTCACTACCCACACTACCACTTGACTCTCAATGAGCCATGCATCCAGCAGCAGTAATGCTGCTGATCTACTGTTGCACTTTCATGATCAGCAAGCCAAACATGATGAGAATTGCATTGAGGTAGGTGCCTATAACAAGTTTATATCCTTATATGTTCACACCTAAGACTAACTGAACTCAATGTATATAGAGTAGGTAGTACAGGGGTGTGGTAAAAAGATATATGCTGGCGCCTAATGCGCCGGCATGCTAAATACAGCCAGTTGTGGACACATATGGTGTCCACACTAATAATAGCTACATCTCTGATGTAGCGCATATAACTAATATATCTATTAGTTATTAAGTATATACTATAATAAATATATATACATATTGATATAACAGCCTGTAGCTGTTACATCCTCCCCGGCTGACTGCTACTAGCAGTCAGCTATAGATATCATCAATTATCTGATCAATATCCATAGTACTCTCATCAGGTAGAGTACTATTAGCACCAGCTGACGGTGGTGCTGTATCCCAGTCTCGGGTTCACCACTGGGAGGTGCTTCCTCATATGGAAGCACCGGTTCACGGACTTGGTTATAGGACTCCAAGTCCGTGTCCAATCGTTGTCGGCTGGACTCACCAGTTTTAGCTGGTGTAGGTGCATGCACTGCTAGCTGTGACTGCAGTGAGCCAGTCACGGGTCACTTGCCCTTGTGAGGCGGGGGCGGGCGCTGGTTGAGGTGCATATACTCTGCACGCTCACTACCAGTGCCGCTGCATGGACACTTGGCCTCATGCCGTATCATATATAGAATGATACGGCCATAGATCTGTCCTCTAGTAAGAGAATAGTGTTCCAGGACCAGCACTAGGAAGTCTGGTCCTGTAGGTAATCTCTCAGGTTTGGTAGTCTGAGAATTATTGGAGCGGTCCTTCACTATGGTGGTACCAATTCGCAATGGTGTTGCCGAATCAGTAATCCACATAGTGGCTTCATGGTTCGCTTGTAGTAGATTCTTATCAAATCCACTGAAAGCCGTGTCAAAATTGTCATGGCTGCCAAATACTACTTTCATTTGTTCCATGAAAGCAGGTCACGAGATATCCGCAGCCACTTTGGATATCCACACAGCAACATCTACATCCTCAAGGAAGTAGCCTTCACTGTTGTCCCTAATAGTGTTAGGGACGCTCATAGGATTGGTATACCAATCCTTAAGTGTGTTCCACATATAAAGTGACCAGTACTCTGGTCGTTTCTCCGGAACCTGAATGTGGTTCTGGAAGCTAGTGTTCTCGAATAATTTTCGAGAACGCTTGTGCAAGTAAGTCCTGTCTCCAGGACTCACTAAAGGGTGAGGACTGACATCTGATGATGAGATGTCGGTATTAGAGGCGACCGTCAATGATTGGTCACCCAAAGGGGTTTTTGGTTGGAGACTCAGTATTCGAGCCTCCAATTCCTGGATTTTCTCATCGAGACCATCCAGTTCGCTACAAAGCCGGCAATTGTCGGCTTTCTCCTCACCTAACTTTTGTGCAAAAGTTAGCCGCTCCTCATTGAGATCGGTAATGAACTCTGTTATATGAGGCCATGCCTCATAGAGTCTATTCATTATCTCATCCTTGGAGAATGAGAACTTGGAGGGACACTGTTTGATGTCCTCCAAGAGATGCTCTAGATAACTAGAGCATCTATTGCACCCTTTCGGGTGGTAGACGAAGCAGGCGCCGAATATGGCACCTACCTCTACGTGATGTTCATCACATTGCGCTTGTTGTTTGCGGAATCGTGACAACAATTCAGCAGTGTTGCTGCTGCGGGTAGCTTGGCTCATATTGAGTCAGGCAGTGGGGAGGTAGCGACTGGGCTGCTACCGTGGTGGTTCTGGTTAAGAGAAAATGCACCAGAACCACGCTAGAGGTATATTTATACTGAGCCAGCCTCCAGCCGGCACTGATCCCATCAGTGCTTCTTTGAGGCCACATTGGCAGGACCCCTGATTATCCGTATATAGGCCAATCACTGCAGGCTGGTCAATATTTTCCAGACTGGAAAATGGTCTGGAAAAGATCTGGATTTGAGTTTAATTTCCAGCTGTCATCCAGCCCTGGAAAATGTTTGGAATTTGTCTGTTTTTCCTGGTGCTTTCCAGGACAGGAAAGTGGTAGGAAAGCAGCCCAGAAAATGCCTTGGAAAAAAGCCTAAAACTGTGAGGGAAAGTTGGTATTTCCCTGTCATTTTCTGAGCCTGGATAATATCCAGGTTATATCAACTATTCCCAATAATTTCCGAGCCTGATAAAAGCCTGGATAGTGACTAGAATGGGGTATGAAATTTATGGAGAAGTTGGATGTATTCCAGGTGTTTTTCCACCCTGGGAAAGTATGATATTTACCACATTGGAAAAGTCAAGGATTAATTGAAATATCCTTGCTATTTACCAGCATGTTTTCCAGTGATTTTCCAAGGATTTTCCAAGTTGCATTCCAAGTTATTTTACAGGTTGTTTTCCTGAAATATTCTGCACTGTTTACTAGTACTTGTCCTGGTCATTTTCCAGATAATGTTCACAGTATTTTCCAAACAGGTTTCTTGCTGCTTGGAGTGTGGAGTTCAGAGTCTGGAGTCTGAAGTTCAGAGTCAGTATTTTGTAATTGAGTGTTCAGAGTTGGAGTCTGGAGTCAGGAGTCAGGAGTCTGGAGTCTGGAGTCAGGAGTCAGGAGTCTGGAGTCTGGAGTTCAGAGTCAAGAGTCTGGAGTTTGGAGTCAAGAGTCTGGAGTTCAGAGTCAAGAGTCTGGAGTTTGGAGTCAAGAGTCTGGAGCTCAGAGTCTGGAGTCTGGAGTCTGGAATCTGGAGTCTGAGTCTGGTGTCCAGCTGGAGTCAGAGTCTGGAGTCCCAGCTGGAGTCAGAGTCTGGAGTCTGGAGTCTGAGTCTGGAGTCTGGAGTCTGAGTCTGGAGTCCAGCTGGAGTCAGAGTCTGGAGTTCAGAGTCTGGAGTTTGGAGTCTGGAGTCTGGAGTCTGGAGTCTAGAGTCTGGAGTCTGGAGTTTGGAGTCTGGAGTTCAGAGTCGAGAGTCTGGAGTTCGGAGTCTGGAGTCTGGAGTTTGGAGTCAGAGTCTGGAGTTTGGAGTCAGAGTCTGGAGTTTGGAGTCTGGAGTCTGGAGTCTGGAGTCTGGAGCCTGGAGTCTGGAGTTTGGAGTCTGGAGTTCAGAGTCTGGAGTCTGGAGTCTGGAGTCTGGAGTCTAAAGTCTGGAGTCTGGAGTTTGGAGTCTGGAGTCTGGAGTCTAGAGTTTGGAGTCTGGAGTTTGGAGTCTAGAGTCTAGAGTCTGGAGTCTGGAGTTTGGAGTCTAGAGTCTAGAGTCTGGAGTCTGGAGTTTGGAGTCTAGAGTCTAGAGTCTGGAGTCTGGAGTTCGGAGTCTGGAGTCTGGCTGGAGTCGGAGTCTGGAGTTTGAAGTCTGGAGTCTGGAGTTTGGAATCTGGAGTCTGGAGTCTGGAATCTGGAGTCTGAGTCTGGAGTCCAGCTGAAGTCAGAGTGTGGAATTCAGAGTCTAGATTTCGGAGTCTGGAGTCTGGAGTCTGGATGGAGTCAGAGTCTGGAGTTTGGAGTCTAGAGTCTGGAGGTTGGAGTCTGGAGGCTGGAGTCCAGAGTCTGGAGCTTGGAATCTGGAGTCTGGAGTCTGGAGTTTGGAGTTTGGAGTTCAGAGTCTGGAGCTTGGAGTCTGGAACCTGTAGCCTGGAGCCTGGAGTCTGGAGTTTGGAGTTTGGAGCCAGACTCTAGACACCAGACTCTCGACTCTGAACTCCAGACTCCAAACTCCAGACTCTGAACTCCAGACTCTGAACTCCAGACTCGGAGTTTGGAGTCTAGAGTCTAGAGTCTGGAGTCTTGAGTCTGGGGTTCAGAGTCGAGAGTCTGGAGTTCGGAGTCTGGAATCTGGAGTCTGGAGTCTGGAGTCTAGAGTCTAGACTCTGGAGTCTGGAGTCTAGAGTCTGGAGTCTGGAGTCTAGAGTCTGGAGTCTGGAGTCTGGAATCTGGAGTCTGAGTCCGGAGTCCAGCTGCAGTCAGAGTCTGGAGTTCAGAGTCTGGAGTTTGGAGTCTGGAGTTCAGAGTCTGGAGTTTGGAGTTTGGAGCCAGACTCTAGACACCAGACTCTCGACTCTGAACTCCAGACTCTTGACTCTGAACTCCAGACTCTCGACTCTGAACTCCAGACTCCAAACTCCAGACTCTGAATTCCAGACTCTGAACTCCAGACTCTGACTGCAGCTGGACTCCGGACTCCAGACTCCGGACTCCAGATTCCTGACTCCAGACTCCAGACTCCAGACTCCAGACTCCAGACTCCAACTCTGAACACTCAATTACAAAATACTGACTCTGAACTCCACACTCCAAGCAGCAGGAAACCTGTTTGGAAAATACTGTGAACATTATCTGGAAAATGACCAGGACAAGTACTAGTAAACAGTGCAGAATATTTCAGGAAAACAACCTGTAAAATAACTTGGAATGCAACTTGGAAAATCCTTGGAAAATCACTGGAAAACATGCTGGTAAATAGCAAGGATATTTCAATTAATCCTTGACTTTTCCAATGTGGTAAATATCATACTTTCCCAGGGTGGAAAAACCCCTGGAATACA
>KN837111.1:1973-23409 GCA_000827215.1 Sphaerobolus stellatus SS14 | reverse complement strand
TATTGGGAATAGTTGATATAACCTGGATATTATCCAGGCTCAGAAAATGACAGGGAAATACCAACTTTCCCTCACAGTTTTAGGCTTTTTTCCAAGGCATTTTCTGGACTGCTTTCCTACCACTTTCCTGTCCTGGAAAGCACCAGGAAAAACGGACAAATTCCAAACATTTTCCAGGGCTGGATGACAGCTGGAAATTAAACTCAAATCCAGATCTTTTCCAGACCATTTTCCGGCCTGGAAAATATTGACCAGCCTGCAGTGGATGTCCAAGCATGGCTCAAATGTACGAACTTGCTACCGGCCACTGTGCATTGCCATTCAGATGTACGAACCATGACATCAGCCTTCCATATTTTGTTTGTAGTTACTATTTTATTTATTTATTTATTTAAAACTCTGAAATAATTGGTATTTTCATATGCTTCCTATATACATCCAATCAATTCTAATTCTACTTGACCACCTTTGCAATTCTAACTCTTCTTTGGTCGAGACGTAAGTAACTTCATGCCCTTCTTGATGGATAGTAAGCTGTGGGACAATGTTTGCCAAAACTGTACTTCATTGCTGTTAGGGAGAATGAAGACATTGCCAGATTGTTGGGGCTTGGAATTGCTGGGGATCTGGTAAAGGAATGAGTGTGAATGTAGATGGGCAAATCCTTTAGCATAGAGCTTCGTGAATTCCAGCGGTGTTTCAGAAAAGGTGGCACCATAAAGGTGCTCATAAAGCTGAACCGAGATATAGGAAATTTGCCCGATATTGGAGGATTCACCAGCCCATGCATGTGTCGCATTTTTGCCTCCGCCTTTCTCATAGAAGTGCAAGACTTTATATCATGTCAGCTTTTGAGTAGAATATTTTAATATTTTAATAGGCATACCTTTTCCCAGCATTAATCGTTCATTCCATAAGACTATACCGAAATCACCTGCTAAGAGAGGTTGGAAGGTACTAATCATCGCTGTTGTAAGTTCTCCAGGACAGGGAATTTTGACATCTACCCATATTTTTCTACGGCGTTGAAGATTCTAGGAAACAATCCCATTAATATTAAATGAAGATACAATATTTTAAACATACATTACTGGCATTTATCTCTGCCACAGCTGCTGCATTTGCTGCGTTGCCAGTAGCAAATACAGCAGCTGCTCCTTTCCATCGTACCTGTCTTGGAATGGATGTCGTAACACCTTGCACTTGATCCACTTTCAATATCTGGTGAAATTAATGTATTATATTGCGTCGAATACTGGTTATCTGCTGTGGCAATGACTCAGGTGAAGCCTCACCACTTTCACCGCTAGCAGCAGATGAGGAAATATTTTGGCGAACACTTTTGGCAGCATGGTTGGTTTGATGAATTAACCGCCTCTGAACAAGTAAGGAGAGATTCAAGCTTGTTGAGCTCACATAGTTGAGACTCAGGACACGTTCAGGTTCAATAGCCTCAACTTCCTGTAAGCTATGATGGATACGTAGGGCATCCTCGATTAAAGCTTCCGGATTTTCGTCAGGTAAATCAATACTTAATGATACAAGTCAAAAATCAGCATGTCTCAAAAACAGACCATTATTAGATGTATATATACTCACATATTCATAGTTTCTCCAATAGATGTAGAAGTAGCAGCAAAGCTGAGCATGGTGATTTTCTCCAAATCTACCTGAGGGAGTGAGGTGTCCTGGTGTGTGTCAATCAATGTTTGGAGTTCAGCTGCTTCGCCAAGCTCTATTTCTTCCATGCCAATGCCTTCAAATTCGTATTCATCATCTTCAGGATGCTGCCAGGTTGGTTGTTGCTGCTGCAAAGCAAAGAGATCTAATGGAACCCCGAGATGCATGAAGAGTGACTTTGCATCAATCCACACTCTAGATGTAGCCTCCGCAATTTCCTGGTCCGATGGGAATGTAGACAATGTGGGAAGATCGATGTCCTTGTGTTGGAAATATTTATGTTTATATCCACTTGCAGTTGCACGTTCATCTGACAAAGTTGAAAGATATGCAGCTCTTAAAGGAACCGATAGCTTGGGGATGAGGTAAATTGCGTCAAGGTAAGTGAAATCCTTGACATATTGTCGCAATTGTCCAAAAACATGCTCGCATGTCTCTGTAGAATGGAGCCATGGGAGAAGGGGATATCTATTAGGCCCCGGAGAGTGGTTGCGGTGAATAATAATCAAGCCGATTAGGCCATGAATGAGAATACGAAGTATGTTGTTCGCCTCTCGTGATATAAAGTGTTTTGAAGTGGCATAACCAGCAGCTTTTAGATATCCATCCCAAATGTCCAAGAAAAAGAGACCCATCAGAACCATCTGGATTCGTTCTATGTGTGGGATGTGTCAGTTCTGGTATGCATTGACTATCTCACCTCCTATGAAAAGATATACAATGTCCCCCTTTTTTTCAGGAAAATGTTGAATGAGAAACTCCAACATAGGTGTGGAAAACAATCTTGCAGCTGCATTGTCATCTTGATGATCCAGCTTCTCAAACATCCTGAATATAAAGGGGGTTCCCATCCATAAAAGCAGCTCGACGGATAGTGTCATATGATGCAGTATAAGAGTCCAATGTGAGTAGCCAAGCTCCCATGAATAGATTATTTCGGAATGTTTGGGTGCAGTGGTTCGAATCTTGGATGATTGTGAGGGGACAACCTTGAAACATGTAAATGTTGACAGTAATTTCGTCATAACCTAAGCCCAGATGATTGATTGTGTAATGCTTCGTATAGTCGGCCTTCTCCCCTATTTTACGTTGAACCAGTCTCTCAACCTCTGTTCCATCACAGGAATATGAGATAATGTAAAGATTGAGCTTCCAGCATCCCTGTAAAATTTTCCAGGTGTATTCCAATAGATCAGTTGCATCCAGGTCATTTGGAATGGTTTTTGCTGCCAGAATGAGAGGAGCAATGCCGAGCATGGGAATTTGAAGACACCACAGACGAAGCTGAAATGTATTTAATATTACCAGACATATTAACAATGTTAAAGGTGTACCTTCGTTGCTTTCTGGGGTGCACTATTCTCAAGAAACTTTTGTAGTTCATCTGGATCTGCAACAGCTAAGGGCTCTCCAACAGTACCTAAAAGGAACCTTTTTTCCTTTTTTTTGCAATAATACATGTGGTAGGCAGGTAGAAGCTTTGTATCGTCACAACTCAAAGCCAATGGTCCGTCATATCTGACTTTCTGAATATAATCAAGTGCCCTGTCAAAAGTTGACTCTGTGATACCAATCGGAAAACGGGGCTCAAGAGCTGCTTTTGCGCTAACACTGAGTAGGATAATGTATAATGCTCTGAAGGAGTTCTTTGACGTACTGTTGACTCCTTTGAGTTCTTCCACCCAGTTGGGCACGAAAGATTTGATATTCTGCAGGACTCTGTAAAGCGAGAACACTACAGAAATCATCAAATGCGGGATGATACTTCATGTTCTGGAGACTGATCCCTTTTGCTGCATGTTCAGCAGTCAGTGTCATCGCATGAAGGAGCCCAATGAAAGGTTCTTTGTCATCAAAGGTTCCTGTTGCAGCCAGCTTAGCGAAGCGTAATGGTAAAGGTAAATTGTGGCGATCCTTTCATAAATGGGGAGTGAGGTTCTTAATTATTAAATCTCTGAGATGGATCTTACCTTATAATCGAGCAATACTTGTAAACCTTTGAACTCCAGTGATAAATTGAGTAGTTCATTGTTTTGATACTTCTTATTGTTGTAAATAATGTTCTCTGGTTTCGGTTTTGGCTTGCCAATAATGGATCAAAAGTTGCGCAGACCAAGTAATCCAGTACATTGTTCACATGGCTGCAAAGGAGTCCCCTCAACAATCTTGATGATTTTCTTGCAGTCCCTGGCATAAACACACTTTGCTTCGTGGTCATTCAGCCATGTTAGCCCGTGCATGTAGGCAGTTTCAACAGATTTACGCTGGAGTTTGTTGAGGCTATCCCAGGTAGCGCTAAATAAGCTAGCTGAGAGAGCTTTGAGAGAGGAGGCACCTCCTCCCTTAGCTCCAGAACGTTCAAGATATGTCTTGATTTGGGTATGAACTTCAGCTGTGAGACCAGGACATGGCAATTCAACCCTTGGATTTTGGATCTCCTTGCCAGTTTGTCATCCCTTTTCTTGAGCGAGAACCGGCAGTGACTTGTCAGCAGCTTTGCCATGATGCTTGCAGTTTTCCTTCACATGTTTCAGAAAACGGACAGCACTGTAAACCGTCTGGCCCATAGTCCACTCGCCACAACCGGAACATTGTACTTGTCTCCTGGCTGTTGGATGGAACTCGGCATGTGGATCTACTTCCAAAATCTTCACTTGAAATCTCTTCCATTTTAGAGGATCAATCTCAAGTGACCTGAGCTGGTCTTTTTGGTTGAGCTCACGAGCCTTCACCGATGACCGACTAATGCCACTCAGACCTGCTATGTGTTTGGAATCCTCTGAGTTCATACAAATAGCTGTGACCTTTGCTTTCTTCTTCTGGGGACTTGGAGGAGGTGTTGGTTTTGGGTGAGATTGTTTTTTAGAACTAGATGGTGCGAAGAATGATAACAGTGAGGTTTGTTTGGATACTTTTGTTGAAGTCTGTTCAGTGACAGGCTCGGGAGTTACTGGGCAGCTATCTTCAATTTCTTCCATCAGGGAATCCAGATTAGAATCAGATTTTGACAGTTTTCCACATGATTGAATGAGCAGCTTCGAAGGTTTGGATAAAATAGCACTGAATGACATCAGGTGTGCGGTTGTAGCTGTGGCCTGAACAATTGGGAATACATTGTTACCCTCACGTTTGAGGGCTAGGATTTGACGTCCAATCTACATTGAGGTTAGTATTGAATTAGTTAATTGATCACAATGTAGGAACTCACAGACTGAGCATGAAGTCGAAGAAGATGCAAGAAATATGAAGTTCAGAACAGTGCTATAGTAGCAGGAGTCCATAACAATTTTCCATAAATTTCATGGATAATACTATTCAAGCAGCATACTCCACATGAATAAGAATCCACTTGCTTTCCACAGGGTAATATATTTCCCTTCATCTCACAGTTATGGGCAAATCTTGCTTTGTACCAAAGATTCAGAGCCCCAAAAACCTCCCGTGGGTGGTAGAGAGAAAGTGAATCACCTATATAGTCATCAGCAAGATAAATCTAAACTTATAATACAAATTACTTACCATATGATACAGTTCCAGTTTGCAAGTCAACTCTGCAGCTCATCCAATGGTTGTTACTGACGTGAATAGGGAATAGAAGAATGTTACAACCCTCCTGGATGTATTTCTCTTCAACTTGACAAAGTACAAAATCTTGAAATGTGACTGAACGCTCACTGGCTTTGCATTTTGCTGCCTGTGATAACTTGTATTGGAAAGCAACCCCGACAACTTGGTAGTTCTTCAAGGCAGAATTTTTACTAAGATCTTCTTGAATAGATCGAATAATCATATTAATTATGCCATCATTAACCCATTCCTGTGAAGGAAGACGAGCAATCTCTGAAATTGTGGCACTGAGCTGCATGGTCCCATTCCATTCTAACCAAGAAAATGATTCCAGAATTGCCTTCATGTTATCTTGAGTCTCTTTATGGCTAGGTCCCTTCAAAGCAGCCTTTTCTTTCAACCAGGCAACTGTGTTCTGCCACCGTTTTCGAACTTCATAAAGAGTATGAACTTCATGCCACCAAGATATGACCCAGAAAAGCAGGGATGTCGTCCTTGTCTCTAATTGGAACTGGCCGTCAATAAAGGACTTTGCACCATCGAACCAAGCTTGGCCTATGGCATTCTCCAGTGCCTTGAGAAATTTCAATGAGGGCACAGTGCGTGAGAGCAGCCATGGGAGTGTCTCGACAGATGGATCTTGTGTGAAGAACCCTGTTACGTCACGACCTATAAGTTCTTCTTTGTCCAATTTTGGCAATTTATACACCAAGAGGCTATTAACAGACATAGAGGTCAATGGCAATAGCTTTGCATAATCCTCCAGAATTCGAAGGATACGGATGCGCTCTGAAAGAACCTCGATGTTTGTCTGAAAGTCCGAATATTTGTGTCCAGCATTGATCCATTCAGAAGCATTGAACGGAAGGGTATCGATAGTGTCTATATCTAGACGAGGAGAGGACATTATGAGTATGAACAGAAATGCGCAGAATGTTGTTGACAACACGTAGCAAAACTGTACAGTTACACTAGACCATTTCAGGTAATCGATTACAGCCCTGAATAACAGTATTTACATGTCAAAAATAAGAGGTCACACCAGGGATCGAACCCACAAACCTTACTTACATAAGACAAAATTCACGCATCAGAACAGCTAAGCCATACCAATGTACAAATAGTATGCTGGCCTGGTCTTACTCAGGCTCCCCATGTATGAACTGCCACTCCGGCCTATGTACAGATTTGTCAGCAAAGTTGTATGAATGGACACTGACCTTCGAGGCCAAAACCGCCCTCAAATGTACAAACACTGAAACGGCGTACCTAGGGATAATCAGGGGTCCTATGTTGGCCTCAGATCAGATTATTTATAGAATGATCTGATCTATGACAACTCATAGGCTGAGTCATTCTATTATTACTTTTATAGTAATAATGGTGCATATATGCACTGAAATACCTTATTATTAAGGTATAACTTGATCTTATAATAATTATAAGGTTGCAGCACACTAGTTAAACTGCGAGCTATACTATTTATCCAGTATATATGTGCATATACCCACATATATGCATGTTAATTCCTCTTTCTTGAGGAATTAATAGTTTTACTTCCTATTCTAGGAAGATCGCATGGCCACTTGACACTGCGAAGCTCTAGATACCGATCTAGAGCTTCCAATTCTTTGACACCTGAGAGGGGTTCCCAGGTAACATCTCCAAGAGTCCATTGGGCTCTGAACTGCAACCCATCATTGGACTATTCATGTCCAATGATTTCTTCAACGAACCATTCCTGTTCGTCGTTCTTCCCAAAGTTGTAAAAGGCTTTGGCTTCTCAGTTAGGGAACCAAGAATTATTATTAGGTATATGGGGCCTAATAAGGCTGTTGTGAAAGGTCGCATGTATCTTTCTTGCCTTGAGCTCCTCAGGGAGATCAAGTATGACATTAGAGCTCTCATTCCGAGCTTCCAGGACTTTATAAGGTCCTATAAACTTTGGTAAAAGTTTACACGCTCTACCCTTGGGTAGATTCAAGTTCTTGGTATTTAAATATACCAAGTCACCAGGGGAATATTCTTCTCCTGGTCTCCACTTCTTATTCACATTAACCATCTGTTTAATGCAACTCACTATAATGGCATCATGAGTGGCCATTATATTCCATTTTGCTTGTTCAGCAAAGTTTTAATACCCTTATACTTGGTATTAAAATCAGTGGAAGGCTTATATGCGACATATATCCGTATATAATCTCGAAAGGAGCATATCCAGTGGATTCGCTAGTGCTACTGTTAATAGCAAATTCCACCATTGAACAGCGCTCTGCCCAGTCCCTCTGATCATTGGCAACTACTGTTCTCAGTATTTGCCCGATCAAATGATTGGCCCGTTCTGTCGCTCTATCAGTTTGAGGATGGAACGAAGTGGACATTAATAGTTTAGTTCCTATTAATTGCTGCAATTCACTCCAAAATATAGAAGTGAACTTAGAGTCACAATCAGTTACAATTGACTCTGGTAGTCCATGTAAACGGACTACTTCCTTCAAATACAACCAAGCTACTCCTCTGGGTGTAACTCGCACATTTGTTGGAATCAAATGTACTTGTGATGAGAAATGATCAATGATTACCATTAAATAATCATATTTCTCATCCTTTGTCTTATCCTCTGGAAGGGGACCAACAAAGTCAATACCTATTGAGACCCAGGGTCCATTAGGTATTGGAAGACTATGCAGTAGACCTACTGGTCTACGATTATCAGTCTTGGCTGTTTGGCATTGGCCGCATGACTGACAGAATGACTCTATATCATTCGCCATACTGGTCCACCAGTATGCTCTATGAATATATTTTGCAGTCTTATAGGTTCTGAAGTGTCCTATAATCTTATGTGCCTGGTCAATTATAGTTTTGACCAGTCTCCTCCCCCTTTGGAAAGCATCCTCAGGGATGCAGAGAACATCTCTACCAAGTTGATTTTTGGTAAATAACAACTTGTCTCGCATGGCAAATTGCTTGTGAGCAGAGACATCTGCAACAACTTTGGATAATAAGTTGTCATTAACATAGTTATGTCTAACTATATCAAGGAAGGAATTATCTCCTTCTATGTGTTGATGCAAATTAACTTTGTCAGCACCAGAATTGAAGACGAGAACGTCATCTTCATTGTTAGGATCAATTTGTTCACTCTCTGGCAAAGCTAATTGATCTGCTTCTTCTTCCCTAGGCTCAGGTCTTTCCCTGAGTCTATTAGTATGTCTGGTAACAGCAGATACTTTAATTTCTCTGTTTGCCACCATTTCGACATACCGGTCAACAGACAGAGTATCTCCATCAGGATCAAGCCGCACATCAATATTGATGTACTCCCATTCAGGGTGAACTTCCTTAGGAAGATCATTCTTGAAGTAGCGAGACAGACTGTCTGCTACTATGTTCAAGACACCTGGAACATGAATAGGTTCATAGTTGAACCTACTAATGAAATCCCACCAGCGAGCTTGTCGAGCTGTGAGAGTTTCCTGAGTCTTAAAGAATGTAAGACTCTTGTTGTCAGTTACTAGGAAGAATTTCCTTCCTAATAGCTTATCTTGCCATTTGGCAAGAGCTTCCAGTACAGCCAGGGCCTCATGTTCATGAGTCCTATAATTCTGCTGTGCTGAAGTGAATTTCTTAGATAAAAATCCAGCAGGATGACAAGTATTCCACTCTTTGCCTTGTCTGATGTAACCTCCAACCCCAAAATTGGAGCCATCAATCACCACCCATATATCCAGTGGTGATTTCCAATCAAGCGCCTTAAGAATTAGGTGCTTGGTAGCCATGTGCTTTATACTCTTAAAGCACTTATCCAGAAATGGAGTCCACTCAAAAGGATGATTATTTCTATTTATACCAGTCAATGGGCTGGTATATGCTGAAATATCTGGTAAAATAATGCCAGATAATTGCATAATCCTACAAATTGCAGGATTTCATTCTAGCTTCTGGGAGTTCTCCAGCTATGAAGGCGGTCCAGCTTATCTGTATCAGCACGAATACCTTGGTCATCAATAATATGGCCAAGACAATCCATCCTCTCCAAGTACAAATCTACCTTAGTTTTACTCAGGTATAAGTGATTTGCACGCAATAAAGAGAACACTTGACTCAAGTGTTCCTCAAATTCTTCTATTGACATAGAGAACATAAAAATATCATCCAGATATACATGGATGAAACAACTGACTTGTTTGATGAATATCATAGTCATCAAACACTGGAATGTAGATGGAGCATTACAATCACCCATCTGCATGACAAGACTTTCATAAGTCCTGAAAATTGTGGAGAAAGCAGACTTGTCTACATCTCTATCCACAATACGTATCTGTTCATACACTTCAGTTAGATCAATCTTTGATCTAACCTGAGACCTGGCCACATTATTTCTGATCATGTCTTGGTCAGGAAAAGGAGTTACATCCTTTACTGTGTTTTCATTTTGCAGCGGCTTGTCAAACACAGTTCTCAGCTTGCCTGTCTTTTTAGGAAGACAGAGCATAGGTACAGCCTGTTGTGTAGACATCTGTCTCCACCATCCAGCTGTAACATATTGATTGATTTTATCAATCAATTGTTCCTTAAGTGCTTCAGGACATCTAGGAGTTCTATAATGAATCACTTTTGATGGATCAATTAACTTGATCTCATGATTTACCTCCCTAAATGGAGGTAACTCCAAAGGGATATCTCCAAAGATATCCACATAACTATTCTGCCATGCTTCTCTCAAGACAGGAATATCACTTGTAGTCAGTGATATTCTACTCTGAACACCATGAAAACACTGTTCAGTTCTCCTACTTCCTTGTTTGCTGCTGCCATAGGTAGCAACAACTGATGGTGAGACTATTGGTAAGGTTTTATTAGTCTCACCCTCCTGGCTTCATTTCGAAGTGGGAGTAGGAAGAGCTTTAGGCTTTTCCTGTTGCAGACGATGCTCATTTTCATCTGCCTCAGTTGGGAAAACTAAGTTTACCCATTTGAACATGATTGTGTTTGAAATCCAATAGGATTTCAAACTGACACAAGAACGGAGTTCCTAAAATAACGTCATAGTAATTGACATTAGCGATGTCAAAATACTCATCATACTTCTCTTTGCCGAGAAGTATTTTGGTAGTAAGTCCATATTGAACGGTGGACTTACTTCCCACACAAGCCAATTGTAGAATAACTGGCTTCTCCAATTCAAACTTAGGAAGTTTGTTGGCTCTCACGAAATCACTGGAAATCATAATTTCCTCACACCCACTGTCTAAAAGGCAGTGGGCCTTGGTTCCTCCTATATCCCAAAACACAGATATAGTTTCATTCTCTTTACCTCTTGTAGGTAAAGGACACATTTGCATTACTACTCTTATTCTGAGTAGTAGTCTGCTGCACCTGATTGGTGGCAGAGTTAGCAGGCTTATGCAAATAAGCACTGCTATAGCTACTATTGTAGCCAGAAGTATAACACTTGGCATTATCAAGCATTACAGCTTCTGCAACGAGTACATCAATCTTGGTGAACTCAGCAGTAAAACCTTTACCAAGGACTTCTTCCCTGATGCTAGGTTTTAACGCATCCATAAACCTTCATCTATAGGAATACACATTTGGCAACTTAACCATTTGTTTTGCCAACTTAGTCAACTCCTGATGGAGTTGCTGCATGGTCATATTACCCTGCATGAGGCGGTCATAATTGACTGTCACTTTGTTCAGCAACAAAGTTGGCATGAACCACTTCTGGAGTTCCATCATTACGGATTCCAGGTCCCAGTGTTTGATCTCTCGATCAAACCTTTCTACCTGCCGGTAGAACCATTCTTGGGCCTCATCAATGAGACATTGACCCAAGAATTGGATTTGGATCTTACCTGCTCGAGGTCCAAGCAGGTTGTACATCGACATATATTGAAGTACATTCGCAACCCACATCTCGAATTTCTCGAGGTTGTGCTCACCATTGTAAGTGGGAGGGTTCCCCATTTTTACACTGGCCTTAGCCAGAAAGGATTTTTCTGGCTCTTCCTCATGTGAGGCATTCTTTAACGCCTGCCTCACCATCTGCTGAATACCGCTGTATTCAGAAGTCATATCGACCACTGCACCATCAAGCTGTGCTTTGTCGGCCAAATGGAGCATTTACCTCAGATAGAGGTATATGCGGCTCTATTATGGGATTGGTCCCATAATTCCTGGAGGAACTGACAGTATCCCCTCCAGTATTGGCACTGAACCGTACTTGCTGTTCAGGCATTAAACCAGCTTCACGCAATCGTGAGTTCTGGTCTAATTGGAAGTGTATGGTATGTGCCTCCCGAGCAGCCTCCAGAAGTGCCTCTTCAGGTGCTTCCTCATGTAAAAGGTTATTCACCTTTTCTTCAGCCAGTTTGAGTTGTAGCTCAAGGGCTCTACGGCTATGCCTCACCGCCTTATTACTAAGGTCGCTCCAGTACTGGGCATTTGAGTCCAGTGCCTGCATGGATTACGAGACAGTGGTCACACTGTCTGCATCAGAACGCAACTTCTCTTTGATAGCTGCAGAGATCGTGGCTTTGATCTCTTCTCTCAAAGCATTCATATCAATGCTTTGAGGATCCGCTATTGAACATCTAGAATGTTTAATTGATTCAGGTATTCCCTGAATCACTCGGTTCGCTGACAGACTAGGTCTGTCTCGGGCATTAACACTCACCAGCTCGTGCTGAGTGTTAATGGGAGATGCGGAGCGTCTCAAACATGTGGACTCTATTGGGTTCACGCGTGTGTGTTCGGTCACGCGTATGTCACATGCCAGACGTGCACGTGACGTATCCCTCACCCGTGCTTCAGGTGTGTCACACGCATACACTGTATGCGCCTCACGGCCGTGTCTCGGCTGTGAGTCATCACTCTGCTCACCGCAAGCAGGGTGTGGAATATCCTCGGTGATATTCCGGGAAAGGGGTGCCCGGGAGTACCGGTCACCAGGGATGCGAGAACGCATAGTTCTCACATGTTCCTCAGCTCCTGATATGGGAGCTGGGTCTATCATAGCCATTTGGTCTATGATACGTTGAGTAGCTGCTTGGGCAGCTGCTCTGTCATGTGCCCGGTTGTTACCGGGCTCACAAGTCTTTCCTGACGCTTGGGTAGAAGGAACTAAAAATAGTTCCTTCATTCTCGGGGACATCCTATTCATGGATGCCCTGAATTGGCTGAATATGGTATTCAGCCGCTCCGTAGCCTCCATGGCTTCGGCAAGAACAACTTCTGTGTTGTCCTGTTAAAATAGGTAAAGCCTGTGTGGTGAGTCACACTCTGAGAGGACAGGAGTGGCAGAGCCTGGAGTCCAAGAGATGAGTAACTATATTGAGAAAAGTAAAGAAGTGACTTGCCTGGAGTCCAAGAGATGAGTAACTGGGGATCTCAGTCTCTGGAACTCCAGTTTATATACAATGGAGAACAATAGAGAGGAAACAATAGAAAGGGAACAATAGAGTGAGAACAATAGGAGAAGAACAATAAGAGAGAACAATAGAAGAAGAACAATAGCAGAGAACAATAGAGAAGAGATAAAAGGGGAGAACAATAAGAATCTAAATATAGAACAATAAGAAGATGTGATATAAGAATAGACTTTCCATATATGTCCAAACAATAAGAGTGATGACTAAGCACAGGGTCATCCATATTAGGACATGTCAAGGTCACATTCTAACATGTCCTTCAGAGTTATAAACTCTGAGTACTCCTGGTGGAGTACTACCACTTCACTAGCAGGAATAATGAAGTGCTCTTCGGTATCTCCTCTGGTAGGAGATACCCAGCCAGGGTCACTGCGTGACTCTGATCTGTGATCTATTCCCCGAGGGGAATAATAACGACCCTGAGTGGCTGTGATAGAAGCCACTCTCGGTAGGGAAGGGCTGCCCCAGTGGGCAGTTCCTGATGCTCCAGCCAATCGGCTGGGGCTCAGACCCTGAGTGGCAGTGCGGGGATGCACATTCACTCTGATAGGTGACTGTACCCTGCTGGGTGCAGTCTGCGACCCATATGCTTGCGCATGTGGGTCATCCGGATGCTCCGAGGGGACCATTCACGGGCTCTGTTGGGGGTCAACAGAGCGGGAAGGGGAATTCGTCAAATCCCCCATAGTGAGCCCCATAGTGGGCTCACTGTCTTCAATATCCACCACGGACAGCTCTTCTGCCCGCGCTCTATGTATTTATTTGTAGAACTACAAATAATATACAGTTTTGACTTCTAGTTCAAATCCATGGTACTGCTGTGCTGTCTGGCACGTTGAATACCAAATATTAATCAAACAACAGGTTGTGTGATGAATATTAGAACTTTCAGTTTTGATAGTTCTAACCCGTGGTACTTCCATGCAATTATGCCCATTGAATACCAAGTACTACCATACAACTATGTTGTCCATTGAACACCAAACTTTCAGGAGAAAGTTAAAAAAGATATAACAAGTTTATATCCTTATATGTTCACACCTAAGACTAACTGAACTCAATGTATATAGAGTAGGTAGTACAGGGGGTGTGGTAAAAAGATATATGCTGGCACCTAATGTGCCAGCATGCTAAATACAGCCAGTTGTGGACACATATGGTGTCCACAATAATAATAGCTACATCTCTGATGTAGCGCATATAACTAATATATCTATTAGTTATTAAGTATATACTATAATAAATATATATACATATTGATATAACAGCCTGTAGCTGTTACAGCGCCATATTTGGTGCCTGCTTCATTTACCACCCAAAAGGATGTGACCTTTGCTCTACATACGTAGAGCATCTTCTAGCAGACATTGAGCAACATCCCGCTAAATTCCCATTCTCTAAGTATGAGATTATGGACAGCTTACATGAGGCCTGGCCCCATATTAGTGGTTACATTACCGACCTCAATGAGGAGTGGTTAACTCTTGAAAAGGAGTTATTTCAAGAGAAAGCCAACAACCGTCAGCTTCAAGATGATGTGGATGATCTCAAGGAGAGAATCCAGGAATTGGAGACTCAGCTTGCAAGTCTTCAAATAACTTCACCAGCTGGTGACTGTTCTCTGACAGTCACCTCCCCAACCGACACCTATTCCTCAGACATCGGTCCACACCCCTTAGCGAGTCCTGAAGACAGGACTTACTTGTGCAAGCATCCTCGAAAGTTACTCGAGGACACCAGCTTCAGGAACCATGTTCTGGTGTACCTGAGGAGTGACCTGCTTATTGGTATCAATTGCGGATTGATAAAATAAAGTATTAGTCCACCTTTTTAGGATACTTTATGGAGTGGAAGCGAAGTCTTATAAACGACCACCAGACCCGCCTGCTATGTAACAAATATGAATATGTTATTTCCACACACCTTGCAAGTAATTGAGCTTTGGATTACCTTTAGACTGAAATCCCATAGATAGAAAATGTGCTTAAACAAGATGTACTGTGATATGTTAAAGTGCCCCAAAGCAGTGGCTGTCACTCAAACTTAGATGAATGAATAGTGCCCCATCCTCCTATAAACCCATGCAGAACTAAAAACTCTATAGTTGACAATCATACTGGCTGGAGGTTTAGCCAGGAATGAATAATTTCCCGAACTAAGAGAATATTGAAAAACACTCACCATTGAGATTATCACATTTGTAATATTCACTGCTACAAACTAATGCAGGCCTCAAGGCTTGTCATGCCCAGTTAATGGATGTAAGTAGGTAACTTAGCTCTATTATCTCTCCTTTTGTAACATGATCCACCCTCCTGGCTGCAGGTCTAGCCAGGGAGATGACACATTTCCTAAAGGGAGAGAGAGAAGATATATATGCTCACCATTGATAACTCACCTTTATAATACTCACTGCAATTAACACACACAGTGCACAATGAGGTGATTTAGCCTGCATGGTGTGTGAGTGGCATGACTCGGCTCTATTCTCTCTCACTTTGGTAAATGACCCATATTCCTGGCTGTAGGTCTATCTGGGTATATGAGGCATTTACCAAAGGAAAATAACACAGAGGGAGCTGCTCGCTGTTGAGTGACTCACCTTTATCATACTCACCTTTATCCAGGTGAAAATGTCACCACAGGAGCAGTTGTTGATAAAAACTTAAGCAGTACTTACCATCACATATTAGGCCATCAACAGTGAATGGCCTTATAATTTATATGTTAAAACCCACCTGATGAAGTGCAGCTCAAGAATTTTAGCCCACAAGTTATTCGTTCGGGAGAGTAAGAAAATGTGCAGTAACAACCCCCACTATAGACCTGGTGATGTGCTGACCTTTACATTGTGGCTTGCAAGGGGCACAGTATAGTGGTGATAGCTCTGTTCTAGCCATTAAGGACTAGTTAAAATTAAAAAATAGGATAATAAGATAGATATGAAGGCATTCAGGCAAAAGGAGTTGATAGATGGATAAACCAGCGTATTTTAAGCTTGGCATTAAACTTCCATCGCAGGGTGGTGGGGATAGGTTATTTGTGGCAAAGACAGTATAGAATAGGCATTCACACAGGCGACAGATCGAAATGGATGTACTGGAAAATAATAAGATCTGAGGCAAAATGTAAGCCTGCCTGAAAGATGGTAACTTTGGTTTGAATAGTTGATTGCTGCTTGTTCCCAACGATGCAAAATGGGACCAATGAATAGTTAAAGCCAAAGAACAGCTTAAGGCTTCAGTATGAAGAGAAAAGGGGCTGAGAGAAAAGGCTGAGGCAGATGAGGCATGTGTGGAAAGCAAAGTGAGATATAATGTATATCACGTGATAAGACGCAGCGCAGCCAACATATCACCTGACCATAGCTGAGGTTGAAAATAATAATAGTTCATGCAAGATCACACAACTTTTAGTGCTCGAAATTATTCTTATATAGTTTACCGGATTGCAGCGCCAATCGGTGGTGGTATTTTCACAGCAGTCATGGCCACCTAGGATGCATGCCCTTGGAAGTAGGTGTCTGGGGACCTCGCAAAGTGCTCAACAAATACTAAATATCAATTGTTCAAGACTATCATAGAGAAAACTGCCAAAGCAGTATGTAATAGTTTCAGTATTATAATAGGGCCAATGATAAGAATATTCATCATATATGTGCGACCACTAAAGTACAAAAAAATATAAAGCTTGAGACAAGGCAGAAATAAATACAAAAAAAAAAAATAGCATCAAAGCAAACATATATGACGATCACAGTTATAGCAATGGAATGAAGCATAAACTAGCATGCACTAAGCATTGCATCATACTGACATCTCCCCTCCTCCTCGACCGACCTTCCAACACCTGTCTAATAGAAAACTCCAATGAGCCTATGGGTTCGAAGTCTTGCAGAACAGGGGGGGGGGAGACGTCTAAGAAGACCATGCCTCCACTTCTCCTTTGTGTTCATTGTATTCTCCCAGTGCTTCCAGGTCAATATGCACAGGATCCACCCTTGCGTTTGAACCATGCATGAACGGCCACCTAGTAGTAGATAATTGCTCCATTATCTTAAACCTTTTTGCGAGCCTTGATAGGTTATTATTATACATAATTGTAAAATACTGAGTAATTGAAAATACTCACAAAGATAATAACATGGCCGATGCCATTATCGCTACAACAATGTTGAATATGGTTCCCTCCCAAAAAAATTGCTACCCAGTCCAAGATGATTTCAAGTGTGACCCAAACATATCCTTCATATTCGCGTAGCCTGTTCCATGGATGGTGTATATGGGTATCAATTATACTATCATTCCACACATTTGTTAAATCAACGTAATATATAATAAACATTGCTCACATTTCTCCTGTAACAGCCTTCAAGAGCATCACAAAAATCTGTAGCAGCTTAGGACTGCTCACTCTCCCAGCAGCGAGCAAACTTGCCATAGCAGTCAAAGAAAGAGCTCCAGCTGCGTATCTAAAGAGTAACAGTGTATGCGGACCATGCCCTTGCAGAATTCCAGCTCTCATGCAAATAAAGGTAGATAAAATAACTGTTCTTGCTGCTACAAAGAAATAACTGGACATCATTGGCAGAGATGATGTTGGAGGTCAGGCAGAGTGCTAACACCCGACACGTGCCAACCACGCAGCTTGATGGTGATTAGTGCCCACAATTGGGGGGATCACCCAAGAATGGTGCGCCTCAGAGTTTGTCGTGAGAAATAAATTACGTTGACAATGCGATCAAGGTGGGTGATGAATACATTAACAATGCCCAGAGGCATTCACACCAGGCAGTCCATGCTGAGTGAGAACAAATAAGATGAAAAGCGGGGCAACAAGAAAAGGGAGAAAATTGAATAATATATGGAAAAAAAAACACATTATCTACGCTGCTGCCAATATGTTGCGAGCTGTTCCAACAAGTCGCTGTTTTCAGTGGTCTGAGTGGGTGCAAGCAAGAATAAAAGCAGGAATAACGCAAAATATTTTTATTAAGATACATACAAAATAAACTAATAAGTCTACAATCAACAATTAAAGGGTAAAATATATACATATAAGCTATTCAGATGTTACATGTAATTTCAAGAAAAATGTGGTACTATCCTTCAAGTAGAAGCTGCGCACTTTGTGTTTTTGGCTGCTGGAGCCTCAGTGCAATTAGAAATGGCCTTTGATAATGTATATAAACATGTAATAGAATGTTAGTACTGATTCTACAAGCCCACAGTTGTGTTTCCTGTGTTTGGTGGTTATGCCAGGACCATCTGTCTTTTTCCAGTAGAAGGTGTACACCTCAGCTGTCACACCACTGTCACACATGCTGTGTGATGAATCACCACTTCTCAGTAGCCGCTGCAAAGTGTCTTCTCTAACCAGAATAGATACATGATAATTGCTAGTAAATGCATTGAAAAATTGGGGCCCAAAAATAAATCAATTCATGTGCAATGAAGGGTGATACTTACTGTAGGTGTCATTGTCGTTGCTGGAGTCACTCTCACCCCCTTCATCATCCCTGTCTTCTGATTCATAATCAACACTAGCCATCCTAGCCTTCCTTTTCCCCTTTTTTGTGCTCCGGTCTTTCTCTTGGCAAAGAGGCCTACGAAGCACTTGTCATTTTGCAAATCTGGAGTGGAGCTCATGTGGGCCTGAATCCACGTCTTCAACTCCTCGATGGTCCCTAAATGGTCAAGCCCAAAGGCATAGGAAATATCCTTCAGCTGATCCTTCTTTTTATAGGAGTGGAGCAGAGCATCATAAACTTCTGTCATCACTTTTTTCGCCCTCTCAACTTCACCTGCTCTTGCTCCAGCCTCCTTTTCCTGTTGTTTTGCCAAGGCCTCCCACTTCTGGGCTTCTTTTTCTGTGCGCTCAGCTTCGTATTTTTCGCGGGATTCTGGAGCTTTCAGAACCTCAGCCTATGTATTTATTCTGGTGCAGCAGCGTGGTTTAGAAGCATTGTTAAGTTGGTCCTCCAGATCAAGAATGCGAGAAGTCTGAATTGAGCAGTGGGATATCACTGCATCCTTTTCAGCTTCTGCAGCCCATCAAAGTTTACGCTCTTTAATAAGTTCTGATTGGGCTTGCTTGAGTTCCAGATGCAGAGCTTCAATTTTCATGAGACCATGGGTAGGCACAGGTTCCTTGGGCTTCACTGCCAAACATGTCCAGTAAGGTCTAGTAGGATTTTCAATCAATGATAGATCAATAGTAATTGGGTTGACAGGAGAGGGAACAGTGAATTGATCAACAGATGAGTGTGTAGCAGTTTGATTATCTGAAGTGATGATGCTGGAATCATCTTGCGATGCAGGGTCAACTATCAGAGATGGAGAGAGAGGGATGGACACAAATGGAGACACAAAAGGGAGACACTGAGGGAGACACAAATGGGAGAGTCACAAAAAGGGGGGAGAATTTTACTCTGTAGATCAGACAGAAGAGCTGTCCTTATATACATGAAGAGGCTATGCCTACACAGCCCTATGAGTCATGCACAGCCTGAGGCAGTGTACACAGCCTTGCATAGCTACACAGCCTAGTGAGTCATGATATCATAGCCACATACCTGTGCATCAGCACAGCCCTGAACCTATGCACACAGCAGAGTCTGAATCTCATATCCAACATCAACCTCCATCATCTTGCAGGATTCTTCATCTTCAGATGAGGACTCGTTGGGAGCCTTGTAGTCTAAATCATCTGATTCATCACTGCTGAATTCTGCAGTAAATGGAGAGCTTGATCTATGAGTGGGATAAAAAGCCGGAGCTGTGGCCCAAGTGCGAGTTTTAATAAATTGCAGACTTGGTGCAAAGTCTGCATCTGTAAAGATGTTTTGATTAATTGGCCATAAACCCAAAGTCTTGAAAGCATTTAGGATAGAGGCAATAGTAATTGATTTACAATGAATCTGTAACAATTACATATTGTTATATTGGTATATATATATGTGCTACCTAATGTACATATATATTATATATTAGTGTGGACACCACAAGTGTCCACAACGGCTTGTATTTAGCATGCCAGTGTATTAGGTGCTGGCATATATCTTTTTACCCACACCGTGTACTACCTACTCAATAATAACCTGAGTTCAGTTAGTCGAGTGTGAACATATAAGATATAAACAACTTGTTATATCTTTTTTAACTTTCTCCCAAAAGTTCGGTATTCAACAGACAACATAATTGTTGTACGGTAGTACTTGGTATTCAATGTGCACAAGTGCACAGAAGTACCATGGGTTAGAACTAAAGAACCCCAAAAGTTCTAATAGTTGACACACAAGATAATTGTGTGTTAAATATTTGGTATTCAACATGCTAGACAGCACGGAAGTACCACGGGCTTGAACTTAAAAGTCAAACACCATATTATTTGTAGTTCTACAAATAATATACATATACCACAATGAGTCACAAACGTGGTACTAGAAGAACATGGGCAGATGAGCTGTCCGCGCCAGCTGCAGAAGACGGTGAGCCCACCCCAGGACTCACCACGGGGGATTTGACGAATCCCCCCTCAACCACAGCCACTCAGGGTTCATATTCCCCTCAGGGAATTGATCAGGGCTCAGGGTCGTGGCAAAACCTCAGTGATGCCCCAAGCGAGCCTGAGCATGTATCTCCTGATGCAGGAGATACTGAGGAAGAGGAACACTTCACTATCCCAGCTAGTGAAGTGGGCATACTCTGTCAGGAGTATACAGAGTTATCAATCTCAAGGATAATGCTGAGATTGTGCTTTCAGAAGCCATGAAAGCTACTGAACGGTTGAACACTATATTCAACCGCATCAGGACATCTATGAATGTTGTGTGATGTAATGGGCGCTTAAGGCTCCTACAGCGAGACAACACCTGGAGGACACAAGGTGGATGTAAGGTCTTGTATATTGAAGAGTTTGAGTCTGAAATACAACATACCTGGAGGACACAAGGTGGATGTAAGGTCAAAGAGCTACATCCACTGTCTCCAGGGTGCTATCTACAGCGCTTACGTAAGCAGGGTAAGCACCGGGACATGAAAGTGTAAACTATCTGATAGAAACACATATAACATGAAGATAGACCATATAAAAAGAGATATAACATAAAATTGAGATATCTATACTATAATGACCATAATGAATAATAGAGAAGTAAGGGATGTAGAGGCTACTTTTAACAATGAATAGGATGTCCCCGCGTATGAAGGAGCTATTTATAGTTCCTTCTAAGAAGGCATCAGGGAAGATGTGTGAACCGGAAACAACTGGGCTCATGACAAAGCAGCTGCCTAGGCAGCTACTGAGTGAATAGTAGTGCAAACCGCTACTCTGGAACCAGTTCCTGGTACAGGAACTGATGATCGCACAAGACTGACACAGTCTCGCGTCCCCCACAATGGTGACAGGCATTCCCTGCCACCAAGACAACAGAATATTCAAGAGAATATTCCCCGCGCTGCTTCCAGTGAGCAGAGTGATGACTCACAGCCGCGGCATGGCCATGATGTGCATACAGGGTATGTGCGTGCCACACGTGATGAACGTGTGATGACCCAGTCACGTACACGTCATGCACGTGACATACACGTGTTAGAATGTGACCTTGACATGTCCTAATAGGGATGACCCTGTGCTTAGTCATCACTCTTATTGTTTGGACATATATGGAAAGTCTATTCTTATATCACATCTTCTTATTGTTCTATATTTAGATTCTTATTGTTCTCCCCTTTTATCTCTTCTCTATT
>KN837110.1:758642-798179 GCA_000827215.1 Sphaerobolus stellatus SS14 | reverse complement strand
TGTATATAATGAATAACTAATATATATATTAGTTATATATGCACTACATCATGAATGTAGTTATTCTTAGTGTGGACACCATAAGTGTCCACAACAGCTTGCATTTAGCATGCCGGTGCATTAGGCACCAGCATATATCTTTCAATCACACCTTGTACTACCTACTCCAATAAAGCAGAGTTCAGTTAGTCGTGTGTGAACACATAAGATATAAACTACTTGTTATATCTTTTTTAAGTTTCTCCTGAAAGTTCGGTATTCAACGGACAACATAGTTGTACGGTAGTACTTGGTATTCAACAAGCAATTACTTGCGCGGAAGTACCACAGGTTAGAACTATCAAAACCGAAAGTTCTGGTATTTATCACACAACCCATTGTGTGATTTATATCTGGTATTCAACGTGCCAGACAGCACGGCAGTACCACGGATTTGAACTAGAAGTCAAAACTGTCATTTATTTGTAGTTCTACAAATAAATACATAGACCATGATGAGCCACCACTGTGGTCACAGGAGAACGCGGGCAGAAGAGCTGTCCGTGGCTGAAGTTGAAGACAGTGAGCCTACTACGGGGGATTTGACGAATTCCCCCTCTCTCTCTGTTGACCCCCAACAGAGCCCAGGACGGCTCGCCTCGGAGCACCCAGAGGATCCACATGCAACAACATATGGATCCCAGACTGCACCCAGTAGGGAGCAGTCGCCTATTAGAGTGGAAGCGCGTATCCGCACTGCCACTCAGGGCCTGAGCCCTAGCCGATTGGCTGGAGCATCAGGGACTGCCCACCGGGGCAGTCCCTCCCCAACAAGAGTGGCTTCTTTCACAGCCACTCAGGGTCGCTATTCCCCACAGGGAATAGAACATCGATCAGAGTCACACAGTGACCCTGGCCGAGTATCTCCTAATAGAGGAGATACTGAGGAACACTTCATTCTCCCAGCAAGTGAAGTGGTAATACTCCACCAGGAGTATTCAGAGTTTATCACTCTGAAGGACAATGCAGAGATTGTCCTAACCAAAGCCATGGAGGCTACGGAATGGCTGAATACTGCATTCAGCCGAGTCAGGGCATCCATGAATAGGATGTCCCCAAGAATGAAGGAACTATTATTAGTTCCTGCCAATCAAGCGTCAGGGAAAATGCTTGAGCCCGGTAACAACCGGGCACATGACTGAGCAGCTGCCCAAGTGGCTACTCAGCGAATTATAGACCAGACGGCTATGATAGGGCCAGCTCCTACAGCAGGAGCTGATGAATGCGAGAGAACTACGCACTCTCGCATCCCTGGTGACAGGTACTCTCGGGTACCTAGCTCCCGGAATATCCCTGAGGATATTCCCATTACTGCTTGCGGTGAGCAGGTTGGGGCGCATACAGTGTATGCGCGTGACACACCCGAAGCGCGGGTGAGTGACACATCACGTGCGCGTTTGGCACGTGACATACGCATGACTGAACGCACGTGTGTGAACTCAACAGAGTCCACGCGACTGAGATGCAACGCGTCTCCCATTACCACTCGGCGCGAGCCATTGAGTGGTACTATGCGTGACAGACCTAGTCTGTCAGCACAGAGGGGGATTCAGGGAATACCTGAATCTATTGAATGTTCTAGGTGTTCAATGAATGAGTGTCAAAGCATTGATATGAATGCTTTGAGAGAAGAGATCAGAACCACGATCTCTGCAACTATCAAGGATAAGTTGCGTTCGGATGCAGACGGTGTCACCACTGTCTCCCACACCATATCAGCACTGGATGCCAATGCTCAGTACTGGAGCGACCTTAGTAATAAGGCCGCGCAGCGCAGTCATCGTGCCCTTGAGCTACAACTCAAGTTGGCAGAAGAAAAGGTTAATAACCTTTTGCATGAGGAAGCGCCTGAAGAGGAGCTTCTAGAGGCGGCTCGGGAAGCGCGTAACGTACGCTTCCAATTAGACCAGAATACTTGGCTTCGTGAGGCTGGTTTAATGCCTGAAAAACAAGTACGGTTCAGTGCGACTACTGGAAGGAATGTCAATAGTCCATCCAGGAATTATGGGATCAATCCCATAAATGAGGTGCATACACCTCAGCCTGAGGGAAATGCACCTAGTGTCAGGCAAGGCACTCCAGCCTTGTCTATATCTGCACAACTAGACGGTGCAGTAGTTGACATGACATCTGAATACAGCGGTATTCAGCAGATGGTGAGGCAGGCAGTTTAGAGTGCCTCACATGAGGAAGAGCCAGAAAAATCATTTCTGGCTAAAGCCAGTGTTAAGATGGGAAGTCCTCCCACTTACGGCGGTGAGCATAACCTAGAGAAGTTTGAAACCTGGGTTGCGAGCATACTTCAATATATGTTGATGTACAATCTACTTGGACCTCGTGCAGGCAAGGTTCAACTGCAATTCTTGGGTCAGTGTCTCACTGATGAAGCTCAAGAATGGTTCTACCGTCAGGTAGAAAGGTTTGATCGAGAAATCAAACACTGGGACCTGGAATCCATAATGATGGGACTCCAAAAATGGTTCATGCCCACTTTATCTTTGAATAAAGTGGCAGGCAGTTATGATCGCCTTATGCAAGGTTCTATGACCGTGCAACAACTGCATCAGCAGTTGACCAAACTGGCAAAACAGATGGTGGAGTTGCCAGATGCGTATTCCTATTGAAGACGGTTTATGGATGCGTTGAAACCTGACATCAGAGATGCAGTACTCAAGAAAGGTTTCACTGCCGAGTTCAGTAAAATAGATGAACTCGTCAAACAAGCTGTAACACTTGATAATGCCAAGTGTTATACTTCGGGTTATAATAGTAACCTGAGTAGTTCTTATGCTAATAGGACTACATCTTCTACTGAGCACAGTCAAACTCAGCAGACAACTACTTCACATAGGAGTAGTAATGCTAATGCTGGTACCTCTAATCAGCATAAGTCGGGCAGTAATCCTGTCCAGAATCAGACGACAACTCAGTCATTGTCGGCAGGGGGGGGGAAATGTGAGAAATAACAATCCCACATATAGTAGAAACCCAGTTAAACCGGGTAATACTGTAAACAGACCCACCCAGAGCAATCCTATTAGGACTGCTGCGAAAGCAAACAACCCAGTTGTATGCTTTAATTGCAATCAAACATGTCATATCAGACCTAATTGTCCTTTCCCTGACAAGGATAGAAGGGTTGCAGGAGCCAGAATAGAGGAAATTCTGGAGGAAGATGAAGGTCAAATTGAAGAATTTGATGATTATGTTCCTCATCCTGAGGAACAACAGGAGGATGGAGATCAACCTGAAGAGGATGATCAGCAGTATCATTTCGATGATGATGATGAAGAGTACGAAACGAGATCCATTGACAATGATGTTATACATGTCAATGCAGTCATTAAAGCTTCAGGCTATAATGATAGTCGCCGACTCTATGGTATCAGAGTCAGTGAAGCAGAGGCTGATCTGAGAGTCACTGCAGTGTTGCAGACAGGTGGCAAAGAACAACCTGTTTATGATCATCGAGCAAGGAAGAAGGCTCATCCTTTACCTACAAGAGGTAAAGAGAATGAAACTATATCTGTGTTCTGGGATATAGGAGGAACCAAGGCCCACTGCCTACTAGACAGTGGATGTGAAGGAATCATGATATCCAGTGATTTCGTGCATGCCAACAAACTTCCTAAGTTTGAATTGGAGAAGCCAGTGATATTACAGTTGGCTTGCGTGGGAAGTAAGTCCACTGTTCAATATGGACTTACTGCCAAAATACTTCTAGGTAAAGAGAAGTATGAGGAATACTTCGACATAGCTAATGTCGATTATTATGACGTTATATTAGGAACACCATTCCTACGTTGATTTGGAATCTTATTAGATTTCAAGAACAATTGTGTTCAAATGGGTAAACTCAGTTTCCCCAATCGGTTTGGCAGTATAACGCCAACTGAAGCAGATGAGGAGAAAGCTCAGCTGCAGAAGGAAAAGCCTAAGGCTATTCCTACTCCCACTTCGAAATGAAGCCAGGAGGGTGAGACTAGTAAAACATTACAATTAGTCTCACCATCAGTTGTTGCTACATATGGCAGCAGCAAACAAGGGAGTAGAGTGACTGAACAGCATATTTTTGGTGTTCAGAGTAGAATATCATTTACCAAGAATGATATTCCTGGGTTGAGAGAAGCCTGGCAGAACAGGTATTCGGATATCTTTGGAGATATCCCTTTGGAGTTACCTCCATTTAGGGAGGTAAATCATGAGATCAAATTAATTGATCCATCGAAAGTGATTCATTATAGGACTCCCAGGTGTCCTGAATCACTTAAAGAACAATTGATTGAAAAAATCAATAAATATGTTACAGCCGGATGGTGGAGACAAACGTCTACACAACAGGCTGTACCCATGCTCTGTCTTCCTAAAAAGACAGGCAAGTTGAGAACTGTGTTTGATAAGTGTTTACAAAATGAAAACACAGTAAAGGATGTAACTCCTTTTCCTGACCAAGACATGATCAGAAATGATGTGGCCAGGTCTCAGGTTAGATCCAAGATTGATCTAACTGAAGCATATGAACAGATACGCATTGTGGACAGAGATGTAGACAAGTCTGCATTTTCCACAATTTTCGGGACTTATGAAAGTCTTGTTATGCAGATGGGTGATTGCAATGCTCCATCTACATTCCAGTGTTTGATGACTATGATATTCATCAAGCAAGTTGGTCATTTTATCCATGTCTATTTGGATGATATCTTTGTGTTCTCAAGATCTATAGAAGAACATGAGGAGCACTTAAATCAAGTGTCTCATTATTGCGTGCAAATCACTTATACCTGAGTAAAACTAAGGTTGATTTGTACTCGGAGAGGATGGATTGCCTTGGGCATGTTATTGATGAACAAGGTATTCATGCTGATACAGACAAGCTGTATCGTCTTCATAGCTGGAGAACTCCAAGAAGCTACAATGAAATCCTGCAATTCGTGGGATTATGCAACTATCTGGCCTTGTTCTTACCAGATATTTCAGCATATACCAGCCCATTGACTGGTATAAACAAAAATAATCGTCCATTTGAATGGACTCCATTTCTGGATAAGTGCTTTAAGAGTATAAAGCACATGGCGACCAAGCACCTAATACTTAAGGTGCTTGACTGGAACTCACCACTTGATATATGGGTGGTAACTGATGGCTCCAATTTTGCTGTTGGAGGCTATATCAGACAAGGAAAAGAGTGGAATACTTGTCATCCTGCTGGATTTCTATCTAAGAAATTCACTTCAGCACAGCAGAATTATAGGACTCATGAACATGAGGCCTTAGCTGTACTGGAAGCTCTTGCCAGATGGCAAGATAAGTTATTAGGAAGGAAATTTTTCCTAGTAACTGATAACAAGAGTCTTACTTTCTTTAAGACTCAAGAAACCCTCACAGCTAGGCAAGTGCGCTGGTGGGATTTCATTAGTAGGTTTGATTATGAACCTATTCATGTTCCGGGTGTCTTAAATGTAGTTGCAGACTGTCTGTCTCGCTATTTAAGAATGATCTTCCAGAGGAAGTTCACCCAGAATGGGAGTACGTCGATATTGATGTGTGACTTGATCCTGATGGAGACACTCTGCCAGTTGATCGGTATGTTGAATTAGCTGCAAACAGAAATGTTCGAGTATCTGCTGTAACTAGACATACTAGCAGACTCAGGGAAAGACCTGAGCCTAGGGAAGAGGAAGCGGATCAATTAGCGTTGCCTGATGGTTAACAGAATGATCCTAACAATGAAGATGATGTGCTTGTCTTCAACTCTGGTGCTGACAAAATTACTTTGCGTCAACACATGGAAGGAAATAATTCTTTCCTTGATATAGTTAGAAATAACTATGTTAATGACAACTTATTATCTAAAGTTGTCACAGATGTCTCTGCTCACAAGCAATTTGCATTGAGAGTACTATGGATATCGACCAGATAGTGGAAGATATCTACCGTGACTGCTAGTAGCAGTCAGCTGGGGAGGATGTAACAGATATAGACTGTTATATCTAAGTATATATATATATATATATATGTACATAATGTATATAATGAATAACTAATATATATATTAGTTATATATGCACTACATCATGAATGTAGTTATTCTTAGTGTGGACACCATAAGTGTCCACAACGGCTTGTATTTAGCATGCCAGCGCATTAGGCACCGGCATATATCTTTCAATCACACCTTGTACTACCTACTCCAATAAAGCAGAGTTCAATTAGTCGTGTGTGAACACATAAGATATAAACTACTTGTTATACATCTGGTTTATTCTTCAAGGTACAGCCTATGGGACAGACCCCCAATCAATGTCCGCATATATTGAAGAAGTACCTGATGACCTGGAAGTCCAACAGGCCTTAAGCCAATACAAGTTAGCTTTGGCAGCACACGAAAAGAAGATAAGCCCTGCAGCTTCATATGGTTCAACCAAATCAGCTGCCCGTGATGCCAAATACCGCGAACCTGCCCTCCATTGATAAGAAAACCCCGCAATTCCAGTATAAATCAAAGATTGAGGACGCCGAGGCTGCACAAACTGTTTTTAATCGAATGCTAGAATCCCCTGTAACGATTCCGCAAGGGGAGCTCCTCGCTATTTCCCCAGACGTGCGTAAACTATTCATAGATGGTTGCAAGGTGAATCGTATTCCTGTATTTTCTGCAAATAATGCACAGGCTGAGCAAACAACAAGCGCAACATCCCTACTCACACAGGCCGCCCCATTGCACACGGCACCGACTATGGAGTTGGATGTAAGAATTCAAGGCAAATTTGTGGAAGTGGGGATTTACGACTCAGGCGCAGAATTAGTGTGTATCAGTGAAAATGCGGCTAAGGAGCTGGGTCTGCCATTCAGTTGTGATTCACAGCTAAATATGAGGGACACGAATGGAGGAGAAAGAACTATGTTGGGAATTATTGAAAACTTACAATTAGTTATAGGGGGAGTATCCATCTATGTCCATGCTTGGATTATCAGAAATGCACCTTATCGGCTCCTTTTGGGCAGGCCCTTTCAGATCACAGCGGCAGCAGACACTGAAGACATAGGCAAAATGTTAGTAATCCAAGACCCAGCAAGACCGGAATTCAAGCTACATGTACCCATGCGACCACATACAGCCCCTATCAACACTGCGCCATCCTGCAACTTCTTGTTAGGACAATCCACCATGCTCACAGCTGCCTCCTTGTCAGTATTACCGGCTTTACAGCAGCCAAGTCTACAGCCCCACTCATCACCTCCAGTAATCTGAGTGGGGGAATTTTGGATCAGTTGCCAACACCATCACTATTAGCGGCTAATTCCCCTTTTGCAGGGAGATATTTTCAAGAGATGTATGAATTCTCCCCCTCAGCGCTAGGACTCAAGTATAAACCAGTAGAGCGAAAAGTTAGGCTGGTTCCAACTACTATGCCTGGAGATGTTGTACCGAAGTGTAGGTTCCCAGAAGACCCCTTGCTCTCCCTGCCAGCCTTGTCCCCAAATCCCCCACCGATCATGTCATTTGGGACTCATCTCACTGAAGAACGATGGAATAACCTCAAAATAGATCGGGGATTTCTGACAGAGGAGGAACTCAAGGTGGCATTTGAGGTGGTCTTAAAGAATGAAGCAGCAATCACCTAGGACGATTCTGAGAGGGGTACATTTCGCGAGGATTATTTCGAGCCTATCATTATCCCCACAGTTGAGCACGAGCCTTGGGCCCTCAAGAATATTCCTATTCCCCCAGGTTTAAAGTCGGAAATTATTGAGTTTATTAAATCAAAAATCACAAGTGGTGTTTACGAACCATCTAGTTCTTCATATAGGTCCCAATGGTTCTGTGTTCCAAAGAACGATGGCACATTCAGAATTGTACACGACTTACAGCCGCTAAATGCTGTTACAATCAAGGATTCAGGTATTCCCCCCAACATCGAACCATATGCTGAACACTGTGCAGGGAGAGCTATTTACAGCATGGGCGACTTATATGTAGGGTACAACCATGCCCCCATTGCAGAAGAGTCCCGCGACCTCACTACCTTCCAAACACCACTGGGTCCGCATTGCCTCACTAGCCTGCCTATGGGGTGGTCAAACTCAGTGTCCATTTTTCAAGGACACGTCTTATTTATTCTTCAAGATGAGTTAGAAATCGTACCACCGTTTATTGACGACATCCCCATATTAGGAGGCAGAATGCGGTATGAACAGCAAGATGGAACATACGAGATGATCCCCCAAAACTCAGGCATACGGCGTTTTGTGTGGGAGCATCTTCAGGATGTGAACCAAGTACTCCACCATTTCAAACACGCTGGAGCTACATTTTCAGCCAAGAAACTTTGGATCAGGATGCAAGAAGTCAGCATTGTCGGGCATACTTGCAATTACGAAGGTTGCATCCCTGATCAAGCACGAGTTTCAAAAATTTCGAACTGGCCGCCCTGCGAAAGTACGACTGAAGTTCGGGGCTTTATAGGGACCTGTGGGGTCGTTCGTATTTTTATTGAGTCATTTGCTGAAATACCTTGACCTTTGGTGCATCTCACACGCAAAAATGTAGCTTTTTCTTGGGAAGAACCGCAACAACTAGCTATGGATCTGTTAAAACAACGAGTCATGGCTGCCCCTGCATTGGTTCCTCTGGACTACACTTCTCGCAGACCCATCATTGTGGCCGTCGATTCATCAAATATAGCCATAGGTTGGATTGTTTATCAGATGGATGACCAAGGACAGAGGCAACCCTCACGATACAGCTCTATTGCTTGGAATGAGCGGGAGTCTCAATACTCTCAAGCTAAAATCGAACTTTATGGGGTCTACCGTGCCTTACGAGCCCTACGAATTTACCTAATCGGCCTCCCAACATTTACACTCGAAGTCGATGCCAAATATATTCAGGGAATGTTAAATCACCCGGATATTCAGCTAATAACGCCATGAACCACTGGATCACGGCAATTCTGTTGTTTACATTCAAGCTCATACACGTACCAGGAAAGGATCACGCAGGACCAGATGGATTATCTAGGAGAAGAGCTGAAGAAGGAGATGTGGAGGAAAAGGACGACGGATGGGTAGATGAGGCATTGGGGTTAGGAGTATGGATAAATAGTTGGATGGAAGGAACGGCTGAAGAAGACCAACGGTCGTCAAGTTTTAACACAAAATCCCATGCATTTTCACTCACAACATGGGCAGCCAAAACACTAGGAGAAATACCATGAACTCAGGATGACATTTGCCTCAATAATGAATTAATATCCATTTTCCAGTTTCTGGCAACTACGCAGAAACCCCAAGACCTCAATGAGAAGGCCACAAAGCAATTTATTCAATGGGCTATGAAATTTTTCATTAAAGAAGAGAAACTCTGGCGACGTAATGCAGAAGGACACCATCAACTTGTAATTTTTTCCCTCGAAAAGTGCTTTAGCCTCATAACCCAAGCTCACAACCAATTGGGGCATAAGCAAGCGTTCTCTACACAACGACACCTAGCTGATCATTTCTGGTGGCCAGGACTCGACCACAATGTGGCCTGGTACTGCAAAACGTGTCATCAATGCCAGTTAAGAAGTACTCAGCATGTCTTTATCCCTCCGACAGTCGCCACACCTGCCTCTCTTTTTCAGCATGTTCATCTTGACACGATGTTCATGCCCAAGCACGGGGGTTTCCAGTATATCATGCAAGCCCGTTGTTCACTCACATCATACGCAGAATACAAAATATTGGTCCAAGAGAATGCAGCCATGATAGGAAGTTTCCTGTTCAAGGAGATTTTGTGCAGGTGGGGGACCATTATGGAAATTATCACGGACAATGGAAAGCCGATTATCATGGCCATGGACTGGCTAGCACAGAAGTATCATATTAATCATATTCGTATCTCAGCATATAACAAACAGGTCAACGGTCTAGTCGAACGAAGCCATTGCTCCATTAGAGAGTTGATTGTCAAGGCATGCGATGGGAATATTGCTCGATGGCTGCAAATCACACCTTATGTTTTTTGGGCAGATCGGGTCACAGTTAGACGCGATTTAGGGTATTCCCCTTTTTATATGGCACATGGAATTCATTTGGTACTCCCGTTCGATGTCGTAGAGGCGACTTTCCTCATACCACGAGTCAACACGGCTCTTACCACTGCTGACCTTATTGCCCTCCGTGCTCGCCAGCTTGAGAAAAGGGAGGAAGACCTAGAAGGAATCAAAGCTCGAGTCGTTAAGGCACGCTATGCCTCCATTGCGCAGTTTGAGAAAGACAATGCCAATCTAATAGTCGACTATGACTTCAAGGAAGGGACATTGGTCTTGGTTCGAAATTCTAGCATCGACGCAGATCTCTCACGAAAAACCAAGCCTCGATATCTGGGACCGTTAATTGTCATCCATCGAACGAAAAACAAAGCATATATTCTGGCGGAATTAGACGGAGCTGTTCATAAAAATCCCTATGCCGTGTTTCGACTTATCCCCTACTACCCACGATCTCGCACCACGATTCCCGTGACTTCTATCATCTCTGAAGATGACCTTGTGAAGTTGGATGCTTCCCCCTCTCTTTCTGACGAGTAGATTGACTGGGACAGTCAATATTTTGGTCCCGAGGAGGTGTAAGGGTGTTACACGCCCTACACGGTGATTATGTCAACAGGCAATTTATTTGAAGATATGTTTTATGTTTTGACATTTATTTCTATACACCTTGACGCATATATGCGCTCCTGGATTATTCCTTTCTATTACCTTTGTTCCACAGCCTAGTTTCCATTTTATTTCAATGCATATATGCGCCTCCGAATCATTCCCTTATGACTAGTTCCCTTTAACCCTTTATTTTCTGGTTTCCAGTCTTTGTGTCGACTTTCCTTACCCTTATTTCCTTTGTTTCCATTATCCTGCCACATATGACTTTTCTTATTATCCCATTTACATGTATATTCCTTTATACTTCATTTTCCTTTGTCTTGTGACTAGCTCCGTTATGTCTCTATTTTTGTATCTTTTATTTCTTTCACGACCTTTGTCATATTCCACATCCTTTGAGCCACATCTATTTAGTATAAAATAAGCTTGTATATTTGTCAAAAAATACATCATCTCATTCTTCCCACTTAAAACTTGTCTTTTCTATCTCACTCTCGGCTCACTGCAAAATAAGCAACAGCTTATATTATCTTGCTAAGTATTCCACTATTTTCTTACACCTTCACCTGTGTGCATACACTGCAGGTACTTACAGCAGGAAAATGGAACCAGATGATCACTGGTCAGTGGAAGAGGAATGACAACCCATTCTTCTCCAGCCCTACCCCTGTGAGGTGCAAGATACATTGCAGCCAAAAGTTCAATAGGTGAGCTCTCTCCTACTGGTTGGGCTGTGAGGCTGGGGTCACTCCTGACTTGGCTCAAGACAAACTTGAGCCTTACTTTGTCCAATGTGTGACAAACACAATATGGAACGAAGTAGCTCTCTGTTCCCAACTCCAGGCCAACAAGATCACCTCATTGAAAGGAGGTCTCATGAACCACTTTCACATTCATGATGACTTGCTCCCCCTCGTACTGGAGAGCCCCTACTACTTTCTCCTTAGTGTGGGGGAACCTATGGATCAGGATGAGTCTGATCCTGAACCTACTCTGAGTCAGCCTCCTGTTGGCTCATCATCTCTAGCCAATAGGCTTGATTATGGAGAAGGAGGTTCACTCACCCACCCCCCTGCTGATGCCCAAGAACTACAGGCACATATAAGCTACTTTGATAGCTTATTTCCCTGGGGAACTATCCACAAGTCCACTGCAGAACTCACTGTGGAATTATACACAGACAATCTTGAGTAGGCCTGCCTACTCAGTCAAAAGGGGGAGGGTGTAAGGGATTATTACTTATCCTGGGTCACTCTTGAGATGCATATATGATTGTATATATTAGTACAATACAATGAATTGACTTCATGTCAATTATCCCAAGTCCTTATGGACTCCTAGGGACACATATATGCATCCACTTAGTTACATAATATTATTATTACATAAGGTATATAGTACCTTATGTAATCCTATAGTATATAGTTCTGGGTCGGCAACTAGCACCGACCAGTTGTCACTTATACCAGTACTTTTAGTAGCTGAATACATATTATTGTAAACAGTTACTCTACAGGTGTGATAAACTAAACAAAGTAAAGACCTAGTCTTTACATGTAACCAACTTGGTGATACTGGCACAAGGAGCAGTCTCCATGGGTATATCAACTTAAAACAAATGGCATCCTACGGTGAGCTCCAAATCAGTGTTCCATCACCAGCAAATGAGCCCCAAAAGTTATATGATAACATTCTCAGTACCTTCCCTGATTTGCGGTATGTCGTTCTGTGTCTTCCATGTGCAGACTCGATTAGGGATCTGAGCGTTGGGAGGGAGGTGGCCAATTTGAGGGTCATGAAATCGGTGGATAATGAGATTTTTAAAGTATTAGCGGAGAATGCAGAACAGTACTTTCCTGAATTGGAGAGATTGGATTTGTGGGATATGGATTTTGCGGGAGATGAGAGCCTTTTTGGAGAATTTAGGCGGATTTTGGAGAGAGCTTCGGCGCTAAGGCCGAGGATCAAGGATTATAGGAATTTAGATAAAGAAAGATTGGAGGTATTTTGCGATCAGAATTGGATTGGGTTAAGTTGGAATGCTGTTTATGGAGAGATATAACCATGCAAGGGTTCATATGTTTAGTAATGTAATAAATTCTATTCTGAATACCAAATAATATATGTCGATACCTATCTGTATTCAAATGGTAGGACTGCGTTTGAATAATTGAAAAGGCTGCTCACTATTAAACCGGTCACGTCCAAAACTGAAATTGGTATCGCCGTCTCCCCTGGCTGAAAGACTCCCGTAGCAGGCACGGACGAAACCATATGTATCGCTCTGGGATATGATAACCTCTTCGCCTATACTATATTCTTTTCCCAGGATCTAATAATCTTTCGGATGAGTTTCCCGAAGCATGTCAACCTCTTCAACCACTCGGAGACCGTTAGCTAAGTCGTGACAATCACCGTCCATGAGATAAAATAATTGCCGTAAGCTGACCGCAAAACGTAAACCGAAAACCGCTGAAGTAGAAGCCCTGTGCCTAGAGCATGCCTGACTTTCAACAAAGCTTTGAAAACTTTAGAACCATTTTTTGGTAAAGGGCAGCGTGGTTTGCAGCACTGTCGTCCAGGTATGTGAGGACTAGGCCACAATAGCTGGCAAAGGTTAGGGTATCAATATAAAGTCATTATATAGACATTTGTTTCAACTGTCCGCTAGTCGCTATAAATAAGAATGCATCCATCGGCTGACAATATATCAGTTGTTCATGCGACGTCGTCTATGATAATAATTTAGTATTATCCACTTAAGAAGGGCATCTCTCTGACCTGTTGCTTTTGGAGCTCTCCAGAACGGCCCGCTCTTCCTTCTCCTTCTCGCGTTCCTTCTCGCGTTCCTTCTCCCTTTCCTTCTCCCTTTCTCTCTCCCTGTCCTTCTTAGATCTGATGGCTTCCACGCTAATTTTGAATAATGCTCTGTTGAAGACGACGAGAAGAATCCCCCCCAAGCTGATTATGAGTGGTGTCAGTACTTTGGGCAAAGAAGAAATATGAAACATAAAATTACATACACTGTATAAAATAATATTTCGCGGGCCTATGTCGTGTTAGTAACGTTCAATGACATGAGACACTCATTTAACGACACACCTCTGATTGCTGACCTAACACGACTAAACAACGGACAACTGTGATATGGCCGAGAGGCCCGAGATGAGAATTTACATATTATTAGATAAAAAAGAGTGGCTTACGGTGACAGCCCTGAGTAATGGAGAGTATAAGTTAAATGATCGAAGACGATTGATGGTCACTTACCAAGGAAAACAAACTTCCATCGTGGTATAAATGATCCCACATCGTTCTCTTCCGTATCTCAGAGACCGGAGAAGCCATGTACGCTAATAATTGGATAGTGGTTGATAGATCGAATAAAAACTAGAAAACAATTAGTGAAAAATCTTTGTGAATGAGTTCGACATATTCTTACATAGATAGCCAAAGTCGGTAGCCTCTCGAAAGCGCCATTCTTAATCATCCGGACAACGTACGCTAGGAACAAATTGGCTAACTCGCCAAGAACAATATGTCATGTACTCACGGATTATATATTCGATAGTGCCTGTGTGTGGAGATGAGCGTTAAATGTGAAATAGACGAGAAGCGCCTTACATTGAATAGTCACAGCCAGGAAACCCATATACACAAGGCCTCTCAGAGTCCTGAGAAATATTAAAGCTCGCCTATAACCCCAGATGATATGGAGCCGTTTCAACATAGCAGCTACGAGCAGGAAATATCAGTCATTACTCGTCTAGGGATTGTCTGATACTTACTATTTGTCAATACCATAACTGCCAATTGGAGAAGACATGTAAGGGCAAGCCAGACTTTGACGCTAGGAAAGGATGAGCCCTGTATAATATATAACGTTCATAACACCTACGACTGTTGAGTGTCAGCACGAGAGCTAGGGAAGGGATGCAGAACGGAAACTCACGTATTCTATATCCGAGGCCTCCCATAGTTTTCGGATGGCTATACAAGTTGTATTAGATAGATTTTAGTAAGCTATGACATAATTCTTACCTCTCATAAAGAGAACCAAATAAGCCATTACTGCATATCTATTTAGCCGAAAGAAAACCTTCCAGTAATTGAGAGCAGGAGGCCAATCCAAAGAAGACTAATCATGTGATATCAATAAAGATAAGCAAACAATGAATGGTTCAGACCCACATATCCTCGATAGAGAAAAAGTCGATCATATATCAAGACAACTAACGTGGCGACTACGTGTAATGAGGTTGTGAGCGATGTACGATAAACAAGCTAAACACTGCAATAACGTACCACAAACAAACCGAACATGTGTATAAACCGTGCCAACTACTTCAGGTCCATCGTGGACGGACGCTGCGCCCATGTTGGCAAGGAGAGAATTTGCGAGAAAGAGGAGCGCTGACGCGTGACGCGTAGACGTTTTATGACTTTCTTATTTAGGCTTTCATTTATTTATATCAGGGCTTCTGCTTCTCGGATCACTTGAGCTCCAAACTTACCTTGGTTGCTGATCAAGCCCCCGGGCACGATGCCTTCCTAGGTTAACTCTGCTTCCAGCCCTACGAGATGAGCCATAGGTGTTGGAAAGTATGGAAAAAGATCGTAAAATCCAAGATACTGATTAAGGGTGGCGTCCAATTTTCACATGATCCCCGTAATCCCTGTGGGAAGGAATGCGCGAAGGCAGTGCCCATGATCGGCAGCCAATAAAATCCTTCCGTTAGCATCCGTCGCCTTCCATCGCGCGCCATCTGATTGATTGAAATTCTGCTGCAGAAGGCGTTCTAGGTCGTTTTTCATACAACTTTCAAGTAAAGAACAAAAGCAGTCCTTCGCTGCTAAACGTAAACGTATAGAACATTCAGATTCCAGAAAGCTCAGTCCATTGGGATCAAAGTCCATGGATCCAGTCCATGGATCCTTCCACCCCTGACTGCTCGATTTATCAACCCGATCTACCAAACGGGACTTAAGGCCATAAGCGCTGCCTCCGCTATGGATACCCAGCGCTTACTAGCCGCCTCTTCCCAGTCGTCGCGCCCGTCATCCTCTCCTCTCCGCCATCTCCGTTCCGCTCCCGTCCTCATTGTCAGCTACGACCATGCGCCCGCCCGCTCGCCCGCCTCCACCTTCGTGCCCTCCATCACCAGCTACACTCTGCTATCCGCCTTTATGTCACGCGGATCCGCCATCCCCTCAACCATGCGCCGCTTTCACCCTCATGTCAAGGGCCTCCCTCCACCTCCTGCCATTTACACCCCCGTTCATCTGTCGACCTCCACACCTTTTGTCACCTCCAAGCCAGCCCTCTACCTCGACGCCATACATCCACACGCATCCCTCAGCGCCTCAACCTGCACGTCATGCGCCGCCCACCTCTCCACGTTTCAAGCATGCACCCGCCTCCACGTCATGCGCGTGCACCCGTTCACGTCATACGCATGCTTCCATGCCATCCGCCTTTGCGCAACTGCCCCTCCACCTCGACGCCATGTGTCTGCACGCCGTCCCTCTGCCTCGGCGCCATGCGCCCGCTGGTTCTTTGACCTCCACGACATGCGTCGCCGGTTCCTCCACCCGCCAATTTCCTTTGCGCACTACATGCATGTATGTGGGTGCCGTTTCTCTTTAACATGTTGTACACAAAGCGGAGTTGTTGTTGGATTGAATAAAAATAATATAATGTCGTTTATTTCCTTACATATTCCATGTTTGAGACATAGAAATTCAGCCACATAAGATTCGACGAGCAAAGTCAATACAAATCAAAAGGACCTATGGTCTAATGAGCTTCAGAAATAGAATAAACGGGATGAATACTCATTAATTTTATATTTAAGACCATAATCAAGGAAGAGTCTCAAGAGGTCCACAGTAATTGATGGCTTTTCATGCTGCTCCCAAGCAACACCTTTGAATCTCATCCACCAAAGCTTCAGATGCTCATAATCAATTCCGGGAGCCTCTGATATGAACATATGGACAGATGCAGGTAGTGCATAAGGAGGGCCTCCCAGCTTGGAAGTATAATTGAGGGAGATCCTATGTTTGAGGAAGCGAGCCAATGTCACGAACATGGTTAACGCATTGTAGTCAATGTTACGTAGAGATGGAATATGCTACAAGATCCTGAATATTTCATTAAGAGTGGCCATGGAAGACACGAAAAGAACACAGAAGAGTTTCGAAGTGTAAAGTGCAATAATGGGAAGTTGAGCTGGATGGAGTTATCAGAAACCAGCGGCGGGGATACATAAATAATTACTTCTCATGCTTTCGAATAGGACCTCTATACTCTTTACTCTCTGTCATTTATTGAGGTATAGGCATGTCAATATGTATTATTTCTTTGCAGTGGTATCCGCGTCATCACATCATCTAGTAACACGTCACATGACTGACTCCATCTCAACCTGCAGCCTTGGTGGCTTGCTGTCAGGATAAACGTAAGGGTAACTGCTAGTAGGATATTCTAACAGTTGTAGTTGTTCAGGGTTTATAACTCTAATGGCTTGGTTCTTTGAGCAAAGGGAAATATCTTATAGAATTAACGAGATATAATCAAATAATGATCTATGAATAGAGAGCATTCAATGAATATATATATATGTGGGTTTTGAGGGAGGTTATATGGGTGGGGAGGCAAGGGATGATCATGGCGGCGGCGTTGTGTAAGGCAGTGAGCAACCTAACAACTAGTTAGTGAAAGACCGGAGCAACCTATGCTGGATTAAGGGATCTGGGATCTCAGTTACCCGATACCTTAGCGCCAGGGGTAATCCATGGATTGGATCCATGGATTCTGCTCCCAGTGGATCCGTCGTTTACTCAGATTCACTATACTTTGTCACGGAACCTGACCAATCATACACGTGCTTCCGAAACGCGATAAAGATGTCTTTTTGTTATTTTTATTAAAAATAGATGTACCGCATGTAGCATATTTCCTCATGCATACGAAACATTGGATCAAGACTTCTGCTGAGGGACACCCATCATCACTTTGTCTGGAAATATGGGTTTATCCTCCATCCAACGACGGAGTCCATGTTTCTTGAAAGCATTGACGGCGCTTGCAAGAGGCAATACAAGTAAGAATAATGGTAAAATCTTGAAAAGACGTTGTTAAGACAGAAACCAAGAAATTATACATGGCAGCACTTACTTGTCCAAACTGCCAGATGGATTGCGAGCCGTCAGGCTGTGCAAAGTGGTTGAATCGAATCAACAATTCAGTGTTCACGACAGCTATTGCCCAGAAGAAGATTATCATAAATAGCTTTGAGACTATTTCACCCGAGAAATTGACGTAGTGGCGTTGTTTATCCTGCAGATTGGCCAATGAACATTTTATAAAAAATGCAGATGAAAACAACTGACCTGACGCTGAAGTGGACTTTGAACGTTAATCCGCGCTAGCTGAGATTGTTGCCTTGCTGGTCTAGGTCTCCGTGTTTCGGTATTACTCGTAGGTTGGCTGTTCATATTGAATTTGAATATCTGGGGCCTCCTTCGATTGATCCATATTTCTTTTACTTGATCCTTTTGCTTCTGGGGTATATAATCAAGGATCGTCACCGCAGAATATAGTAGGATTACTATTCCCATAACGATTCCTCCCACTATTCTTCCAGCCTTGAATACTTTGAACGGACCAAAAATTACGGCCACAGCATTTTGGTTGCATTCTGGATAGCTCCCAAAGCTTGGGGTTTGAATTAGCAGCACTAAAGCCAAAGCGAACAATAGGTAGCTTTGAACGACCGAGACTAGTTTAAGCATGCTAACACTATTATCTGTTCCTTGATCCTTTATTTGAAAATGGTTGCAACTTGGTAGGCATGCTGTAAGAGCCATCCATGCAAGAACCAGCAAATAAATGACAACAATAGCACTGCAAATCCAAGTTGAGATTCGAGGTCATCAGGATATCTAACATAGCACATACTCATGCAGACTGATTTCTGGATTGGGCTTTAAGCCTAATATCAGTGCGCTAACCGCCGTAGCCATGTTCGTTGCGATCAAGGTATACATAGAGCTCGTGATTTCATCCAGGGATCCTGATCGGGTACATAAGACAGCTTAAGAGTACTGTATAAGTCATTGGTCGTGAAGTTTGATAACACTGCGCACCAAGTAACAGCGTCTGAGCGTAGAACGAGATACGAACTCCGATCCCGCTGATATCGGTGTTTAGAGATGGACCTCCTCCTTGCGGACAACCTGATGACATGGCTAGAAAGCAATCCTACTGTGGCAAAGGGCGGAGAGAAGGAGGTTTGAGAGTGTTGAGAGCCCAACAGCCTTAAGCTCCTATCACGAGGCCTGCAACGCCATGGTGCGGACAGCCTCCAGAACTTGTATACGAGAGGGCTATGCGAAGGCTATGCGAGCCCTAGGGAAGCTGGTATGGACTCCCAAAGAATATCTAGGTACACAGCATAGGCATTATCGACTGGTAAAGTCTAATTCAGGATGTTGGCAGGATGAAGTTGAAAGGATGAAACCCGTGGGAACCTGAATGTCACAATATGTCACGATGGAAAGGCACACAACCAACAGTTCAACTCGCGATTGAACCACCACGCGACATCACAATATTGGGCTAACGTTAATGGGTGAGTTGAATTCGAATAGTATTGAACCTTGTTACCATCCTCTAGAGGGAATCACGAAGAAATTCGTCCGAACTACAGAGCTATAAATAATAAGTTTACTTCTCAGCTATATATTCTTGTCATTTGTTCGGAAGGGCCCTCCAAAAACCACTTGGAATTCAATTATTATATTCTTAGGGGTACCTTCAAGCCTTTAACATTAGAGCTAACGCTTCAGGATTGTACACGATTTATGACCGAGATACTAAACGAACCTTATTCCCGAGCTCAGGATAAGCTAGAGGTTGGTCCTAAGCCGTGAGTGAAGTTCGTCTCCTAATTTTCAAAGGGTTCTCCGAGCGGAGTAAATACCGCTTAATCTGAAGGAAAATGATCAGTATGTCTACTCCACTTCCTTCTTTTAATTCTAATTTACATCTATATTGCAAGGCCAGCAAGCTTTTTGATAGCCCTACCGAGTCGGCGGTGCGATATATCGGAATACTTAATCAGTCATTTTTGCCGCTTTTCTTCTTTTAGGAGATTTCTCTCTCATTAACACCGTGTATCCTTCCGGATTTCTTCCAGTAGTATTGGAGGTGAGGTCATATCTATTTTCTCAAATTACTTATCCAATATCGAGACTATGTCTGGTTGTTTACATGATCACGAGTACTAAGTCACCGGAGAACCTAAGGAAGTCCGTGTAAGTTTGAGCTTCTTTTGAGATGTCGGATGCTTATTTAGGCTATAGAGCCCGCGGTGATAATTTCGCAAAGCTGACTCCGTGGATAGCTTGGTCCGTGGACTTGCTCCTGACATCCCTTTGACAGAGTCCGCGTAGCGAACGGTTAATCTTATAAAATGCCACAGCGATTCGTTGACTATTCTTGATGCAAGTATACCAAGAAGGTCATGGCGTTTAACAATAAAAGAGCTTCCGAATTTCAAGTTCGTACGTATGGTCGAACGGGTCGAACGCTGATCAGTCTGTGTTGCGATGGAAGCTCGTCTCTTGTCCTTTGCATCTCCGGGAAGAAGATGCCATGTTGACTATTATAGCAATAGACGCAATGAGTCCTTCGTAATAAGAACGCGCGGAGGTCAAACCAGCCAATAACCATAGTTAAGCAATTCATTCTCTGTCATTCATGAGCTTGAACCCGCTTGCGAATCGGTTCCCAGGTGTCTCCGTATCTTCCATTTGCACTGAGATAACGCCCCACAATCCTCGTCGTTCTCCTGATCTCGACACGGGCGGAGGAAGCGGCGATTGGGATATGAAATCTGCTCGACTTTCACCTTCTCTTTCGGGAAGCACATGTCAGGGAATGCTAGATATTAAGGGCGTGCATATTCACGAATCTCAATGGCTTATGCACATGATATATATGCAGATTCATCAATTTGAGTATGCCTGTCGAGGATCGACGCCGACTATCGCATGAATATCAGTAAAATGGCCTCTCCGTACGTGTCATGCTATAATTGTGCTAGAACGACAGTTTTAACAGCGCTTCGGGTTGATCTTCCATGCGAGTATCTGATATAAGGGAGCATCGGGGTGGATCGAATTTGAAGGCTGACGATTCGCTTCACGCGAGGTGCCGCGGCAGTATAGGGTCGTGCGTAGTAGGCCGGAACAGTCACGGTATAGGGATCCCTACGAGCTACTGGTAGAACCGAATCGGCTATATAGCTAGAGAACTACACGGCGGTGGACTTGTATCCGTTGTACCAAGGGTTTACACAACTCGGACCACCTCAAGACTCCGGTCGGCTTTATTAAACACAGAAAACCTCTCGTATATAAGCTCGGCGACATTGCCAACAGAAAGCATCTTTCAAACACATCTCAAAACATGGTATTCCAGCAGACTTCACAGTTCCTATTCGAAACCCGTTGGGCTTTATCAGGGGCGAGCGGCGTGGTACGTTCTCATTTATTATTTATAAAGGACCTGGTAATTCTAACCGAAAGCATACAGCTCAGTCACCTCCTTTTCAATAGGATCGAGCCAAGAAATCCTTTCGTCATATCCTTAATTCTCCTAGGACAGCCCTTATTATTACAAACTTTATTCGCATTCACACAAGAGCTTACCTTTCCTACATTATTTTTCCAAACCTTTCCTCTAATCACCATCATCCACCTCTTATCATTGTCTCTCTCTGTTATTATTTATCGATTATCACCTTTCCACCCATTGGCCAAATACCCAGGTCCTGTAATCTGCAAGATTACCAAATTTTGGACCTATGAACGAATTCGAAAGGGAGATAGGCATAGATATTTTCAAGCTCTTCATGCGCAATATGGCCCTTTTGTTAGAACCGGTACGCCAGTCAAGTACTTCTGTCCTGCACTGAACTGATCAATATCCCAGGCCCGAACCAACTCACAATAGCTGATGCAGCTGCCATACCAACAGTTATGAGTTCAAGATATTTCCAAAAAGCAGAGCGTAAGTTCCTCATCTCGTTTATCAAGTATATTCATGTTTATTCTTTTCGGTGGGATTTATAGGATATGGGGTGCTGCAAAACACGCGAAACCTTCTTTCTATAAGAGACATACATGATCATGCTGCAAGACGAAAGTACTGGGATAAAGGTATGAATACGCATGCCGTACAAGGGTATTCGGGCTTTATTGTGGAGAGAGTTGGCAAACTTTTGGCTGTCCTTGAGCAGCGGGCAGCGAAAGAAATTATCGATCTGGCCGCCATCATGTCATGTCTTTCGTGAGTCTCCATTTTTGTCACATAATGGCATGTATACTTACCTGATATATTTCCCAGGTTCGATGTCATGGGTGATTTTGCGTATGTGATTTTTAAGCACCCAGGCTAGTTAAGAGGACTCATAGGAAATTAATATTCCCAGATTTGGAGGAGCATTCAATTTGTTAGAAGAAGGTGACAAACAGGGTTATGCAAGGCTAATTGAGAGGTCATTAGGGTACGATATACCACTTAAAGCTTTGACCACGGTGGCTGACTGCGAATGAATAGACTCCAAGAAGAAATTGGTGCAATCCCATGGGCCTCTCGTTTTATTATGATGGCGTCAAGTCTCAACGTCGACCAAGATGTTCAAGCTATTAGGAAGTTCTCGTTTGAGACTATCAAATCCAGAGTTGAGAAGGGCGGCAAATGTAGGGATTTAATTTATTACCTGGTGCGTAGTCTTCAGCCTTGATATTAATATAACTGACCATATGCAGATTGATGAGGACAAGGAGGACGGTTCGGCCCTGCCGCTACCCACTCTGATCATGGAAGCAAGTTTGGCCATTGCTGCTGGTATGTACTTTGCCATCATTACGTCTGAATCTCGTTAAAAATGTTCTAGGCTCCGATACGACGAGTACGATGATGAGCAACATGTGGTACTATCTTCTCAGTAACCCAAGCGCGTACAAAAAGCTTCAAAGGGAAATCGATTCCGAATTTCCGCCTGGTGTAGAAATCAGTGCAAGTCCTGTTTTGGGCGATTTGGGCTATTTGAATGCCGTCATGTAGGTGTTCGGATCTTCTTGTGGGTTAATAGAGCTAAAATAAGACCAGAAATGAGGCGTTGCGCCTTCAACCTGTTCTACCTAGTGGCACCCAAAGGGTATTGCCGAAGGGCAATGGTCCTGTTATGGTAGCTGGCCAGTAAGTAAAGTATTTCTGATATAAAAATTATCTAACGTACTGCTTCATAGGATGATCCCAGAGGGCACAGTAGTTCAAATCCCTGCTTATACAGGTACGAAGACGCAGATATGACGATATTTCGTGCTAACAGCCAGCTGGCAGTACACCGAGATCCAAAGTATTTCCCAAATCAACCAGAAGCATTCCGACCAGAGCGATGGTTGGAAAACAACGTCAATGTACAAGCTTTCTTCCCTTTTAGCTGGGGTACGTCATCGTAAGCCTTGGAAGTGCATTACCGCTTATAATTCTCGTCCAGGACCCGGAAACTGTGTAGGAAAGAATTTCGCCATCCTTGAAATGCGCATCACTCTGGCCGCAATTATTCAAAGATTCAACATTGAATTCGCCCCCGGATATAATCCTGCGGAATGGGAGGCCAATCTGAAAGATCGTTTCGTCCTTGCCAAAGATGCGCTTCCAGTGAGGCTAACGCCAAGGTACTAGGATGGGCACAGATATCCGCTGCGGGCTTAGAAGAAGGTCATACTCGAGTTATGACATACCGGCTTTGAGAAATTCTACAGAACGATGATTGGTTGGCTTCCGACACCGGAGCTCGATCAAGCTGGAGCTTATTGATCCACCTTGGGATATTTCTGGCTGTGTTCTAATGGAGCTATATATTACTTGTTGCGATTGATTAGTAATAATGTCTGGAAAGATGTATTAGATTCTACTAATAAAATTGAAGATGTTTACTTACTAAAACGCGAAAGATAAGAAATGACATGGTACAATTTTCAAGACGTTTGAGTGAGCTCTAGACTTGCAAATAAAGCAAGCGAAGTGGAGATGGAGACAGGCTGCAGCACCGCCACATCCGGCGCCTATTCCTTCGCAACATGACTTCATCAGCCACGGGAGAAACAACACCTCCGGCGACCTGCAGCCCAAAAATGGATAATTCAGTTCTTATTTTCCGCATTTCCTTAACCTGGTTATTACCACTATGTCACAAATGCGCGCAGTACTCATCAAGGATGGTATAGGCGGCGTCGAGAACCTCTACATTGGCGAAATCCCCAAACCCACACCGAAAGCAACAGAAGTGCTTATTAAGGTCGTTCTTTTCTCGTATCTGCCTTGATGAGATGTGTTGAAATCGGAATTTGCTTTCTTTGTTGGGTCCTTTTTCGAACAATTTTGAAGGTCAAGGCATTTGGATTGAACCGGCTGGATATTGAGCAGCGTGAAGGACAGTACCCTGTTCCGCCTGGTGCGAGCGAGATCTTGGGCGTCGAGTTCTCTGGAACGGTTGCAGAGGTTGGGTCGACTGTGCATGAATGGAGGGAGGGCGATGCCGTTATTGGGCTTGTTGGTGGGGTAGGTGTGTTAGTGGGCCTATTTCCGAGCTTTTCTCATGATAATTCGCATTAGGGCGCATATGCGGAATATTGCCTAGCACCGTCGTCACACATTTGGCATAAACCGTCAGACTTGTCATGGGAAGAAGCTGCTGCTGTTCCCGAGAACTGGATAACCGGTATGCGATCCTACCATTGCATATATATACTCGACTTTCTAAACCATAATGTGATGCAGCTTTCCAAGCTTTAACCATCGCCGAACTCAAACCCAACGAAAGTGTCCTCATTCATACTGGTGCAAGCGGCGTCGGCGTTGCTGCTAACCAGCTCGCGCGTCTGTGGGATGCGTATGTGCCTCTTTCTTTCCCTTATACAACATCTCACATCCCTCATACAGTAAACACGTTATAACAACCGCCTCGACGACCGAGAAACTCCATTGGCTGCTTAGACTACCCAACGGTCCAACACGCACAATCAATTACAAGACACACGACTTTGCCTCCGAGGTGAAGACCATCACCGGCGGGAAAGGCGTCGATGTCATTATCGACTTCCCTGGCCAGAGTCATTTCGTGAAGAACCTCGAATCATTGGCTGTCGATGGCCGCATGACGATGCTGGCGTTGTTGAGTGGTGCGTTATCATGTGAGGTGATTAGATGGTGGACTAATGGATATGGCATGTAGGAGCGGAAGTAGAGCATGTTAACCTTGCGCCGATCTTGTTCAAGCGATTGAGGATCCAGGGTACTACGCTTAGATCAAGATCGTTGGCGTACCAAGCAGACTTGATTCAGCGGTTTAAGGATACCGTTGCCGATAAGTTGACGGGTGAGAAGGGGTCGGGACCGTTACGCACGTATATCCATGCTGTGAGTAGGCTTTCCATGGGATACGTTATCCTATGAATACCTTGCTTACAATATGTTCTACAGGTCTTCCCATTCGAAAAGATCCAAGACGCACACCGCGAAATGCAATCCAACTCGACATCTGGCAAACTGATCGTCACAATTCCCTAAGCACACAAAGAATACAGTCAACGAAACGCCTCATGAACGCTCCAATACCAAATAACCCCACATCAAATGCACAGACAGACAACAATCAAATTTGTTAATGCACCAAACACGAATTCAAATTCTTTATATCTCCATTTTCATCTGTTATATGCATGTAATAATGGTCCGTTTTTCCAAACACGAAGAAGAAGAGGCACAATTCGGAACAAAACAAAACATTTGACGGAAATTCATTATTTAATGATGATAAGATAAGATAAAGCAAAACACAAAACACGGTTGAAATGGGATAGGAATCTTGCGCGAGCTTTTAAACGGAAGACTTGAGCTTGAGAGAGAATGAAGCGATGCTTCACGCCGTCGACAAATCACGAATAAAGTGATAAAAGTCGACAGTAGACGCATGCACGCCATACTTGTAAATCTGCCAAAAGAAGTCAACAACAGATTCAACCAGGAAAAAAAAAAGAGAAAAAATGCACGCACATAATGACTCGCCACCCAACTCGAAAACAGCGCCCTCTGATAATGCTCCGGCAGCCTCCTCATCAACTCCTCCAACCCAATCTTATCCCTCAACGTCGCCGGAATCGCCTTCCCCAACACCGCCTTCCTATTCTCCCGATCCTCAAACAAATCGCTCATCTCCAGCTCATCCTGTAGCCCCGTAATCGTGCTGCTCAGCTCGTCCGAGATGATCGTGCGCGGCTTCGCCCCATGCAGTCGGCTATGCTCGCGTTGTATGCAGGTGAACTCCGCCGCGGCGTTCTCGATGATCTTTTGTTGGATTTCTTTGACGTAGAAATTGTAGAAGGGCGTGGGTTGGTCGGGCGTGTTGGGGAAGGTGAGGAGCTCGAAGAATTCGTTGTCGTTGAGCGAGAGGCCCGCGAGGACGTCGAGCGAGGAGCAGGTGACGCCGCCCTATTAATGGAACGCAAACGACGCAAGTCAGCATCCCATCTCATTCATTAAAAGGAGGAAAAAGGAACCCACCTTATTCGCACTCGAATCCTTATACAACACCACCTTCTTCTTCTCAAGGAACAACCTCGCCTGCTGCGAAAAGAACAAATTCGCGCCCTCAACGACATATTTAAAATGCGGCTTTCCCTCGTGGTCCACCAGCGCGCCCACATTCGAGATATTCACCGCCTCCGGCCGTCCCCCACACGGGACGAACAAATCCGCCTTGAACCTCAAATGCGCAGAATTCCTGAAGTCCGTCCCGTCCGCGACGACCTCGCCCGACGGTAATTTCAAGTCCTGGTCCTCCACACGCACGAGGTACCCGTCTTTGCTGAGTTTGGTGGTGTTGAAGTTGGAGACCGGGATACGCAGCTTCGCGAGGCGGATTAGCTCGGGGCGGTTGATCCCGTTAGGGTCGTGCAGGACGCCGGAGCCATCGATTATGGCTATCGTCTTGTCGGAGGATAATAAGATCTCATCTGCAAACGAAACTCATCAGCACCAAATAGAACAAGAAGAGCGCAAGAAGACATACTAGACCCCAAATCCCCATCCGGCCCCCCGGTCTGCACCTTCGTCACGTTCTTCTCCTGCAGCCCAAAGTGCTTGTATATGCCCAGGACGTACTGCCGCACGGAAAGCGATGTCATCCCGTACACGTCGTGTGGGACGCCGCCGAGCTTGGAGGCGCTCTTGCCGGTTGTGAAAGATTTCCACCAGGCGGAGGCACCGCGTGCGCGGGCGTGTACTGAGGAAGGAGGTTAGCATGTTTGGATAAGGAAGCGGGATGAGTGAGAGCGTGGATGATGAGATAAAGATGAGATAGGAAAAGGTAAGACAGAATAGCAATAGAAGTATGGAGGATGGAGGAAGGGATGTAATAGGATGGGAAGAAGTAAGAAAAAGAAAAACAACATACACGCTGCCCAATCCATCATATCCGCCGTGCCCTCATCCGGGCCAAAGAACAGAATCTCTGGCTTCTTGTACAAGTCGACGATTGGGTTCTTGATCCCTGGCGTCACGCCCGGGATGAGAAGGTCGATGATCGCGTCGACGTATTTCTCGAAGCAGAGGCGCGGGTTTGCGCCGAGTCTATATTATTTTTATAATATGCGAACAAGGAAAGGAAGGAAGGAAGGAATAAGTAAAGGCGTTAGGGAGATGATAATAAGAAAAACGTACGAAGGCAAGATCGTGCCCTTTGACCCGCCCTCCGGGATATCTTTGTTCTTGAGGCTTTGGGTGGACGCGAGGGCGTAGTTCTCGTCGAAGAGCATGCGTTGGTTGATTGAGTAGGTTCTGGGAAAGTAAACATCGTCAGTATCCGCGAGAAACAGAGTGAGAGAATGCGAGAAGGTGGAGGTAGGAGACCAAGCACGCAGTCAACGAAACACGCGACTGCGCCCGTCGAACGCGTCGTAGCCTCCAAACTTCAATGGCCCTAGCCTCTCAAAGGCATCGCCCCCTCCACCCCGCTCCAAAAAAAAATGCAAAGAAACTCACTCCTTAACCCGACTGCTCACAATCCTAATCCCGCCCCTCGCCACATCCTTAAACCGTATATGGAACCCGCGGAACTCGCTCCCAATCACGAAGAACACCCCGAACGGCTTCTTCGGGTACTCGATATCGGGGAGGAAGTCCGGCGCGAGGCGGAAGGACAGCGCGACTTTCGTGGGTTGGTAGAAGTTGGTTTTCAGGACGTGTCTGGAGGAATAAGATGTAAGTATATGATAAGGTTGGGAATTAAGGGATGGGGAGAGAGTATGGGAGGCATAGGGATGGGCGGATGAAGGGAGGGAAGGAAGGAATAGGATAATGGATGTAAAGGCGATGGATAGGGATAAAGCACGCACTTATTAAAGATCAAAAAGCTCTCTAGAATCTGCGCATCGCCCTTATTCACAACCGTCTTCTTGATAAGCGCGAACAGCTCTTCGTCCGAGAGGGCCTGGTTCGTGCGGAGGCGTTGGTACGAGAGGGTGGGCCTGCGCACAAATCATCATCAACATCCATCCAACGAACCCCGCGAAGGAACGCATGAGAGAAAAACTCACATCATCCCCTCTCCATTAACAGCGTCCGGATAATGCCCCACCGCGAAATTCACATAAAGCAGCCTCACCAGCTCGCCATGCGCCCTGATAACCTCTGCGATGCCTTCCCGCGTGAACGTCTCCTCCCTAAAGCGCCTCTTTATCGAATTCAGCACCTCCGCGTGGTCGGGGTTGGACTCGTCCAGGACGTTCTTGAGCGAGATGTATGACGGCCCAAGGCGGTTGCAGAAGTGTTGCGCGAAGATCCAGCCTGCGTCTGATTAAAGGGGGAGGGGTGTCAGCGAGGTGTCATCGAGTCAAGAAAAGGGGCGAAAGAAAGGGCTCATAAAGACGAACGTCCGCGCCATGCGACATAACGACAAACGAAGGAGCGCGAAAGCGACGTAGCGAGAACGAATAAGCGAAGAAAGGAACCCCAACTCACAAGCATAAACTGCCTCCTGCACCGCATGCCCCGCGCCTTCATCTTCAGGGCCTGTGCGGAAGAACGGGTTATCGGGGAGGCAGTACAGGAGGGAGATCTCCTTGACGATTTGGAAGATGGATTCTTCGATGGGCGGGATCGGGTGGGTGTTGGGGGTGGTGCGCGGGGAGAGGGAGGGGGGGAGGGGGTTGAGGTAGAGGGCTATACGAATATAATGGTAAGTATATGGTATGATATGGTGTTATTGGGGCGATGGGAGGGGTGGGGTTATGGTGGGATGGGCTACGCACAGATGATGGTAACGCCATTGGAGAACTGCTCGACGTATTTGCGGGCGGAGTAGAGGTGGTAGAAATGGTAGAGGTCGGAGAGGGCGCTGTGAAGGGGGTGATAATGCGGAGTAAGTATTGTGTTGTGTTATGGGATAGGGATGGAATAGAAGGAAGTATAAGGATATGCGTTGCGCATATATCCATGAGGGGTGGGAGTATGGTATGATGAGGACGATGACGATGAGCAGGTTCGAGCAATCGACGCGAGACGCGCTCATCCAATCCTATCATCCCATCCATACCCGCGCATACACCCTCTCCCCAAAAATCAAAATCAAGCAAACCACCCACCTAAAAAAATGACTAGTCCCTCCCATCTTATACCCCACCACAACGCGCCTCTCGCGTGTGTTCTCGACCTCAAACACCTCAATAACAGGCCCGTCGCGGCCCTCGACCTCCCACATGATGCGCTGGTACAATTCGAGCGTGTTTTCCGACGCTTTTTCGAGGAAGGAGAGGTCGGAGACCGTGCGGATGTCGGTTAGGTTGTCTATAAGGGTGAATGCGTGAGCTTATGCTATATCATATATGGGAGATAGAGAATTACCAGAGCGAGAGGACTTGGGAGGCTTCTCGGGGAAGACACACTTCGAGACGAAGTAGCACCGGAGTTGCTGGGAGGAGCGGGCGGAGACGGCGCCGGCGGAGCGATACGTCTCGAGGCGGTAGCATTGGGCTGGGGTGGCGTTGTCAAGGTAGAGCGCGTCGATGCTGCGTACGCAAGTATCAACATGCATGCACTTGGGGCGTTATGAAGGAGCGGAAGGACATACCGCCGCTCGCACGTCGCACCGGGGCCTTGGGTGGACGACACACCTGGCGCGGAAGTGTGGATGAAGAACGCGCCTTCTTTCCGCCCTGTGTCTTGTTCGTCCCCCGGCTTTGTGATCTTCTCCAGCTCAATGACGAGTTGGTCGGGGGCGTGTTTCGTGTATGCTAGGACCTGCCCATACTCAATATACCAACCCAAGTCCCATCCTCGTGAGGTTAGCTCACCTTGGCTCCATAAAGCGCAATAACATGATCACTAATCACCTCCACACTCTCATTCGCGAAATACGTGTCCTCGATGCCGAGGCTGTCGTAGAACCATGTAACCTCGTTCCTCACGAGCTCGCGCGGGATGAACCCCTTCGCGGTGACGCTCTCTTGCACCTTGTCTCGTTGCGCTTTCTTGCCTGCAAAGGCGGGCGTCGTGTACCCCGGGACATTCTTCACGCGGTGCACGGCGGTGTCGCTCCCTGGCGTGGACGTACCGCTCGCGAGCGGCGTAAGGTGCGACATGCTGGGGTGTGGGGGTTGCGGAGGTTGTAAGGGTGTAAAAATGTAGTGGTGGTTGGGGTTGGGGTGTAACGTGTAAGGTGGTGCTGGATAAGAAAGGAGATAGGAAGGAGGGGACGAGAAGGGGTCAGGTTATATAGGGCTAAATGAAGGCCTGGCTTGCTTACCCTAGATCTAATGTGGATTCAGAATTTCAGGATCAGGACTCAGGTCAGGCCCGACCGCGACCCGACCCGACGACCAGCACCGCTTTCACTTCGAGTCGTCTCACATTTCTTTCAGCAGACCTCCCCTGCCGCACTCCCGCTTCATGACCCATAGATGTCTTCATATTATCGTTTTGTCCAAGGCAGAAACGGAAATAGAGTGTCCCATTTGTTCGGCGTTGACGTACTTATGCGCGCACGGCATTAGAATCAGAGTCGGCGTATGGACCGTAACGCAACGTGATACATAACGCGTGACATCACGCCGCGGAGCAGACCCGAATCCTCTCGCCCAAATAGGAAATTTTAAACACCAAGCCGAACGAACATCCTCATGACCTCTAAGCGCCCCTCGAGTCGGAATAATGAATTCACTCACACGGCAAACGGCGGCGCACAAAAACGAGCAGAAATGTAGACTTCTGCATCGACACCAAACCCCAACCGTGGATTCCAAGTTTATTCCATGCCGAAGATCCTCATGACCTCTGTATACCTTCTAAGCGTCCCGAATTATTCACTCGAACGCCAAACGGCTTTTGTCGAATGCAGTACTCGTCCAAACACGTTATGTAAAGCCCCGGACGTGGACGTCGGACGAAACCCCAAGCGTTCGCGTTACGTTTCAAGCCGAAGGCGCATGACCTCGTCGTATTCACCACAACTTAGGCAATATAATGTAATGAGACGACAGAGGTGATTCGAATTCGCAAGCGAACGCAGGGCCTTTGGATCATCACGAACGGCTCTACTTGTTATAGCGGTACATGCCTGCTCGTGACTTGATGCGCATGCAGAACGTGTATGATGTGCGTCACGAGTCCTTTATGGGATGTAATGCCCGTCGTTGGGTTGGTGTGAGCATAGGAACGAATCCAAAGCGAATGAATCATAATTATAACTTTAATTTTAAAGCTCGAGTCTGGAGTCTGGGGCTGGGCGTAACGTGCGCGTGCGTGATGAGTCGAACGTTCTCAATATGGCCCTGAGGAACTAATGGTAAGTCAGACGCGACGCACTTCTATTGTATCCCTGCAATGTGCTTGTGACCTTGGATGATGAATCTAAGGTCGAGCGAGGTGCCTTCCCCAACCCCAACGTTGCATCCCACCAGCTACGCATAGACGGCGAATATGTACCGCCCTCACCAAGGCTCCTCTCCTCTTACATCTTCTTCCATCTTCCTCTTCTACCCCCATCCTCTTCCATCCCCTCTACCCCTCCGTCTTCCGCATCACTCGCATACACTACACACATCGCCCTGATAATAATACCGTCAACAACGTGCTGCGCCGCTTTCACCGTTCCCATTCTCGCACTCCCTGAAGTGCGTGCGACGTGCGTGCCTGGTCGCCAATAGCTTTGCCCACCGGAGACACTTTGCAGCCGACTCTCGATTCCGAAGCGAGAGTGGTATTGGCTATGCTTAGGTTATACCTATTATTATTGACTATATGTCAGGCCACGTCTGGACCGTACGCCGTGTCAGCCGTAATGGGCACCTTACTGGTGATTATTGGCTGTATTTCTGGCCACCGGTACTTGGGCACTTGTTGGCAGAAATATCAATTGGCCACTCCCTCGACTGCACGCCGTGTTGGCCGTACTGTCCCGGGAGCTATGCGTCGGTCGGGATTCGGGATTACGGATCTAGGCCGGCTTGCCAGGACGCTCGACGTTCAACAATTACGACGATATTATACAGCGGTTCTACGTGCATAGGCTTTGTCACTTGTGCCCTTACTAATACCAGACTGACACTGTCAAGTAACGATGCTCCGCGAGTCATATGCCGACGTACAAGGCTTCCGGATCTACCCCGCCTTCAATGGATTTATGAGTCCAAGTTGGACTTGTATAGGCTTTGTGACTTGCGATTGTGCCCTTACTAGACTGCCAATATCAATGATGTTCCTTGAGCCCAGGTCATGCACTGGCATATGCCGACGTTCCAGGCTTTTTCGAGTCTAGATTCTGTCCCAGCTTTATGAGCTCAAGTCACTGGATATGTGGAGTCGCATTAAATGGGATAAGTAGTGCTGGGCTGGCTGGACCTGGATTATCAGGCTTACTTCTGCGGAATGCAGACTACGAGCTCATCTGCGCTTATGACTTATAATATGCAATTGGTCGGGGTCGGATGCACCGCTTTCTGCGTAAACCACGTAACCACAATAACCACAAGACCCGGGTAACTTGAAGCTGATGCTCGCGAATACCCGGTAGTCGCCATTACGGTGCATCTTTGCGTATGGTCATGCGTCACTGAGTCGAGCGGAACCCACTGACAGAACCAGTGGCTCAGGGGAGGCTGTTCCTGGTATCAATAATGCTATTTATTGTGGGCCATTGAGTCTGCCATGGTGTGCTTGCTTCGGGTCCTGGGATGGGAATGTACCTCGGCCGATGCGGTGAGTATTCGTATCGAGTCATAAGTATTTTAGTTTCGATTCGATTTCCGAGGCTCGAAGTCGAGATGTCACGGCGGTGGATTCAGATGGTCTTTCCCGACGTCCCAGATTTCAAGTATTCAATTATTCAATGCCTTTCCTATTATTGTGCATGGCATAAATAACATACAGCCGTTTTAATCTAAACCATACGTTGTCGGGCAGCGCACTACTTCCTAGTTCATCGTCGAAGGCTGGCATGGAAGGGAACTCTGCTAGGTTGGCTCTTCTTTCACGGCGCCACTTCCCGTCTTCCATCCCGTTCCCTCCTCCCTCCTTCCGCTCCCGCTCATGCCACCAATATCATCATCATTACGAGGAATACTATATATACAGCCAGCGGCAGGCATGAGGGAGTTTAAATATAATGCAAGGGTTTCTCCGCTCTCTGCCACTGGCAGTGTTCCGTATTCTCGATATTTAGGCTATGAGCGTCGCCGCTCTCTCGTGTACGCATCAGAGATTTCATCACCGCAGCAGCACACATTGTCAGCCCGAGTTCTAAATCCACGGGCTCGCGCTCGCTGGTCATAAAAAGCGTATATAATAGAGAGTTTGTGCAAGAGCCACAGAGCCACCTGTGGCTAAAACTGGCCAATCAAATGACCGGATTAGCCACAGTGGTGCCACAGGTGGCGCTGTGGCTTTCTGCACAAACTCTCTAATTAGGAAAGAGTGGCAAGATGGAACTCGTTCAGGGCAAGTATTTTAAGTATAGACTAATTGCACCATAGTACAGCCTGAGCTTGATACAGTAATCCTTTTTGTCCTATATTTAGATTTGATATTTATTAATCATTTGGAGGGAACAGACTGAGTTTGAGTCTAATTAAGAGGATCGGTAGAATAGTTACGTATCGGGTAATTTGCCTCTCAAGCCACGATCAGCCTGCGAATATACAATAATGATATACCTTGTTCCCAATTGCGATACTCAACCTACTAAATGCGCTGCTCTTCTCGTACTATCTTTAGATTTAACTCTTATTAATATTAATTAACGACGTATTCTAATGTCAAAATCTATTCTTGGGGTACCCATCGAAGCTGTTCAAACTCTTGTTATGCTCTTGTTAGGTATTAATTAATATTAATTAATTCTTCACGATGCTCTATCTAGTCTATTTCGAATCTAAATTTGCTCACTTGCGTATTGCATATATTGATAGAGCCTATGAACCGGAATATCTGGAGTTTGCGCGGGCTATAGACGCCGGGATGTCAGAACACCCGATGCCACCCCTTCCATGCAACTGTCTTATCATGGCCATTGTGGGGTCGACCAGCCCGTGACTGCCAGTGGTGAGAGAATCTAAGAACAATCAATTAAAGTATATTTAGATCAGATGGTTGAATTGACAATTAAGTATTACTTAAATACTTACCAAAAAAGCTAATTGTCGACTCTGAATCTGTCAGCGAGAGGACGTTCAAGTAATGTGGTCGGTCCGCGGCCGTCACCCGCGTTTAGGTCAGTTCCACTGCTCCTAGTTTGACTAAGAAAGAATATGAGGTCCTAACTTCGGCACAGCTTGTTCGACGACCATGGCCATCATTGCATATGTGCAGTGTGTCGTACCGAGGTCGAACGACGAATTATGAGGCGGAGAAACACGGAGATGCAGAAACAACCATTGCACTCTCTGGATCGCGTGCGGTGATTCCTAGTGTGAGAAATTGGCAATATAAGACTCCGATGTACCACGCCTGCGTCTGAACGTCCTGTCAATGGCAGGTTGGACGTAGGTTGCTGACTCGGAGTCATTGACATGCAGTTTGGAATGGCTTGAATATTCTAATTTCGACGAACGGAGTCTAGCCAGACTGGCAAGGTGGCTGGTCACGTAATAATAACCTAGAAAATACATAGCCTAATATCTCTCTACCTATGCCCTTTACAAAACTCAACCTAAGAATCCCCACCCAAATCGCCCAAAGCATCGGCTCCTCAGCCCAGATTTCCTAAACTTGCTTAAAATAAGTACCCAAAGGCTAGCCGGCAAAATACACCCCTACCAATTCCATGGACAATCACTCCACCTCTGGGAATAATAATCCCCCTTCTTATTTAAAAGGAAGGGAGACAAACCGAGTCGAGTTCAGAGCTAGCCGGCCCATCGGATCACACGCTCCTTCTTTCCCCTCCCTTATCTTCAAACTGGACCTCGGAAGCACCTACTTATTTACTCCCATTCGTGATTCAACTCTGGAAGTGCAAGTTCCCCAACCCGTTAGTTTACTAGGGCAGTGACTTTGACATGGCATGAGAACCTTGAGCAGATCGGCCAAGGCGCGAGTCCCGAATCTCGAAGCCCTGCAAACTTGAAGAGTCGAAAGGAAATCCGTCAGCCATTGGTATTGACAATTGGCTTTTCTGGACGCTGCCGAAACTGGGCTGAGTCCTGGTCTCGAGAGATTGTGCAACCGAGATAACCCAGAGGCATCCTCCCTGCAGCTTTTGCACCCCACATCGATTCAGATGAGCTGTTATGTTTAGTCCTTCCTTAGCTAAGTACTCCGCTCTTTTGAGTTGATAATTAGTCCTTCTATATCTCATCTTGCGATGCGATCCGGCCCCTCTTCAATCCGCTGCAGGTCCTTCTCATTCCCCAAAAGCTCTCTAAGTACTGGCAGGTGTCTGAAGATAATGCCGCTGTCTTCTTGGAGTCGTCCTCTTGGATAATCACTGCTATGTGTGACTGTATGACAGTTTTTGGCTTTTGGTCTTACTCAAAGGTTGTTCACTCTGGCATCAGGAAAATCGGGGTGAGTGACATGTAGGGCAGCATTTCCCGAATATAGATCTAATTCAATCATCTTAGACCACTATCTAGTGAGAAGAGTCCCTAGGAATTATCCCCTCGTTATACTGACCTGCAGTCTTCAGGTTTCTTTCCGAAATGCATGTGGTTACGATGTGGCGATTAACTATTCAGTTGACCAGAACAACAAATTTAGGCTCAAAAAGCATCGAAGAAATACCTTCCGCAGTAGTTTATCAGGCTATTATCCTTCGTGGATTTATAACAACCACGATCCAGGTAAGTACAATCTTCAGTTGCGCTGCTTAGTGACGAGTCTCATGTTGAAACTTAGACTTCCATTGCGGCCCGTCTTCGAACAGTGACGATGAAAAACAGTGCCTTATTCGGCCCAGCTCTCCTCAATTAAATGCGAAATTTCGTCAACTTATCGTACATCAATTACGATAAAATCACCCTCGCAAACCTTTTATATTCGCCGGTTGTAGAGCCCTTATCGCCCCTCAACCTCAATGCGATTGCCGATCTCATAATCTTTATGATATTGTGGGGAACTAATCTTATTATGCCAGCAAAACGCCGAGGATGTAAGCATTCATATTTAACTGTCTTTCTTCGTCGCTGGTAGGCTAACTTAAATAGCGAGCTGCGTCTTCTCGGATCTGTTAGCCAAAGTAAGCCTATGTTCATTGATAATTAAATACCACTTTTAAAATTATTCTCAAATAGTCTCGATTTGCCTTATTTTGTTAGTATCTGCTCAGCTCCACAAGTTTATTACTAGTTCTTAATGGTTTCAATGTTAGCCCTTATTATGCCAGCATGGCTTATTTTGGTTCATCGCCCACTATTGTAACTAGTAAGTGTCTGATCCTAACTGCTGACTGCATCTAACGTTGGATGTACTTGGTATAGAGATCATCATCTCAATATTCTTGGCGTTGTACCCTCACGGTCAGTATTCGAACCATCATTGAGTACCTTTTTTTAATAAATTTCCCCAGTTCTTCTAGCTCATATCGATCTCGTGCGTATAATCCCCACTATATCGAAGAATTTCCCCCTAACTCTAGCATATATCTGGACCGCTTAGTAACATCATCACTCCTGAGTCAATCAAAGTGGGGAATATCCCAGACGAAGGTGTCCAGCCTTCAGATATAAAAGTGGTTATTAGAACTGAAGCAAGTGCTTCTAGCCTATTTATACGGAATTTTATTAATGAAGTTTAATTTGATCAGTGATAGGTCCAGAAATTTACGAATTAAAATTACTAGTGCTAACGAAAATGTTCTCGAGAGTTTGTGTAATAGTCTACGATGCCCTATCTGCTGCTGACTTGTAGAATCAAAGCCTATTACATGATATTACTTACTCGGGAATTTCTTTGACGAGAAATCGCTTGTGTAAGTTATATTAAAATCTTCCAGTATATGTTGTCTAAGTCGTGTAGCAGCAAACCCTTCATGGTTACATAAATATATCATCAGGAAAGAATACGATTCCACTGATTCACCTGTCCTGCTTCAAATCCATAAATTACACCGATTAACACTGTTCGATACCCTTGAGCTCGCTGGAGACGGTGAACGCGAGCACACATTGGACCCTCCTGATCGGGTAACCGGGCCGATGCCCGGTGGGCCGCTGGAGACATGTCTCCCACAGCCCCTGTACACACTGCCTGTGGAGGTAAGAAGATTTTCTTCCTCGCGTCTTCAGACTGGACTCAAGTATTGTCCCATTTCTAAAAATTACGACACTCTAGCCATACTTGAGTATCTGGGTGAACGGATAAATCTGGATACGGAACCGGCGGTCCGTACTACTTTGTCGCAAAATGATGATCTTCAGGGATATTAAGTGGTATCAGTTCGATGAGAATATGCGTGAATATTCGACCAAGTAGCGGTTAGGTCTAGGTAAACACATAGGGAACTACAAAATAAACATCGCGGCTATATAGTTCTTCAACTCGGCTTTCTCCGAGATCACCAATTCTTGACATACTTACGTCTACGGGAGTGCAAGATCGATGTCGGATTTTTTCCTTCTCCTCCTCCAACGTGGTTTATCTAAGCGACCCATAGTGTCTGGTGCATGATGGTACGAGTATGTCAATGATTCTGAACATGAGTCATCGCTTTCCGAGTCCTAATACTTGGCTGACTCTTATTCTTGAAATAGGATCATTGATCTTGCCGAGATTGATCAATGATATATTGGAACATAACTTGGGTATTCCATCCAGCGTGGAATTTCATGTTCCATATTTCAATTCTTGATGCTTCGAGTCCGGCTCAATGTGAACGATCCAACTCCTATTAGTAGTTGAGTACTTGTCCTAGGCCTGCAGAATGAATAGTTACTTGAGAAATGAAGATCATGCGGTCCTCAATTTTCAGAACATTGCGCACGCAGTCAAGCTCCCGTGGCGTGATATAAATAGTGACTCACAAGCTGGATTCTACGCATCCGTTCCGGAGAGAGAGAACTATGAGTAAGGACAGAGTCTGGGATCACTCCGGTGTAAAATATCTACAAAAATGTCCAGGTAGGCAAATTGCCTTGCTTTATTCCAGACAGGTCAAAATATCGCTGGTCTGTTCCTTTGACTATATATACCCTTGAACTATGTTAGTTGAGTCATGAGCCGGCAGGACTGATGCAGGAGGCGACTGTGGTGCTTGAAAAGAAAATCAAGAATCCTTCTCATCAGTCATAAATTCAATTAAATGCTCAAACTCCAGAGTCATGTGAGCATCCACTGGTTGAGGCAAATGGTGAACTACAGGATTTATAAGTAGTCCTGTCAAGGTCATGACTGTGGCTTTTGAAATAATTATTCAAGAATCCCATCTAGAAGTCATAATTCAAGAATCATATTGGATTAAGGTCTATTTAGACATTGCACTTATGTATATTTATGGTTTAGGTAATATTTCTAGTCATAGCATAATATACATGACTCATAGAAGATTGTAGTGTTGGGTATATAAGAAACGACGAAAAGCCTGTCTATCAAAGGTGTGAGACCCAAATTCAAATTTGCGTGATTTCCTAATCGGGCTGAGTTCGTAGAAATTAGAAGCTACGACTAACTATAGACTGATAATATAATAGTAATAATAATGGTTCCCGTGCTTCCTGCGGTTCAATATACACCGCACTCTATACCGTGGGTCTAAGGGGCTGTGCATGGTCTGCATCAATCGAAAAAAAGAGGTACATATATAGACCGCTAGATGGTTTTCGCTATACTCGCAGTTCCACATGACCGAGAAGTCGACTCATCAAGGTAGTGCCAACTCAGCTCTTATCTAATGTGATGCGCAGTGCCACGCGCTATTTAAACCAGAAGACTAATAAGCCTTCGACTTGGCATATAACGAAGGAATAGCAAGTATCAGACATGGATTCCAAAAGCTCTCAAGAGGAAAATAATGGTGGTACCAGCAAGACGTCACTACAGTTTGAACAATTTGGTGTCTGGACGGTAATGGAGGAAGTGAATCACGACAACTTATGGATCCGTTTCCAATGGAATCCGAGGGACTGGATAAAGGAAGTCATCCGAGCCTCTTCAATTCTGTATCGTTTCGCTCTGGATTGCTACGCGGTCTCTCCTTGGAGAATGTCGATATATATTATGTTCCAGGTTTGGAGCGGTCTGACGGTAAGCGACTTCTTGGATATGTGAAATGCCATCCTCACAATT
>KN837110.1:741384-754007 GCA_000827215.1 Sphaerobolus stellatus SS14 | reverse complement strand
GGCCCGACAATTGGACTGCTGTCACTGTCGATGGCAGTCCAAGTGCCCAGTTTGAGGAGACGCTCCTGTACGTTTTAGTTCATAGTTTTGTATCTATGTGCACTCACCTGGTCTGTTTTCAGCATCACGGAAACTGGCGTTGAAAATTTGACGGCCGGTACCCGCAAAGATTATTGGGATCCTCCGGCTTCTACAAACGAAGCAGCAGCATAATCAAAGTTACACGATGATTATATGCGAACCATGGATATTTGGAATTTGCTCAGGTGTTTCATCCGATCGTATTCATATTTATCATTCGTTATACATCGGGCCATTTTGATGGTAAATTTGATGCAGTGTATTTATATATATGGAGAGACAGGGATAATAAAGCTCGCCTTGTCTTTTTACGGAAAGAGTCTCATCCCCGTGTTCTTAACACGACAGGTAATCTTCCCTTTACAAAAATGAAATGGTCACGGAGAGCGTCGTCCCATTCCGAAGGATTGTATCCCGGCGCAAGTTCAAATTCAAACTTCTGCAGAAGTGAGCACACAACTATGCGCATTTCAAACATAGCGAGGTTCTTTCCGACTCAATTTGTTGGCCCTGTCAAGTGATTATTGAATATTAAGTGTATCTGGCAGAAACCATACGCACCGTAACTGAACGGTAAGAATACAGCATAATTCAAAATATGCCCAGGCCCTTCTTCGATCCAACGTTCAGGATAAAACTTCTCAGGAGATGGCGCAAAGTATTTGGGATTTTGATAGATTGCAGTAGTACGCATCTTATTATGGTTTTATAGTTTATGAACATGATAATTACATACCACTATATGTTGCCATTTGAACAGTAGTATTCTCAGGGATAAATCTAGTAAACCGAGTAAGCCTTTTACGATGATGTGGTATTTTAGAACTTACTTCTCGCCCAGTATGATTCCACCTGTACCTTTGGGTAAACGTCGTTGGGAGCCGCTTGGTATGGCAGGTCGCAGACGGAGAGTCTCGTTTCTGAATAAATAATCTGAGAGATGAAGAGGAAAGTATATGAAAATCCGGTCTCGACGAGAACTTCCGTGCTACTGGGAACTGGTCCACAGTGGACCGTAGACCAATGGGCACAAGTGGGTGTATACACGTGACCGCGTATGTCAGCCTGTGCGCACGTCGCCCCAGCGATGTTCGAGGCTTCACCGGCTTCTAACTTCACGTCTTTTTTCACTCGCCTTGATACTTTATATCCCTGTGCATCTCAAGAGCTTAATATATCATCTTTTATCATCTTTATTCGACTGGTTTCTGCTCTGAAGTTGTAACTCTCTTGCCGCCCATCTCCTTCAGCCGCGCCCCTCCTATACCTTCGAAAACAACTTTATCTGTTCTTCAAGGACACGTTAGGATGGGATGGTGAGACCGCTAAGATAATGTGGATGATGTTTCGAGAGGTGGTTGGCAGTATAAGAGTAGAATCGACGTGGCGGCACTCCATCCTCTCATGGCCAAATATGAGCTTAAATATGGCCTTGGTGAGCCTTGCGCTACTTTCCAAGTATATATAACGATTTTGAAGGTCATGCATTAGCTCTATTTGATTTGGGTCCTTCAACGGATGTTTGCATCGACCCGGGATGCTCAAAGTTCAACCGCTCATTAGGAGAACCGTCTCGTCATGAAGCTGTACTCTTCACTAAGGACAATGAACCTATCCCAATTTACACAACATCTTTCTACTGTCGAGGTTATCATCTCTCTTGCATTGCCGCCGTTTCTGACGTCCTCGTCACTTAGACTGCCTTGCATGCTATTACCCCAACTTCTGCGTCCATGATAATGCAGTGCAACGTACTTATTACAGAGATATACCGGAGTATATACAGTGCTCGAAGAAGATCTTCATAGAGCACACTCTAGTTGAACGCTTTGCCAACCAAATGGTGATGTCATGGTGCGTTATCTGCTCAAGTTGCAGAACCTGCATGCTTATCTTTATCACAGGACATCTTTCACCAACTGCAGACATATTTATAATGAGGAATACAGCGGCCATCGTGATCTCCTCATCCCTCCGGCTGCATGGAGATTCACGTTCAAACTCGACACTGACAACATCTCTGACGCGTTCTACCTATACTCGCTTCTCCTAGATCACAGCCGACACGGGACTTACCTACGACTCTCTCACCATGCGGCCAACAATACAGAACGTATCGAACAGGCTATGGAGGCCCGGAACACAAGGATGACAGGGCCGGGTCAACCTGAATGGAATCATGCATGTGATGGTTGCATGAAGCTGTTTGAGGGTGAAAATGATAATATTGGTGCGTTATCCTTCGTTTCCTTATTGCTATTATTAAAATACTAAGTTGTTTCTACAGGTGCAATTTGTTCCACAGTAACGGATGGTGTTACACTCGATCACCCATGCTGTGCCATTCATGACTGCAACCCCCCCCTACCACAGTGACAGGTTGCAAAGCCGGGGTTGGCGGGAGCACGCTATTGTGACAGAAAGCAATAGGAGATGCAGCGGCCGCGGTTGCTTGTTGTGGGACGGAATTCAGGCATTGGGCCATATATTCCGCTATCTCGTAACTTGGGTAAGGTGTGGTGTGGTAGAAAGTGCTGTGACAGCCTCTCTTGTTCGTACACTGAGGCAATTGAACATGAGCTCTGGTTATGTATCGGCAATTACAGCATACACACCTGCTGATAAATGATCCCCTTCTTCTCTGCACCTGTTGACCCTTTCTACTCTAAATTCAGAGTATGGATGCCTGCAAGAAGGGCAGAGCCAGATCCGTGTCAGTTGAGGGATATTGGTTGACAGTTGCTCCATGTAATTGTGATATTGATATATAAATGGTGTGGAAATTACGACACAATGTGAATAGTTTGAGAAGTAGGAGAAAATGAGATGAGAGGTGGCGGCAGCGTCGACGACGACGACGGAGTGGTCTGATCTCATTTCGATCGCCGCCGCCGCCGTTTGATGCAAGACAGCGATGGTGTGTTGTGTACATCGCGCGGCACGTTGTGAACGCGATGTGGACAACTGTGGTGGCAGGTCTACGGTCCACGGTCTACTGTGGACCTGTAGACCTGTGGACCGCCCAGCAGCACGGATCTTCTGGTCTCGACACTCTATGCAGTTTCTACAACTTCCGCACCCGTTTCTATTAGCTCCCTACTCAAAGATCTCCATACTTTGATCTTCATCATCGCCCTCCCGAAGACGAAAACCGCAAAAAATAGCACCATATCCACAAAGTCCGCAACCTGTGTAAGGAAGCACTTACTAACGCCCACAATCACAGACTCGCGTGACAACTTACGGTCACAATCAAGCGCTCGAATCCCAATAGCTAAAACTTATGTATCGTACTTTAGTCTTAGCCTTCTTGTACAATCTTCGGTCGCGCTGCTTAGTGACGACTCTCATGTCGCAACCTTAGACTTCCATTGCGGCCCGTCTTCGAACAGTGACAATGAAAAACAGTGCTTTATTTGCTCCAGCTCTCCTCAATTAATGCGAAATTTCGTCACCTTATCGTACATCAATCACGATAAAATCACCCTCGCAAACCTTTTACATTCGCCCGTTGCAGAGCCCTTCTTCGTCCTCAACCTCAATGCGATTGTTGATCTCATAATCTTTATGATATTGTGGGGTACTACATTTTATTATGCCAACAAAATGCCGAGGATGTAAGCGTTCATATTTAACTGTCTTTCTTCGTCACTGATAGGCTAACTTGAATAGCGAGTTGTGTCTTCTCGGATCTGTTAGACAAAGTAAGCATATGTTCATTGACAATTAAATACCACTTATTAAAATTGTTTTCAAATAGTCTCGATCTACCTTATTTTGTTAGTATCTGCTCAGATCCACGAGTTTAATGTTGGCCCTTATTATGCCAGCATGGTCTATTTTGGTTCATCGCCCACTATTGTAACTAGTAAGCGTCTAATCCTAATTGCTGACTGCATCTAACGTTGAATGTCCTTGGTATAGAGATCATCATCTCAATATTCTTGGCGTTGTACCCTCACAGTCAGTATTCGATCCATCATTGAGTACCTTTTTTTAATGAATTTCCCCAGTTCTTCTAGCTTATATCGATCTCGTGCGTATAATCCCCACTATATTGAAGAATTTCCCCTTAACTCTAGCATATATCTGGACCGCTTAGTCACACCATCATTCCTGAGTCAATCAAAGTGGGGAATATCCCAGACGAAGGTGCCCAGCCTTCAAATATAAAAATGGTTATTAGAACTGAAGCAAGTGCTTCTAACCTATTTATACGGAATTTTATTAATGAAGTTTAATTTGATCAGTGATAGGTCCAGAAATTTACGAATTAAAATTACTAGTGCTAACGAAAATGTTCTCGAGAGTTTGTGTAATAGTCTACGATGGCCTATCTGCTGCTGACTGGTAGAATCAAAGCCTACTACACGGTATTACTTACTCGGGAATTTCTTTGACGAGAAATCGCTTGTGTAAATTATATTAAAATCTTCCAGTATATGCTGTCTAAGTCGTGTAGCAGCAAACCCTTCATGGTTACATAAATATATCGTCAGGAAAGAATACAATTTCACTGATTCACCTATCCTGTTCAGAATCCATAAATTATACAGATTAACACTGTTCGATATCCTTGAGCTCGCTGGAGACGGTGAACGCGAGCACGCATTGGATGATCGGGTAGCCGGGCCGATGTCCGGTGGGCCGTTGGGAACATGTCTCCCACGGCCTGCAGAGCACAACCGCCACCGTACACACTGCCTGTGGAGGTAAGAGGATTTTTTTCCTCTCGTCAAATATTGTCCCATTTCTAAAAATTACGACACTCTAGCCATACTTGAGGTAAGTATCCGGGCAAACGGATAAATCTGTATACGGAACCGGCGGTCCGTGCTACTTACGTCTACGGGAGTGCAAGATCCATGTCGGATTTTCTCCTTCTCCTCCAACGTGGTTTATGTTAGCGGCGCAAGCGCCGATCCCCGTCTCCGCTCCGGGGGACTCAAAATAAATAATAACGAAGAAGTATGTGTTTATGTGGAGTAAACCCCACATGGTAAAGGTCAAGCTTCCTGGCTTTGTAATGGTAGTAGGTTTTTTTTCATCACTTCCAGCTTCTTTTAAGAGAAAGGGGGTTTATGTTGTCATGGCTGGCATGAAAAACATAGTGGAAGCATGTTACAATTTCATGGGGTAGTACTAGAATTATAGTAATGTTTTTTTTAATGTTTCCATGCAATAAAATAGATAAGTAAAAATATATACATTTGGATTGATTAAGAATTATTATTCAAAAAATTCATATAAATCAAAATTAACACCATAGTCATTAAACTGAAAGGGGAATGCTTTCCGACATCTAATATCCCTCTGTAGGGTATCCCTCATTGAAGAATAAGCTTGACCTACCAGCCAGCTACTCTGACCCTGTGCAAGGGTTATTGATTGATTGTAAAACAACAACAAAAGAAAGCAGGTTTAGAAATCCTATCAAGAGATCAATGGAAATCAGTGAGATTTTCCCACCAGAACTAAAAGTAGACTCACAGAAGGATACCTGGACTTCAGAAATTGGACTGAGCAGTGCAGTGCCTCGGATATAGATATATTTAATAGAGGTTCAAGTGCTCAAAGAAAGGCAAGGACAAATTTCTGTGCACAGACAGCATTGCACAGATATTCAAACTCAGCAGAATAGAGTATTTCACTATTTTTCCTGTATTTTGTTGCATTTATTTCGAATTTAAGGGTGATTTAAAAGGATTTATTGATCAGAACAATTCTAAATAGCATATATACAGGTATTTCTATTTATGGAGCATGAGAAATCTGCTCGGAAGGAGCGTGAGTTGACAGCGGCAGCTTAACAACGGGAGAATTCCCACGGCGTGCAATTGTGGACGGCTATGGGTCAGTTCTCGCAGCACGGCGAAGTTCCCACGGCGTGCCATTGTGGACAACTGTGGACCATTGCACGATCGGGCGCTTCTCTAAGGGATTTGAGGTCCCTATCCGTAGAAATGGTCTTCGCAAGCTCGACCAATAATAATACTATGGAAGGATGTAGCGTATTTTTCCCGTATTATATCGAATATATGCATATTTGATTAAAGTGTGCCCCGGCCTACATAAAACTAGAATATTTGTGGAAGTTACTTCGGAATGCATCAAAGCCCACAAGGCCACCCCCACGCTCTCGACACCACCAGAAAAATTGTCATAATACACTCAAATAGAGAGGCAAATGCTCACTACGACGGAGGTTCCGCATTTGCGAACCAGTACAAATAAATATTGTATGAGAGAGCCTAGAGCCTCTGAATGCAACCTGGAGGGAGGAGAAACAGGATGTTGACCAACCAAAAACTTACCAATAAATTAGCCAGCCCACAACAATATCCCCGCTGCAAGTCAATAGGCAATCAGTAAGTGTTCTGCATAAATAGAGGTGAGCTAACAAATGTGAACGGACTATATACAGCACGTAATATCAAAGGTGATATCAGAGTGCATCTGAAGTTAGAGAAAAAGAAAGGCTTACAATTTGTACTATGACATAAAATTCGTAGATACTTATTATGGCACATTCCCATATGTTCAACCATTCAATTCCCGCCCACGGGAGTGATAATATGAGCATGGAATAAAGCTTTTCTAGACGACTCGAGCATAAACGGAAAGACCAAAGCTGTTTGTACCAGAGAGAAGGCGATGAGTGAAAAGTCGGTGGAAGGCGTGAAAGAGAGACAACCGCCGTGAAGAAATAAAGGCGAATACTTATGCGACAGTGTCTTGGCATTATTTGACGCACAGCCAGCGACCATTGGTCTGATGCGAGTGAGGCCGAAGGACATGCCATAAGCAAAAATGACATTTAGAGGGGGGGTATTGGTAAAGATGGTAAGCAGTCATGTAGGATGACACAAGGATAGTAGGGAAAAGGATAGGATTAAGGATAGGATATTGTTAAGGGTGGTGTACTCAATCATCGCGAATGACACACCGGCACGTAGGTAAATATCGTCCAAAAATGGTAATTCGGAATATGGCGCGCAGGAGTATAGGATACAAGAAAATACGAAAGAGCTGCCCCATAACGCCCTTTTTCCTTTTTATCTTGCTTCGCTCGTTTAACGGAGACGGGGATCTAAGCGACCCATAGTACCTGGTACATGATGGCACGAGTATGTCAATGATTCTGAACATGAGTAATCGCTTTCCGAGTCCTGATACTTGGCTGACTCTTATTCTTGAAATAGGATCATTGTTCTTGCGGAGATTCATCAATGATATAGTGGAACATAACTCGGGTATTCCATTCAGCGTGGAATTTCGTATTCAATATTTCAATTCTTGATGCTTCGAGTCCGGCTCAACATGAACGATCCAACTCCTATTAGTACTTGAGTACTTGTCCTAGGCCTGCAGATTGGATATTTACATGAGAAACGAAGATCATGCGGCCCTCAATTTTCAGAACATTGCGCACGCATTCAAGCTCCTGTGGCGTGATATAAACAGTGACTCATGGTGCCCCCGCTTCCTGCGGTTCGATATACACCGCACTCTACACTGCGGGTCTAAGGGGCTGTGCATGATCTGCATCAATCGAAAAAAAGGTACATATATAGACCGCTAGATGGTTTTCGTTATACGAGAAGTTAACTCATCAAGGAGGTGCCAAGCTCTTACTAATCTACTGCGATGCGCTGTGCCACGCGCTACCTACACCCGAAGACTTATAAGCCTTGACATACAACGAAGGAATATCAAGTATCAGACATGGATTCCAAAAGCTCTCAAGAGGAAAAGAATGCTGGTACCAGCAAGTCGTCACTACAGTTCGAACAACTTGGTGTCTGGACGGTAATGGAGGAAGTGAATCACGACAACTTATGGATCCGTTTCCAATGGAATCCGAGGGACTGGATAAAGGAAGTCATCCGAGCCTCTTCAATTCTGTATCGTTTCGCTCTGGATTGCTACGCGGTCTCTCCTTGGAGAATGTCGATATATATTATGTTCCAGGTTTGGAGCGGTCTGACGGTAAGCGACTTCTTGGATATGTGAAATGCCATCCTCACAATTCTGAATCAGACAAGCATTAACATGTATTTCACTGGAAAAGTGCTAAATTCAGTATGTGATATCCCAGGCAATATTGAATCTCGTCTCATATGGGGATTTTCTATGATTTAGATGCAGGATGCGTTATCTACTGGATCATTAGATGGCCGGATTTTATTCCAGACCATCATGCTTCGAATCAGCCTTCGCTGCATTGAATCTGGCCTTCACCATCTAAAGTGTCTTTTATTCCATTGATCCAATGTGATAAAAACTGAATTATGGACAGCCACTCGATAAGGAATGGGCTATCAACTAGGGTCCGGACCCTATTTGAAAGGAGCCTTCTCACGTGTAGGTACATCTTCTAAGAGAATCACGTATTATTCACTTCGTTGCAGCAAATTTACGATTAGATCTGTCAAGTTGCGAAGGTGAGTGATTGACTGAACCTCCTTGTAGCTTCCATCTGACAGATCACTTCTATCAGAGAAAGATACATTCGACAAATATAATAAATACCTGAAGGGAAAATATTTCCCAAATGCCTGGAAGACGTTTACCCAGATAATAGGACGACTACAGCTCTATACGAGCGCTATTTCCCAACTTACTTTCTTGTTTGGTGTTCTGGGATCTCATCCTGGCGGTTATTGGTTCTCTCTGATCTGCCTCGTCAATGCCTTCTCAGCAGCGGGCTGGCACGGTAGAATCTACAAGAATTGTAAGTGTGTTCGTCTTTATAGTTGACAATTGGTATTTAATGAAAACAGGCCCAACCTATGTATGGGATTCCAATCCGTACTTTCGACGTATACGCGCCGTTATGCAGATAGCAACAGACTTGAAGCATCGTATGGAGATGATTAGTGACGGGATATCCAATTACTTAGAGAAAGGTATATCCCGTCCATAATTATCATATGCTAACCCCGTATTTAATGGTGATTCTGTTATAGAATGGTTAAAAGCCTCGGAGAACTTGGTCGATGTTTCTGATGATTACTATACCTCGCAAAGGGATGAGAAATCATTGATTTCTAGTATCATACAAAGACTCATAGGAGATCTCCCATTGGTATGTACTGTTCGTATACTGAGGTGAATGATGGTACTAGGTCCTCTTAGATGTTTTACACATTTCAAGTTTATCTTTCACCAAAAGCGTTTTCACTCTCTGCCGTCGCTCTCACTCAACAGGCATCAGAAACCCTCACCGGGGTGGTTTGGAGAGCTCTGAATCCAAGTAGTCCATTCTCCGGACTTGTTCGACAGGCAGAGGAACTGTATACTTTACAGGATTCCGACCCTTTACTGACCATGATGGATGGCACGCTTGACTATGCGGAATATGCTCCGAAGGCTAATGGTATGGATATTGCGTTTGAGTAAGTTCATTTTAATATAAAAGAACCATCGTGCCTGACTTAATGCTTGCTTAGAAACGTCAGCTTCTCATACCCGAAGAAGACGGAAAATGTAATCCGTGATGTGTCATTTACAATTAAGCAAGGACAGATCGTTGTCATTGTTGGGTTGAATGGAAGCGGGAAATCGACATTATTCAAGCTCATCAATCGTCTTTACGACATCAAATCTGGAACGGTCTTCATTGACAGCCATCCTATCGCCTCATACATGGCCAAGACTCTCCGAAAGGCTACAGCTATGCATTATCAAACGTACACACATTACCCCCTTTCAATCTACGAAAATATTCTCTTGGGAAATGTTGACGATGGTATCAATATGGAAAATGAACAAGCATTGCGAGATTCCGTAAAGGAAGCAATAGAAATGGGCGGAGCCGAGGAGGTTATGGAGAAGCAGCCTGCTGGCATGGATAGCGTGCTTAAACCAAATGTTTTGTCTACTCGGAACCATAAGAGCGAAGAAGGCGGTCCAGAATTCAAAGCCAAGATGGCCGAGATTGGAAAATCAACTGAACTATCAGCTGGACAATGGCAGAGACTGGCTTTGTGAGCTAATACCGACTTCAAGTTCTCATTGTCAGTGCAACTAATTATTGATTCAAAAGAGCCCGGCTCTTCTATCGCGCGAAGTCAAAAAGAGTTCGCCTTGTTGCAGTGGATGAGCCTAGCGCATCTTTAGACCCAAAGATGGAATACGCCCTATTTGAAAGATTGCGTTCACTAAGTAGCATACAGGGTAAAACATTGGTAAACATTCTAGACTTTTCCTGAGGCGTGGAACTGACTCAGTATACAGATCTATGTCACCCATCGGTTCGGATATCTGACCAAGCGTGCTGACCTTATTCTGTATGTGCTATTCCATTATATTGTCGGTTGAACGTTATTTCAATATGCTTTAGCGTCATGCGAGAGGGCCAATTGGTGGAGCAAGGACGCCATAGTGATCTTCTCAAACTCAACGGAGAATACGCTAACCTTTATAATCTTCAAGCGGAAGCCTTCATGTCAGATGTAAGAAATTATCGAATTATATCTTATTTATTTTCTCACATAGCACTTTGTAGGAGCTGGAATGAGCTGGAATGACTTACCGGGTGTTAAGATGGATAGCCGTTTACCCCATTGCTTTAAAATACGTAGTAGTGTTAAGCAGTTAGTTCCTAAAATTGAAATTATTTTATTCAAGAAAAAAGTACGATTGGGTCGAAAGTACAGACAGACCGGAAGCCATCCGCTTTTGATCACTTCCATATTGGATTTATTTGCCTCCGCGCACGTGACTGATTACTCTTTTTCTCTCAAAGCCACCCACATAACTTTACTTGCTAGATTTTGGGATATGAGCGGCGTTGTTACATGTCAGAGCAGTAACTGCATTAATGGCAACCCTCCTTCAAAGCTGGAATGCCCAACGTGCAACAAGTATGTCCCATCCCCAAGATCACCCACAGTCGTCGTCTGATCTTGCTCTGATTTCAAGACTCGGTATCCAAGGATCCTATTTTTGTGGTCAAGAATGCTTCAAAGCTGGATGTGAGCCTGCTTTTGCTATGATCTGCGTTGTCTAATATCTTCTCAATCGGATAGGGGTACGTTCTTCGATCCGACACATAACTCGCCCTGACGACCGTGTACATTCGGGAAGAAAACACACAAACTGATTCATGATCTCGCTAAACCAAAAGCTCCGAAGGATGCATCGGAAGGTGCGTATTATGAACCTCTCGCATGTTTAGAATCTAACCCGCTTTCTTAGACGGTACCTTCAACCCGTGGCCCTACTTTCAGTATACCGGCGAATTGCGTCCCATTTATCCCTTATCGCCAAGGCGAATCGTTCCGCCCCATATCCCAAGGCCAGACTATGCAGAAGACGGTATGAAGCCGCTTTTACGTAGAGCTTTTGCGACGTGAGCGTTATTAATTATTTTGTACTTTGGTTTAGGTATTCCAACCTCTGAAAGATTACGGGCTGGCCAGGCACCACGTATCCTGACAAAGGAAGAACAGGAGAAGATGCGCACAGTTTGCAGGGTGTGTGTTATAACGATTCTTTTCGAAAACAAGCATTAATTCTTTCCTCTAGCTTGCTAGAGAAGTTTTAGATATTGCGGCACAGCACGTCAAGCCAGGGGTCACGACAGATTTTATCGATCAAATAGTTCACGAAGAGACGATCAAGCGTAATGCTTATCCCTCTCCACTCAATTATCGTGATTTCCCGAAATCAGTTTGCACGTAAATAATTAGCACTTTTCTTCCTTCATAGGTATTGATTAAAAATCCTCAGGTCCGTTAATGAAGTTATTTGCCATGGTATTCCGGATCAAAGAGCGTTGAAGGAGGGTGATATTGTGAACCTTGGTATGAGCCATCTCTATGGTATCTGTTAATGGAGAGTCCGACTAACTTCGTATTCCACAGATGTTTCACTGTACTATGATGGTATTGAAGCTATATTTATGTATTACTGTGTTGCTAATATGCCCTTCAGGATTCCATGCAGATCTGAATGAGACATATCCAGTAGGCAAGGTATCTGAAGAGAAGTTGAAGTTGATTAGCACAACTCGACAATGCCTCGATGCCTCGATTAAGTTATGCAAACCAGGAGCACTGTTCCGCGATCTTGGCAAGGCTATGTGAGTTTTTACTTCTTTTATACAAAATAACTCATTAATTTTTTCATAGCGAACCGATCGCCCTTGCTAATGGTTGCTCAGTCGTGCGTAGCTATACCGGTCACGGGGTCAACCAGCTATTCCATGCTGCACCCAATAATATTCCTCATTATGCGAAAAACAAGGCCGTGGGTACAATGAAGGCTGGAATGGTGAGTATCGATGTCTATTGCTTAAGACGATCTCTCGTTTACTGTGATATTGATTTAGGTGTTCACGATTGAACCGGTCAGTATCTCCAAGTCTTTCACAGTGCCACGTTCTTATATGATTTGCTTCATAGATGATCAATTTGACAAAGAAGTCAGGAGAGGACCATTGGCCCGACAATTGGACTGCTGTCACTGTCGATGGCAGTCCAAGTGCCCAGTTTGAGGAGACGCTCCTGTACGTTTTAGTTCATAGTTTTGTATCT
>KN837110.1:625479-729710 GCA_000827215.1 Sphaerobolus stellatus SS14 | reverse complement strand
AGCCTGTTGAAGAGGACATGACATATCTTTGAATCGCAACGTTAGAACCAAGATCGGCAATAATCTGACCCAACACTTACGATGCCCGAGGCAACTGTCAATGCAAATGTCTCAACCTGCATGAAAATTGGTGTTGGCAAACGGACAAACTTGAGCCAGTCCGTCAGAGTGCTCATTCATTCAAGACTCCTTATACTCAGAGTACCGATAATTCTGAGAAGTACGCACGTCATGAATTAGTAGTCCTCAAACTTCGAATTCCCTCAAAGCCCGTATCACTACGGAGTTATTGCGTGTTTGTAGCCAATGAAAATACTTCCAGCTGGATCGAAGCAGGACTGCAGACACTTCTATATACCTAAGTCCGCGAGTCCGCCGAACGAGGGGCGATTTTTTGTGTAAGTCCGCTGGAGTCCGCCGCAGGTCCGATTTTTGGTGTTGTAAGTCCGCCTGAGTCCGCCGAAATGGGCCAGAACGGCCCGCCGAAAACATCATTTCCAGCGGTCTATTCTAGCCTATTGGCAATAGTATTGGAGAAGTTTGGACGACGTTATCAGGCGTCGGTCAAGAGCCTGAGCTACGCCGCCGCCAGCATTCGTAAGTCCGGATTGCGCCGAACGCCGCCCAAAACAGCCCAAAACGAATGCGCCGAACGACCGAAAATCACGAAAATCGCCGGACTTAGGTATATAAGAGTCTCCGCAGTCCTTTCGAAGCATACGAGAAATGCGAGGGGAAACGCATCTTCGAATCATTTTTGAAAGCTAAATTTATTGGCAATTCTTCCCAAGTCATGTCACGATGGTAAGTACTTAAAGGGGCACCCCAACCGTGTATAAATGCTGGGAAAGGGCATCTGATTATCCTGTTCTAAATATTCCCTAAGGTCTCTTGATCCTACCATATATATATATGCAATTCCAATCCGATAGCTACTGAGAGATGGAACAGAACGTTGATTTAAGTCCAGTCTCAGATGGCTTCTACTTATTAGGTTCTACATATTCTCATCATAATCATCCAGTTGTAAGTTAGCGACATGATTGATATGTGCACCCCCTTTTTCGAAAAGGTACGGAGTTGAGATAGCGATAGGATATAATCTCACCAATGGCATATTTTTGCTTGGACACTGATATTTTGAACCCCAATCCGAACGCGGCTGTCAGAGATTGGTGATCTCGGAGAAAGCCGAGTCGAGGAACTGTATAGCCGCGAAGGTTTTTTGTAGTTCCTTATGTGTTTACCATAGACCTAACCGCTACCTGGTCGAATATTCATGCATTCTATCATCGAACTAAGGTCCCTCTATATCCTGAAGATCATTATTTTGCAACAGCGGCACCTTACTTCCCTGGTCACTACTGACTAACACGACGCATCCGACGAAGCTCTCTCAGATGGAGTTAGACAGGATACTCGCAGAGTATATTACCGACGCGTCAATGAGCGGAAGAGTGCAATTACAGATACAAATGCTTTACTTTTTTTACCCCAATCATGAATAATACTTAAACGAAGTGCCTGAATGTCATAGCTCCATCCTTACTGGGCGGCAAGAAGAGCCTGCTGTTGGGCCAGTAAATCCGTCGAGGAGGCTGGGCAACCAACACCAGGGCCGTTCAAGTTCTGTAAGGTGATAAGAACTGCGGTGATGCGAGCTGCCTGGGAAGCATTGGAGTTATCAGTTGGGAAAGTAACTGCGACCGAAGGGTTGTTAACAGCATGTCCGGCAGCGACATTAGCGTTCAATTGCTAGAGAAGAGCCCGTTAGCTAACTGAGTTATGAACGATACAATAAGAATGACATACTTGAAGCAAGGTGTTCCTGTCCGGAGGGCAAGAGCAAGGAATCTTGATACCGTTAACGCCATCACAGTCGCCGGTGCCTTGGATAATCTACTCAGCAAACGATATTTATGCTCTAAGAGGTAGCTTCTCTTACCAGTTGGGTTAACGCCCTGCTGAATACCGAGATCAGGGACTAGGCTGGGGTCAACTCCCCCGACAGGCGCTGGAGCAGGAGCCGGAGCCGGAGCAGGCGCTGGTGCCGGCGCCGGCGCAGGCGCTGGGGCTGGGGCTGGCGGGGGCGCAGCTGTTCCGGCTTGGATAGCTTGCTGTTGAGCAACGAAGGTCGTCGAAGAGGCTGGGCAACCAACACCCGGACCATTTAAGTTCTGTAGGGTAACCAGAGCAGCATTTATGCGTGCAAGTTGGGAGCCCTGGCTATTATCTGTGGGGAAGGAGACAGAGATAGATGGGTTGTTGACAGCATGGCCGGCGGCGACATTGGCATTCAAAGACTGCAAAATCGTTATCAATATTTGTAATCAGCTGGATAAAAAGGGATGCTATTTACGTTGATGAAGTCTTGCCTGTCAGGAGGGCACGTACAAGGGATCTTGATAGGTTGACCATTAGGACCATTGACACCATCACAATCGCCAGTACCTATAATATTTGAAAATAATAATAATTAATAAATAGGCTTAAAGGAATTGATTTTGAAACGCACCAGTTGGGTTCAGACCAGATTGCAGACCGAATTGGGGAACAAGGTTAGGGTCAACATCGCGACGAATGGGGATGGACGAGACACATGCGACAAGAGTGAACAAGGCAGCGGTGGAGTACTTCATGATGATTTGAGATAAGTAAGAAAGAAGGGTAGTATGCAGATGTTCGCTGACGAGAAGACTAATGCGAGTTCCAGAAATTTGAGAAAGATTGAAAGAAATGCGTAACGCGTCAAGCGTACGACTAAGTGAGGTAAAGAGAAGAAGGGGGATGATACCTGATACTATCAAAAGTTCGCTTGAGCTTTATAAGTAGTGCACGTTATTAGCTAATGTGATCGGACCATAAATTTAGATAAGTCTTTGTTCCGTCGCCACCTCTTTTGATGCTCGTCCATTATTGTCTTTGATTGAACTCGCATCGCCAAGGCCTAGTTCGCGAAACCATGCAGACTTACTGTTTCAAGCCTGGCCACTGGCAACGCAATATAGACAAGACAAGTTTATCTTCTTAAAAATATATATTGTACCCGTGAGTCATGGACAGTTTCTTGGATGCTAAACTAAAGTGTACGCAAGGTCTATATGCAATGATATCTAGTGGCATCAGTATCATCAGTTGTGGCAGGCACTCAGCAGAAAATACTAACTGGTTTAGTATACATATCTCTACTTTTAGATGCCAAGCTGATTCCATTGATCATTCTTGCAAACTGCTGTGTCCTGCTGTGTCTACCTACGCAGGATCTGTTAGAAACATGGTTACGGGTGGATCAAGATAATCGGACTTGTCCTCGCGGAGCATTGGCGGAGCGTTCGCGTAGTGAGCGCTCGCGACTAGCCAATAAGAGGCTGCAGAGGCACCCATTCCGAGTCCGTTCCGCGCGCTTTGTAAGTAGATTTTGATTCTATCTATAACTTGATCCATATGTCGTTGATGTGACGACAGACTTCTCCACGCTGTGGGTTTGCTATGGGTTCCGAATTTATAGCACTATTCTCACGCTTCCATGTGCGCATGCAGTGAAAGAACTGAAATATCGTAGGCCAAGATGAGGTATTTGCATCAAGTTCAGATTGCACTTATTTATACAGAGCATTTTCTCTTGTATTGGTGCGTATCTATGATGCCATGTCGTGTTTCTTACTCATTGATTTACTGGCAGAATACGCGGAAGACATACTAGCGTTCTCATGCGAACTCAAATGAGTTACTTAGGGACAAATACCATCATGATCTCACTCACAAGGGTGCTGTGCCAAAATTTGAGCAATAGATTATCCGATTGGCTTTCTCTGAGCTTTGAAGCGCCTATTGAAGAAGACTCTACTTGACACATCTGCTTCTCATGGCATCCTTGCCGAAATGAAACTGGCCATATACTGAAATGGAGCTTGCCGTGTGCAGTTGCCACTAGATGTTTCCCGTTCTGCGCTCAAACTCTGGCTGCATCTCACGACCCAAAGACGGCCTTCTCCTCTGTATTCTTATTCCCTCGCTGATGTTCTCCAAGATAAGGACAGAGGACAATGCCCAATGCCCATTGTCTGCCAATTCATCTCTATATCTTCGGAAACATTTTGTAGGGCTTCGTACACACTCGCAAGACCCTTATACTGTATTATTACTACTTTGAAGGTCATCTCAACCCCCAAATACATTCTCTTCTATCTACTATCTAATCACTGTGCTGCGGAAAAATATGCATCTTTCTCATCGGTGGAATGAATACAAGACACGAAGAAGTCGGACGAAGTAGCTGGAGAGTATCTGCACACGTCTAATGACGTATAATGTTGCCTTCTCGTGTTTGTATCGAGATAAAACCAGACATGAGGTATGTATTGTGGCATTCCTTTAAGCCTTGGCACTTATCGGATAAATAAGAACATTCCATGGGTCTCGTATTGATACCAATTTTCCGACGTCTTTCGCGGGGAGATAGCAAGAGAAAGGTTTTGTCCGCCCCGTTACAAGTATGGCAACATACTTCGGAATGTTGCCTCAAAGGCACACACTTAACCAGTTCCTCAAATAATTCGACAAAATCTTTTGGCCGAGGATTGGATGTTAGGCACCTGGTTTCGGTTGCTTATACCTTTACCACTATCTCCACTAATGGCCATTGGCAGAAACAGGATTCCGATTCGTCCCAATTTTAACATTCTGACTACAATCCCTCAAGAACGAAAAAGGGCCCACCCAAGAGCAGTAATGCACTTTCTGGAGGATATGTTTTAATCTCCCCTTTAAGGTATTTTACTTCCTGAACGCTTTTTATAAACCACACAGTCCAATCTTAGGATCTTCCCCAACGCCGAATGGGAATTCTAATGAGATAGAAAAAGGTAGCTCACTCACCAACCTTATTTACTCGTCATGATGGCCCCTACTTAGTACCATTGGTATCATACATGAATTGTATCAAGACGTATCAGTGATGTATCTACGTGTCTAACAAGACCCGGCCTCGTGTTTGCAAAAGAATGCTTGCCTCAAAGACAGGCATTCTTGATCTTCCTGCATAATTTCAAAAACGTGTTCGGCTTCAAATCTTGATGGATGGAGTAGAAGACACCTCCTGAGATCTAAAGTGCAGGGAACCCTTTTCTGAGTCTTGGGGACAATCGGCAAAACCGTTTCCTGTTCGGGTGTCAAACGCCACTTGCCTCGTGTTTTCAGCATGTACGGAAAACTCTGGTTTCCCCCAAATACGCCAACTTTCCATTTATTCCTATTATGAAGTACAATGAAAAAATGTATAAATGATGATGCGTGCTGATCATAAGGGAAATTACATTGATCTACAAGAGAAATTAAAGTAACACGGTTGCATTTACATTCGGATAGACAATTCATGTCCAAGTCTCCAAGGAAGGTCTACTATAATGAGCAAGAAGAAGATAATTACGTCTTGACCCGTTCAGTAACTCCTACATCGATCGGCCATCCACCTTCTTGTACCTCAATCTGTCAAGGTCCAGAGATGGTACGCAGCGCACATTTACGCCTAACATCCTACCGCCACTATCGCTGCTGGCTTCTCCAAACATTCCTGTCCCACAATCGGGACAGAAATAGTGGCTCACGACACCCTTGTTGAACCGGTAGTTGCTTAGCTCGTCGTAAGTGCCTCTCATGAGCCTAAAGTCTTTATCGACATTTGTAATATACCTAAACAAAGAAAATAAAGTAAGTCCGGTTTTATACTCGGAAATACGGAAAATTCCTGTAGATTACTTACACCATGAGATAGCCTCTTTGGATACAAATGCTGCAATTGCACTTGATGACCTCGAAGCCATCTTCCAGCGAAGGGTGCATGAATTCAAACTCGAATCTTCCGCAATGACAACATCCATTGTAGAGGACTTTGGATGTCGACCTCACTCTGACTGTGCCGTCGGAGCCTCGGTTTACGGAAGATGAGTGACGGCTCATGAGAGTGAAAGTGAGACTTTGCGGCCTGCCCCTCAAAGCATAACCGAAAGTGTTCTTATATGGAAAACGAGTCAGCCGCTTATTAGCTAGGCTTGATCTGGTCCTATCTGTACATCAGTAGCTGGGAAAGTCCAAGTTAATATTGTTACGTAAACATGCGTGCAGCTTAGCTGCCTCCAGGCTATTCTTCAGCCATTCGCCACTATTGTTCCAGTATCCTCCATCATTTCTCGCCACATCTTAATCGGATTAATTCCATCAAATTAGGATCACATTTTGGCACGTCTGCAGTAAGAATAATGCAGCAGCAAGGTCCGCATCGGCCAGGCGCGACTTCATCCGAACAAAAGGATGCCCCGGTGTCGAAGAAAGGAAACAAGACAGCCAAGCCACCGAAAGCGCAATTAACACATTGTAAGACTGATTGACTTTTAGCATTATACGATCAAACTTAATCCGATTCTCGTTATGAAGTTCTATCACTACCCATTGTAAGCTTCCGGAAGTCTAGGGTCAAACCCTAACTGTTTTTCATAGGGTCACCATGAAGCCTTGAGAGAAAAATGGGCAAATATATCATCAGCTCTTCTCAAATCAACAGCGCCGATTCAGGGCCTCGATGAATCGATCATTTTAAAACCCGGAAGTTTGCATTTGACATTGGGCGTCCTGAGCTTGAGCTCTACGAAACCTCCTTCTTCACCGGAGCATGTCAAGATTGCGGAAGAAGCAGCTATTATTGAAGACACTTTGAATGGATCCACACCGGGACCAGTCGATTCCTTGTCTTCTTCTGGCGCTCCGAAGCACACAATCGATGATGCTCTGAACCTACTTCAAAGTCTACAAGCTCCACTGGAAAATCTTCTGGCTGGTAAAGGAGACCTCATGGTAGCTTTAGAGCGAATGGATGTCATGCGCAATAAGCCGAATCAAAGGCCCGACCAGTCACATGTCATGTGGGCTGGGCCAAATCTCGACAACGACGAAGGGAGACGACTCAGTCAAGCCTGCGGTATGTTCCGTACACCATCATTCGAATTAACCTTATTCGGTTAATCAGATTTAATCCATTCAACCTTCAAGAATGCTGGAATGTTGGAGGATGACAGACCATTGAAGGTAAGTCTCTCAGGAAGGGAAGCGATGTCGCCGGTTAAACGAGGCACTCACCAATTCCTAGCTCCATTGTACGCTGATTAACACAGTTTACCGGAAAGAAAAGTCGAAGGGGAGAGATAAAAGAAAGCGCGGGAAAAAGAGAACACCTTTTTCCTTCAGCGATGTATTATCGTCACCTGTTCTCGCCCACCTCTTACTGCCGGAAGGAATACGGGAAGAAGGGCAACCTGTAAAAATTTACCTGGGTTCTTGGTCGGTAAACGAACTGCAACTCTGTGAAATGGGGAGTAAAGACAAAGATGGCGTTTACAAAAGTATAGGAGCTATTCCACTACGATAGCGATGACATCATATACCTTTGCTGAAATATAATTACATTCTAAAGTTTCGACTGCAATTCTTCCTGCAATTTTTTCAATTCATCCATATCAATTTTCTGTGTAGGCCAGCCGATAATAAGGCCTTGTTCCGCGTTAGGTTTGGGAATCACGTGGAAATGCGCGTGTTTGACGACCTATGCAGGCTTGGTTATATCTGCTTCTTTCACCAGCCACAGGACCTCAGTGCATACCTGATGAGCCAACGGACCATTGTTCTATGCGTGTTTTTAATATGAGATGCAAAGGTGAATAGCTGAAGGCACTCACCTGAAGAATGTTATACTCTTCGCATCCCAAAGCAGTAGCAATCTTCTTCCCGATAGGCAAAATATCTGCTAAATATTCGTCGGGCACTTCATGCATCTTCTCAGCGTGGTCTAAATTATCATTAATTTATCTCATTAGATCGTGGTTCATAACTTGAGAAGGCTGGTTGCATCATACATTTGGGAATGATTAGTGCATGACCCTTAGCTATTGGACCGATGTCAAGGAATGAATAGCTGTAAAGATGTTATTGAACTGCAATCGCACAACGTGGCCAAAGTCTTACGATAGATTAGTCTCGATAAGCTTCAAACTCGGTATCTCCCCTGCAAGGATAGGGTCAACCAGCATCCCGACGCTATGCAGTGTTCTATGTACCCTTGATAATCTTGCAGAAAATGCAGCTTGCTAATGATCTATTGGATGTGAAAACCGATTACAAACGTTATACGGAAAGTCACTTACTTGGTAGCCATCTTGGAGTTCAGTTGAGACCGCGAACGTCAAGTGAACGCGGCGGGTAAATCTGTCCACAGGCACCCACAGCGCACGGGCCGCCAACATCCGGAGCAAACACTTCACCGTTTCTACTTCTATTCTCTCTTAGCAATTGCCAAAATTACGTAGTTATACAAATGCCAGCCTTCAGTTCTTATTTTCATCTTATATCAAGCATCTAATAATACCAATGAATCCAGAACTGAGAATCCGACCGCAACACCACCTTCATTACTTTCTCTTCCCTTCGTCCGTACTAACCATCCGGCATCTTTCTGAACCGTCGGCCCCTCACCAAACAACGCCCATCCAAAAATGCCTAACTCACTGACTACATCCGCTTTGACCCGTCCCGCACTGCCTCCACCTGCCCTAACCAACCAGTTATGTATCCCTTCCGGCGGCCGAATTAACTCCATTGCAATCCAGGCTTCTCTGTCTGCATTCTTCAATCCATCTAAAAATTCAGGGATAGACTCCTTATAGACATTGTTTCCGCCTCCTTCACGTTGCGGTTTCAAAACAAGGTTCGAAGCATCTTCACGCGCTTTGCGGACGCCTTCATCTCCATTAAGGTCCAAGGACCACATCCCCATCCAACTGGACCGAATTTCCTTCACATCTTCTTCGGTGAATCGTTCAGGACCCTTTGATTCATATAATAGAAAACTTTCCACAACGCCGGGTCGACTTAGGACCTCTTGAACTTTCTTTCCGCCAGCGAGTTGGAGTGCTATTGAGGGACATTGGATAGCGCGAGAACGATTGAGGAGAAAACGGGTTTCGTATTGATCTGGTGTGGGATAGTCCGTTGGTGTATAGCCAGCACGGAAGTAGACGACGGAGATTTCAATGGGGATAGATTGGTTGGGGAGGGTGATAATGAGTTTATTATCCGCGGAGATAGAAGCAGAGATCGCGAGCTGATCAAATGTCTGACGAACGACAAGGATTCCATGGCTGCGAGAGATTTAGGGGGGAAATTAGCATGCTTAGAAACGATAAACGTGGAAATTATAGATTTACTTTTCTAATAACTCGTATTCTAACCAGCGTTGATCAAAAACATTGCGTTCACCGTCTTGTACAACAAACAAAATCTGTGTCCTGCAGCACTGTGAATAAGCATGTAGGGGGATGGGATTATAAATACATACTCGGCCTGTCCGTATGCTTTATGAGCAGCCGCGAGTCCTTCGACTAAACCAGGTAAGGTATTATTGGGTGGCAAATTGGTTCCATTTAGCAAAGGACTTGAGCCATAATAACCAGTAGATGCCAGAAGGTATCTAGGGAAATTTTATAATCGGGCATGATCGGAATGAAGGTATGGAACTAACCGATGCATCGCAGCAGCACGATATGATAGTGCACCAAACGAAGATGAGATCGTGTTAAATTCGACTTGCTTTATAGAGATCTCGTGTGTGTCTTTATCTTCGTGTAGCAAATAATCTGAGCGAAACAAGCCTAATTGCAGTTTCTTTTACGATTCAATGAGTAATATTCTTGATGAAAGGTAAATCAATGCACCTGTGATACACCATACTTCTTCCAGCCCTTCCACAGTGTCCCAACGAAATCGTCCGATTTGCCTACCCCTTCCTCCGCTCCCATGACCTTATCAAGAAACCCATCATCCATCGCTACTCGCGCATACAAGACGTTACATGCCGACTGCAATTTCACGGCGTTTTCAAACAATCTTCGAGGAAAAGGGGTCGGAAACAATGTGATCGGCGCGTGGATTGCAGAAGTAGGCGTGGGTGGAGGTGTTGAAGTCAATGGCAGATAAAGCAAGCCATGAGATAGGGCATAAGTCGTTGCCAGCAATGTAAGCGAATGCAAATCTTCTTCAGAAAGCTCTGGTGGCCAACTCGATACAGACAACGGCATTGTAGAGAAAGATAATCGTCGATGGCGTGCTGCTCAGTGCTCACCGTTCTCACTAGGCTCAGTCAGCACAGCCGCCCAAAATGAAAGGAAGCACGTGATATCCAGAAAAGGAAGTTACACGTGATCAGAATGTGCCACGGTCTGATTGGCTGGCCTGGATATCGATGACGCTGGTGACCAGTGACCAGACCGCGTTGGCCAACCGACTAGCGGACGGAACATAGCCAACCGGTCCTTGGTCTCTCCCACATCTACCATGTTGTCAAAGGGCTCTGCACGCTATATCAAACCTCTTGCATCTATACCCACAACATCTGCTACGAAACTTATACCCTCTGTCGTAGTTTCACGAAGCATTAGGACCGCAAGTGCTCCCAGGAGTAGTTTGAATGTCAGAAGCAATACACGCAGAGTCTCTTCAATAATACCAGTCCGCTATTACACTAAAGGTTCTTAATCCTTCATATTTTGTTTGGAAACACCAATGAATTTGTTTGTACAGCCGTGGACGCGTCTTTAGAGGTGCCGGAACCTGGAGCGGACCGTATACCTCTCTTTGACAAGATTTTGATTGCTAACAGGCAAGTTGATCTGTTATAAACTTTAAACTGTTACTAATACGTATTCTCTAGAGGTGAAATAGCATGTCGCGTTATTCGAACAGCGAAGAAACTTGGGATCAAGACAGTTGCTGTATACAGCGAGGTGGACAAGGATTCGTTACATGTTAGAATGGTACGACCACATCCCATATTGGGTTTGCTATTTATTAATATATTATATTTAGGCTGATGAAGCGTATTGTATTGGTCCTGCTCCATCATCGGAGAGTTACGTATGTAGGTCGAATTATTGTTTATAAATATCTGCTAATTTCGGAGTAGCTCAGGGCTGATAAAATTATCGATATTGCTCATAAGACAGGAGCGCAAGTACGTCTCATTTGTCTCGGTTATTTATTTATTTATTTAGCTGATTCCTAATTTAGGCCGTTCATCCTGGGTTCGTAATACCAGCTATTTCCAAATAATAATTATTGAAGAATTTTCCAGTTATGGATTTCTGAGCGAGAATTCAGGCTTTGCAGAAAGACTTGCTGAAGAAGGCATTGTTTTCATTGGCCCTCCAGCTAGTGCTATTAGGAGTATGGGATCCAAGAGGTATTTATTTCTGCGAGATTCCCTCTTTCTTATACTGAACTCCATTATAGTGAATCTAAAGATATCATGATAGGTATGTTCAAATATGGCTGCATCTGACTATTTTAATGACCATTTTCTTCAGCTGCTGACGTACCCTGTGTCCCTGGATACCACGGTGAAGCACAAGACACGGAAACCCTTCTAAACGCTGCAACCTCAATGGGATTCCCAGTTCTTATTAAAGCTGTATTAGGTGGAGGTGGAAAGGGAATGCGTATTGTTGACTCAGAAGAAGAATTCGTGGAAGCCCTTGAATCTGCTCGACGAGAAGCCAAGAAGGCATTTGGCGATGAAAGGGTTCTCGTTGAATCATACATTGAGCAGCCACGTCATGTAGAGGTGCAAATCTTTGGCGACCAGATGGGGAATGTCGTTAGTTTGTGGGAAAGGGATTGTTCGGTGCAAAGGAGGCATCAAAAGATTATTGAAGAGGTGAGTTATGACGTCTGCACCACTTCTCGGTACGATATTGATTGACATCTTTGACAGGCTCCGGCGCCAGGACTTGCTAAAGAAACACGGGCTGATTTGAGTGCCAAAGCGATTGCAGCAGCCAAAGCTGTGAAATATGTTGGCGCTGGTACAGTCGAATTTATCTTCGATAATGAAACGCATGAGTTCTATTTTATGGAAATGTAAGTATATAGTATTCCTTTGGATGAAAGTACTTATCTGATGGGATGTATCTAGGAACACCCGTTTGCAAGTCGAGGTAAAAACAGTCTCCTTTATTATTGAGTTACACTTACATTATTATTCTAGCATCCCATTACCGAAATGATTACTGGACAAGATTTAGTAGAATGGCAGCTAGAGGTATGGTTGTTTCTTCATGGAATCAAATCATACTCATCTATAAAAAGGTCGCTGCTGGAAACCCACTTCCCCTCAAACAATCTGAAATTCCTCTAATTGGACATGCCTTCGAAGCAAGAATATATGCCGAAAATCCTCGCAACAATTTCCTTCCCGACGTTGGCCCTCTCCTCCATATTTCCACTCCTGCTACAAACAGTGCAGTCCGCTTGGAACAAGGATTCGAACAAGGATCCAACATCGAAGTTTATTATGATCCTATGATTGCAAAGCTTATAACTCATGGACGTGATCGGAATGAGGCGCTACGAATTCTGAGGAAAGCGCTTGAAGAGTATCAAATTGTGGGCGTAGCGACAAATATCGAGTTTCTGCATAGTTTGGCAAGTCATCCGGCCTTCATTAGCGGAGAGGTTGAGACTGGATTTATTTCGGTGCGTCATTATTTTTAGTTTCATTTTATTTTTATTATCTAAATTTTATATGCCTAGAAACACCATGCTGAACTCTTCCCTGATTTATCGCATATCCAACCAGAACTCTATGCTCTCGCTGGTTTATACGCAGCCATGCGTGATCGTCCTCATACCGAACCGAAGAGTACACCTTGGCAATCTATTGGCGGTAAACGTTTCGGAGGAGAACAATACGAACGAGTTATCCCATTCCAATCCGAATCGGGCGACGTCATAACAACAGTACGAGTTATTCCCATCTCGGGGGGTTTGTACGATATCATTGTCTCTATGCCAACAAGTGAAGATACGTTCAAGAATGTCGAGGCTTCTTTGTCTGATCCCGCAACATTATGCTGTGTCTTGAACGGAGCCACTTTGCAAACTACTATCGTATCGCAGTTGCCTCCGCCTACTCCTCCTACCGGGTCTGTCTCAAATGCTACTGCCGAGCGTCTGCATATCTTCCACGAAGGTAGAAAGACGACTATCCTTATTCCGGCGCCCAAATGGTTGCAGGAGAAAGGGAAGGACGTCTTGAAGGCAGCAAAAGGCGGAATTAGGGCACCCATGCCAAGCTTGGTTGTAGAAGTCAAAGTTTCACCAGGGGATAAAGTGGAACGAGGGCAAGCTATTGTGATTCTAGAAAGCATGAAGACTGAGACGGTGTTGAGAGCGGATAGTGCGGGTGTTGTGAAGAGTGTGGGTTGTAAGAATGGTGAGATGGTGGAGGAAGGGAAGGAGCTTGTGGAGATTGAGTTTGAAGAAATAGAGGTATAATCGACGGGATTCAAGCTCCAAGTTTTCCACTTACTTATTGTAATGGGTTTGATGTGCACATGTACAAAATTATATTTATGATGTAATGGTGCAATTATATTGAGAATATGCGGTGGACGGACTAATCCATCTAGCTGGGTGCTGACAGTGCTGTGCTGATCACAATGCAACGGGTGCAGTTCTAAATATAGCCTCCTCGACTCTCTTTCTTTCTCACAGCACTACCATGGTCAAACGTTTACAATTTAGCTTCTTGCTTACTTTAATTCATTTAATACCCCTAATCAATGCAGAGCCTGCGATTTTGAAACTCAAATCCCAACCTGTTCCACGCACTGCAAGGCGGACTGCGCAATTCACAAAGCGTCAGGCGAACGCGTCAGAACCGTTACTGGAGTACTTCAATGTTACTGACCTTCAGTAAGACTATCTTTCTTTAATTGTGACGTGTTTTGCTCAACAATGCTCTCAGGTGGTACGGCAATATCAGCTTCGGAACACCACCGCAGACTTTCACTGTGGTCTTCGATACAGGCTCTACTACTGCTGTACGTCATACCACTTCTCTATTCCATAATCAGTAATGATCATTATCCGTCTCAGGAAATACCTGGTACGTTTCTGACCTCTGTGTCGTCTTCTGTCGTACAGACATTCGGCTAACGATATTGCACAGCTATTGGATGTCAAGGCTGCCAGAATCAACTGGACGCCTTTGATTCCAAGAATAGTTCTACGTTCGTGGATTTAGGTGTGAATAATACAGTTAATTTCGCGACTGGTGAGTCTATAGTATTTTTTTCTTGATATCTATGGGCTTATATACTCCGTGACAAAGGTGTTGGCGTAAACCCAAGTAAGTTCAGTCATTACTTTATGTTATTTATTTTGCTCAATCATTAAAGGTGTATGTTATCCGATTTTGTTATATATAACCTACAATATTTTCTCGCAGGACTTCGAAAGCGTGAACCTACGCGCGGTCCGAGACACCATGACGATCCTCAATTTTTCTGCTCCCCAGACAAATTTCTTCCTAATAACTAAGCAAACCGCCGGTTTTGTAAGCTGCTTTAAAATATGTTTAGTACACCACTTTAAATTCTCTACAGGCTGCAGACCCATTTGACGGCATTGTGGTATGCGTTGTCATTTTTGTTTTCAGCCGTATGTTCTCATCACGTTATTACTAACAATTTAGGGTATGGGATTCAACCCAAATCAAAGCGTATTCCGTGCTCTTGAATTGAACAATAAGCCAGGTTCGTGACGAATATTTTTACTATTTTTCCTTCATTTATATCCGTGTAGTTATGTTTGGCCTACAACTCACTGCAAAAAGTGTCGGGGACGACGCAGAACTAACTCTTGGTGGATATGATGCCTCAAAGGCAACGGCCGGACCCTTGCGATTTTCAAAGATCCTACATGCAAATGTAACTCCGAACTTCTGGTCTCTAGAATCTTCGTCGATTGCAGTCAATGGGAAATCGTCGTCGATCTTAAAGACACCTCTTGAAATGGTATTCGACTCTGGAACGAGTAACCTCGTTTTTCAACAAAATATCACAGAGGTAAAATTTCCCCGGACTTCCTTTAGGTATCCTTGACTGAACTAAATTTCTCTAGGCCATTTATTCTCTGATATCTCCTAAGATTGTTCCTCATGGAACTTTAGGAGCTTATGGTATACCCTGCTCTGAGATAGACTCCCTCACGGCCGATCTCAGCTTCACTTTCACTGACACATCGGGGAAGACCTTTGACCTCATCGTGCCTACGTCGGAATTGAACCTTGGGCCATTCCATGACGATCCTAATACCTGTCAGACTCTAATCAACTCTTTGGAGGGCTTTAATATCCTGGGTGCTTCACTACTTAAGCATTACTGTGAGTCTCGGGTCTTTCCTGCTTCCTAGACCTTTGATTGGATATTTCAACAGATAGCATATGGGATGTGGATAACGCACAAATGGGTTTCCCAATTAATGCTAGTTTGAGTACTAATAGTACCGGTACACAGACAGGATCTGGCAACAAATCCTCCGCTGTCCGTCTTTCCGTGCAATGGTTCGGGTTATTAATAGGTTTTGCTTGGTTGACTTCACTTATATAGTGAAGCCTTTTTGTGTAGGAGTATGGTGTTTGTAATGGTTTGCATTATAACGACTTCTGCAAAGAAGATCAGATATCTATGAATACTTGTTTCTCCTGGAAGGTACCAAGGCTTCATCGATGCATCAATAAGCGAACTTGCCAACCGGGTGACTAGCCTCCGGGAGTATTCTGAAATCTTGGATAACCCTGACGAAGCGTGACGACCACCATTTATTGATGCCAAGTATCAAATAATATCCAAGGGTACTCGAGTCCAATTGAGTACTGCTTTTAGTTTTGTTGTTGGTGCTGGCACAGCTTGTGCCATTTATCTTTTTTCTCATCTTTATTCTTGAGATACCTTTATTAGTGCAGATAATGGTGATGTTCTTAAACTCAAATCTCGAGTTGCTCCACAAAAAATAAGGCGGACGCGTCAAGTTAACGCATCGGAACCTTTACTAGAGTATTTCATTGTCACTGGTCTTCAGTACGTTTGATTACTAGCCGGTACATTACTCAAAATTCCTGTTAGATGGTACGGCAACATCAGCTTCGGGACTCCACGACAGACGTTCACTGTAATATTCGATACGGGCTGCTGTGCGTCCTCTTGTCTTTCTCTGGTTGGCACAATCTTATGAATGATTTATGTCGCTCAGGAAGTTCTTGGTACGTGTTATATCAAAGAGACCTTTGAATAAATCCTCCGTAGGTGTTGAATGTAAAGGTTGCGACAATCAACCGCATGCCTTCAATGCCAGTGAAAGTTCTACCTTTCTGGATCTAAACTCCAGCAGCACCTTTGGTTTTAGAACTGGTAAATTTTTTTCAGAATGATTAATACGGCTGAGTTTTACGACAAGAAAAGTGTCGGAGTGGATCCAAGTGAGTCGGAGAATTCTTCTAAAACGATTTAATTGATTAATTGATGAAAGGCGTTCGTCAACTCGTCGTTATCTTTGATATTCACTCTTTCTCTAGGACTTCGAAAAAATGGAGGTTTGGTTGGTCCAAGACACCATGACGATTCTCAACTTTTCTGCTCCGAAGACGGAGTTTTACCTGATAACTCAGCAAACTAGCGGATTTGTGGGTTCTAGGGACAGTCACCTATTATATTATTTACTTGTTCTCTAAGCTACAGATCGAATCGATGGTATCGTGGTATGTTTTCATGAGCTTTCTTCTTCAATTCCACTCGTTTTGGCGGCGTTTTAACAACTTAGGGTATGGGATATTACCCATATAAAAGCGTATACCGTGCTCTCGAAATGAGCAATAAACCAGGTCTGTGGGGAACTGCTCGATCATTTTTCTTTTATTTATACGTGTCCAGCGATGTTTGGTCTGCGTCTCATTCCAGCAAGCACTGGAGATGAGGCAGAACTAACTCTCGGTGGCTACGATGCCTCCAAGACAACAAAAGATTTACGATTTGCAAAGATCATTGATCCCGATGTCACTCCGAACTTCTGGTCTCTAGAATCGTGTTCGATTGAAGTCAATAATCAATCGTCATCCTACTTGGGGACGCCTATTCCGATTATCTTTGATTCTGGAACAAGTAACATCGTCTTCTCAATATCTATCATCGAAGTAAGATCTGCGAGTTCCGTGATATATTTTAGCTACCACTCACCTAATAAAATTTCTAGGCTGTTTATTCTATAATATCTCCTAAAATTCTTCCACATGGAACATTAGGAGTTTATGGCATACCATGTTCTGAGATCGACTCTAAAGCCGATATCACCTTCTAATAGGAATACAGTTTTGTACAGTTTTCAATGCTGAAAGACTGAATTAGGAGTGACATGAAGACCTCGCGATTATAAAAAATATTTATCTCTGACATTACCTTGTAATAGACTTCTCTTCCAAGAGGAGCGATCAAGAGAAATAACGAGGACATCATTTATAAGTTTGTATTAATGCTTACTTATACATGATGGCTATCGAACTTGATAATAAAATCGCAGATAAAACTTTAAGTGCCTTGATCCTCTAGCATCCTTGAGGTTAGTTCTATAGTGTGTGATTCAGGATCTGATGGAAAGGGAATACTAGATCCATCTTTGACCACATGAAGAACCCGATCGCTAGTACTCGAATCGGTCCTTGGTTCGGAATTGGTAGAGCCCCTGCCAGTTACGATAGTCCTAAATCTAAGCGATGCCACTCCGTTCCCAATATTCCGCAAGCTTTCTCTGACATTTAGACTGAAGGACATTCAATCAATAATTGTTCGAAGACCTCCGGAGTAAAAGCAAAGACTCACGAAGTCAAAAGGGATATTGAAAATACTATAGAAACGTAAGATATAATACGGCAGGATTATAGAATTCGTACATTTGGGATAAATCATATATAAGCCGAGTTGAATGTCTGTTGGTAATAATTTAGCGAGTCTTTGGGAAAAGGATCGAAGAAGAACACTTACAGTTACTTCTCATACGGGAAGCCTAAATGGAGGAGACAATCGATTAGCAAAAAAATCGAAACTAACCCTAGTACCAAGTAAAACCATACAATCCCAAAATCGATAATAGCGAAAAGACTTCAGATGTCACAATTAAACATGTATAACAATCTAATATTATAATCTACCCACCTTGTGACTAGGCCTGTCTCTGTGAATATATTGGCTGTTAGTAATAGATTCAACCACAGTCACTGCTCTCTCGCGCACCTATAGTGTAAACAATTAGAGTGTCGATTACCTTCCTGAAGCTATAATAAGATGGCTGATAAGAACCTTCTTCAAACTTTACACTCCACCCACCCGCTAATGGTGGCGTTGGTACTACGACCCCGCCATAGATAATAGCATAATGCCCCGGCATTCAATATGTCCATGAATACTTGAATACCGAGCGGCACAAGAAGAAGCCAAACATAATGTTCGGAAAAATACGTAATAGTTGGAGTTTGAAAAGGGAATATCGCCAAAGTTTCCGCGAAGGCTATTCGCAGGATCCCTCCAAACCAAATGATAATAGGGATGACCCAATTCTTCGAAATAACTAAGATTCGATAGCCATAATATGCCTTATTAAGAAAAGGAGTACGTTAATATAGCGTATTCTTCACAAATTAAAGGGGCTGACCTGCACGATGCATCCGATAAGACCAGAGAAGGCGAATAATAAACTAACTCCGACATTGTTTCGCTCAATAGCGACTGGCTGGCCGTAAAAGGTTACTGATATCCGATAAACCTCAGACCAAGTTGCAAGGGTGTGGGCGGTCTCTAAGAGGCTAAGGCGAATTTAGGATCTACGTTTCCACAACTCAACACAACTCAAGAAGGTTACGTACCAGACACTCGATACCTAAGTGATAGAAGAATAGTCCGTTATTATTTGAACGACGTGAAAAAAAAAAAAAAAAAAACTAATAAATTAAACCACATACCATGCCACGAAGCCATAACGGATCGCGAGAGCTGGAACGACAGTAGATATAGAATTGAAGGAAGACTATACCAAATAGAAAGGTAGATACCAGTGTGCCGAGCAACAAAGCTCCAACTGTAAGGTCAAAAATGGTGAGAGCCATTATGAGGTGCCTTTAAAAGCAAATTCGGATATACGTAAAGCTGTTAAGTATTAAAGTTAGGGATGGGTCTGATGTAGCCTGGGGTATGGTGCGCATGCTTCATCGTCTCGGATTGCATTTATCAGATACTTGTTGGGAAGATCTCCCAGATGAAGATGCTGGAACACAGACTGAGAGGTTGTCCTTGAAGAGATGCTGATTAATACATCGGGAGGAGTGGAAAGGTGCCGATACGTGGATTGTACAGCCGATTTCCCTTCGATTGTACTTGAATCGTGAGTACAGAACTGGTGGATCTTGCGTCGCCAAGTTGACGCAAAAGCATACATGTCCCTCATTTTTCCCAAACAGATGGATCCGGTTTGATAGAAGTAGAGTTGAATAACCGAAGATTGATACAGATTCAGGCTGTATTGGTAAGAATGGATACCTGTTATTGGCTTTTCGAACAGTGCACAGGATACAATCACGGGAAAAGGCACTTGCATTGGCGGCCCAGGCCCCAAACACGTTGAGATTACTACCTGAGTAACACAGTGAGTCTATATCGATGGTAACGCCATTGGAAGCACTGAAAACAGTGTATCATTGGCGGATAGAGAATTAGCCAGGTATCGATCTGGCCAAGATGGAACCTAACCTTATTGCCGTTGCAAAATTGATGGCGGGGTTTTCAATTGAGTTCCCATTCAGTAGTCCGCCATTAATTTTGCAAATGATAATAACTTAAAAGATCACGATACGAGGTTAATACGAGGTTTACAGACACGGAACGCAACACTGAACTCATCAAATACTGGCTTTTGATAGATGGAATGCCCTTGATTGCAACTGAAAGCCACTGAATACCCCTGAGACTAGCTTCTGAAAACGGCAGCAGAAACATGACTCGTCAGCTGGATGCCAGATTGGAATAGGTCTTTTTGATACTTGTAGCATTTGCCCGTCCGGATTATGGCGTTGATGCTGCAGTTGAAGTCAGATTGGAGTATGCACAAGAATGAATGAGCAGTTTACAATACATAGACGACGACAGACGACATGGGGCCAATCAAATATAATGCAAGACCTAATTCGGAATCGTTCAGGTTTCATTACAGAAATAAAACGGACCACGTAAAAGCCAGGAACAGCCCGATCCGTCCCATGGAAAGATCTAAAACTGAGGCTTTGTTGCTACTGGTAGTGCCGTTCGTGCCATTTTTGACGGTCGTATCAACAATCGCTGAGCGTTGTCCACATCATACACAATCTGTAAAAATATTATTTGCACCAAAATTCTACACGCTGAAATGAAGTTATAATACTCACAATAATGCTTAAACAATGAAGCTCCTATAATGTTGTAGGTAGCATTTTTAAAGTCCAAGGCATTGATTAGAGTTTGGCAGGTTTTAGGGTCATCACGGAGCGGTCCAAGGTTCAGTTCTTTGGTGGGCACGATGAGCTCAAACGGGTTTCCAGACGTGTCAGCGAAAGTGAAGGTGATATCGGCTTGAGAGAATCGATCTCAGAACATGGTATGTCATAAGCCCCTAGAGTTCCGCGTGGAAGAACTTTAGGAGATATTATAGAATAAATAGCCTAGAAAAGGTTATTATTAGGTGAGCGGTAGCTAAAATATACCAAGTAATTCGCAAATCTTACTTCGGTAATAGATCACGAGAAGACAATATTACTTATTCCAGAATCGAAGATAATTGGAGTGGGCGTCCCCAAGTAGGATGACGATTAATTATTGACTTTAATCGAAGACGATTCTAGGGTCCAGGAGTTCAGAGTGACATCTGGATCAAGGATATTTGCAAATCGTAGGTCGTTTGTTGTCTTGGAGGCATCGTATCCATCGAGAATTAGCTCTGCCTCATCTCCAGTGCTTGACGGAATGAGATACAGACCAAACATAGCTGGACACGTATAAATGAAAGAAAAATAGCGATACAGTTCCCGACAAACGTGGCTTATTGCTCAACTCGAGGGCACGAGATACACCTTTATGTGGATAATACCACATACCCTAAGTTGTTAAAACGCAGTCAGAACGAATGGAAGAGAAGGAAGCTCATGGAAACATACCACGATACCATCGATTGGAGTTGCAGCCTGGATAGAGAGTAAATAATATAATAGGTGACTGTCCTTAGAACTCACAAAACCGCTAGTTTGCTGGGTTATCAGGTTAAACTCCGTCTTCGGGGCAGAAAAGTTGAGAGTCGTCATGGTGTCTTGGACCAACCAAACCTCCATTTTTCGAAGTCCTAGAGAAAGAGTGAATATCAAAGATAACGACGAGTTGTCGGACGTACACCTTTCATCAATTAATTAATTTAATCGTTTTAGAAGAATTCTCCGACTCACTTGGGTCCACTCCGACACCTTTCTCATCGGGATATAAATTCATCGGGATTAATTGTCCCGAAAAAAATTACCAGATTACAAAATCAAGCACGCCGTTGATATTTAGATCAAGAAGATAGAACTTTCACTGGCATTGAAGGCATGCCGATTCTCGCAACTTTTACATCCAACACCTACGGAGTATTTATTCAAAGGTCTCGTTGATATAAGACGGTCACGTACCAGGAACTTCCTGAGCGACATGAATCATTCATAAGAATGCGGCAGCCTGAGCTAGAGAAAAAGGACGCATAGTAGTAAAAGACCCCGTATCGAACACTACAGTGAAGGTCTGTGGTGGAATCCTGAAGCTGATGTTGCCGTACCATCTAACAAGATTATTTGAGCAATATGTCAGTTCTTAATCAAAGACAGACATACTGAATATCAGTGACATTGAAGTGTTCTAGTAAAGGTTCCGATGCGTTAACCTGACGATTCTCTAAACCCGTCCGCCTTGTTATTTACGGAACAGGCTCAGCTCGAGATTTGAGTTTAAGAGTATCACCATTATCTGCACTAATAAAAGGTATTGCAAAATAATGACGAGAAAAAGGTAAATGGCACAAGCTGACCCATGTTGAAAGAGATAGAACGCTAAATCAGTGACTGGGTCAGCCATGCTCAGGCTACTGTTACGTGCCAAGAGTCTAAGGCCGCCGCGTGCTTGTCACCGCCAGCGACAAAAGGGAGTCCCCATTGGAGTCCCCCTGGTATTCTTTGATACCCTTTGTATCATTAAATGGCGGTAGTCAGGCTTCGTCAGAACTATCCACAGACTCCTCCCAGTTCTTCCGGTCGCCAGAGAAGAGCCTACGGCAATACTTAGACTCTTGACGTACGACCGAGTGCTGAGGTTCGTTTGTTTGTGTCCTAGAACTTCAAAAGGCGGAAGAGAGAGAGAGATAAAATAGTAAAAAGACATATTAGGAATTGGCCTCACACGGATGCAGAGCAATGCTGATAATGCAGTCAACGATTTGTGAAATTTTCAGGAAGGATGATTAGACAGCGAGAATCCGCGGAACAGCGCGTCATACCCGGGAGTTCAGGCTCACAGAAGCGCCTAAGTAGGAGGAGGAGGAAATGCCGGCGTCGATACGGAACGCCGGGTTGCTGCCCAGTGTGATGCTTACGTACGGAGGGTTCGTCACGCGTCTAACTTGCCTACGCTCACAGCGCACCGCAGCCGCATTCTATCTAGACTGTCACGTATCCCTCTGTTTCATAGAGGCAACCTCGAGCATGCGGAATGTATAGTTTTGTTAAGCATGGAGTATCGGAGGTAAGGTTCTGCAAAGTGTCATCCGATTCGCCGTTCAAGATCCGCGGCTAGCTGTCTGACGTCATCCGGCCCGCCAAGGGACCTCAACATAGAAACAGGGAGGGCGCGGCCGCCATCGTAAAGACGACTATAGTATAAAGCTGATCAAATCCAGAGGTATCATAGTGGATGGTAGGAATTCGCCAGATGTGCCGCAGGAATAAACGTAAACGCTAAGCCTCGCCCAATACGGTGATACCATACAGCAGCGCATTCAGCCATGAGAAGAGATGACAATACGCAGCAGCGCATTCAGCCTTTGAAGTTGCAAACTGTAGGGGAGGGATATGTAGAATATGGGGAAGTTGAACGAGAGGAAAGCAAGGGCGACTGTTGTCTTTTAGGGACCTACATGGCTCGACCAATACACCACCACTACCACCAACATCCACTCATTATGTCTGGCGCAAGTCTGGCGGGACAAGCAGCGACACTGACAGATGTTTAAAGAAGGAGATATGTTCCACACAATACTAATACATGCTTTATTTAATTGATTCTCCTATTCATCTATTATACAACTCCGGCATTGAATCCGACTCCTTGAATAAGTATATACTTCATCTATCAATTGGAAAGTGAGCATTGAGAAACATCAGCATTCTGGTCACGGTACTGCGGTACTTAGTCTCGATTTCAGCTCTATACTTTGGGACCCAGGATTCACGGGATAGGGCATAGACCCATCTTTGACCGCAGAAAGAGCAGTACTCGAGATTGATTCCGAATTTGGCCGAGAATCCTTGGTTATGGCAGTACTAAAAATAAGGGATGTTCCGGCTGTCCCGATCTTTCTTAAGTCCTCTCTGACGTTCAGGCTGAGAAAAAACCAGTCAGTCATTTCTCAGAAATAAACAGAAGCAAGATAAAAAACTAACGAAGTCAAAAGAGAAATAGAAAATACTTGAGAAACGTTAGATAATGATTCGATATTGAACTATAGCTGAATTCGCACGTTTGGGATAAATAGTGTAAAACCCGAGCTGGATGTCTGTACGAACTACGTTTAGCAAACCTCTAGAGGGCAATGGATAAGAAAAGAAAACCTACAGTTATTTCTCAGGCGGAAGGTCTGAGATATTTGGGAACTGATTAGCAAAATTGATATGGATTATTCTAACAATAAACTTACAACGCCAAAAGTGATAATTGCGAATAGACTAAGATATATTTAAGAGTCAAAGCATAGTAAAACAATGGAGGCTTGTAGTTACCCACCTGGTGACTAGCCCGGTTTCTGAAAATATGCATAGACCCTATCAATGAAATTCAAATTGAGCCAATGGCATTTATTACCCACCTATAATATAAAGAATCAACGTATCAACCATTTTCCTGGATCTATAAGAAGGTGAGCTCGTAATGCGGCGAAGTTTTTTCAGTGCATTTTATATGCTACTCACTTAAAGGCGGCTACACGCTCCTGCCGTAAATAATAGGATAATGCGCCAGCATTCAACAAATCCATGAACGCCTGAATAGCCAGTGGAACGAGGAGGAGCGAAACATAATGTGAGATGAAAGAGCTAATGGTCGGCGAGTGAAAAGGGAATATCGCCAATGTTCCCGCAAAGGCTATTCGGATGATTCCCCCTAACCAAAGGATGGTAGGAATGATCCAACTCTTAGAAATGATTAATATCCTGTAGCCATAGTATGCCTTGAGAACGGGTTACTGTTATGTAAATTATTTGTATACGAACAAAAATTGAAGCGATTTACCTGCACGGTGAAACCAATAAGACCAGAGAAGGCAAATAATAGACTGATTGAGACGCTGTTTTTTTCAATAGCGAGTGGCTGACCGTAGAAGGTCACTGTAAGCCGATAAACCTCAGTCCAAGAGGCAAAGGTATAGGCGGCCTCCAAGAGACTAAGTCGACTTTAGTATCTATATTAAAAAGTCCCAATAACATTGATCTTCTTACCAGACCCATATCACCTAATTACCACGTAGAATACTCACTTTAGAATGCCAGTACTTGAATTAAAATAGTTGCGCTTACCATAACACGAAGCCAAAGAGGATCATTTGAGCTGGAACGACAGAAGGTATAAAATTGAAGAAAGACGATGCCAAAGAGAAAGGTAGTGACGAGGGTACCGATTAACAATGGGCCAACAGTGAGGTCAAAATTGGTTGCAGCCATTGAGAGAGTCCTTCAAAGCTGGACTATGACATGCTCAGCAAGCCGACGTATTAATACGAGCGATAGGCGTCGCATGCTCCTGTGAAATTAGTCAACTATTTAGCACTGGATCCTGAGTGGATCACGCAACGGACTTACATCTTAGTTTGCACCATTGGAGCTTATCCTCCGATACTAGTCCTGAAGAATAGAGGCTTCGCTATGTGTTGAGCGTTGAGCCAAAGGACTTTTCCATTTGAAGAATAGTCTTATGAAAGTATCAAATTCTTGCGTTTGGAGTCAGTATGAAAGTACGGGAAAAGCGCCACGCTGCGGGGTAAAGCTTGAATCAGATCCGATTTACCTGACCGTGCTTACTACGACTTACTGCGAGCCTTTCAGGTTCGATAGCCTAGAGCCAATTAAAGGCTGTCGAAGGCTATTAATAGCTTGTATACGTACAGGAGATGATCCCGCTGACTGTTGCTGACTGCCACCCCTGGTAGAATTCACCGGTTAAAATAATTTCCCTGATAGTATCTTGCACTTAGGCTTCGAACGGTGTACGCTAATATCCCTTAACACTACAAAATCAGTGGAGAAAATCAACGAAATTACAACCATGCACATCCATGGAAAGAGCACACCCTAGTACCAAAGATCTCGTTAGTATTATGGGAGTAAGTTTAAATCAGCTTCCACATCATTACCGGTAGTCAACGGAGCACTGGTAGGGCTCTTTCACTTGCCCTAACGGCCGTAGTAACCAGGTCCGTTTATGATGCATTAGATGCATGCTCATTGTAGAAGGATATTTTAAATTTGCAAGAGTCCTATGACTTCTACGGATCTCGAACTTCTTCCATAACAGATAAGCAAGACTTGAAAATTCTTAAAATGTCCAGAAGTCCAGAAGGCTCGGGTGCGTGAAAAACATAAGACATGATTGGGCTACATGCTCTGCGTTTCCCAGTGTAATAATGCATCTCATCGATTAAGAACTAGCTTGTCTCCAGGTTTTGAAGCAAATCCACTCATAATCCAACCTGTTACACTTGGAACATATCCAGAGTGGAGATAATGCGGAGTAGATCAACTTATGTTCGGAAACTAGTCAATCAGTCTCAAACAACTACAGCCTGATTCACCGCATCGGCTACTCACCGGCTACTTGTTTCAACCTTCTCGGAAATCCCCAGAGAGTGAGAATATGATAATATAGTCCATGGTATCTTGATTAAGGATTGTCCATTATAGAGAGTAAGAGCTATTGGTGCAGGGAAATCTGGCATCGCTGCTGAAATCCAATAAAATGGCAAATCTCGTTTTTACCTTTGAGATGTCCCCGTGGCGTTCTAGAAAGCTCCAACGATAACCTTTTTCAGCCTAATGTTTGAGCAAGTACATCGCTGCCATTTTTAACATCTGCAGGACACATATTTCGGATTTAGGAAGTCAAACTCCCAGGTGTCGCTGCTTGCTTCCCACTGTATTTACTTCTTGGATGGAGTCATATTCGCACTCATTCCAAGAAGTACTTGCATTAATAATAGCACATAGAGGTTAGAAGGATTTATAAATGAAATCATAGGTATATTGGCGGAGAAATCCGCTCTTCCCGCAAACAATGGGGTGCGAATAGGGTCCAGTTCACACAAGAACGCTATACTCTCTGTCGTAACATAGCCCAGTGTGGCGTGGCTATGAGATAAAAACGCATATAAAGCAGCGATAGTATTAAGAAGAATCCCAGGTTGGCTGACACAATAACCCTTTGGGTCCTGACCCAGAATGATACCCTCTTTCGACGCGACTTGGGGAATGTGGCTAGTTGCTTTATGGCTAGACACAATGTAGAGTATACAATTGCCTGAAGACTCTAAAGTCACTGATTTTATCTATGTAGTCTTTATGGATGTGGAATTTTGCAAACATGGCTCTACTTTCATTGGTATCCTTCGGATCATTGGGGCATCAAAGCCATGGTATCCCTCAAATTCTTTCGGAAGCCCCTCGCTTGCTCGCTAACGAATAACTCAGGTTTCTATTCTTCTGTATGTTTAGAATTCTCTGGATACAATCTGTTTTATATTATATCGACAGGCTTGTAGAAACGCTGCAAGTGTCGACTTTCTTTGCTACGACTTACAACTCTCTTATCCGGAACTTTGGGAACTTGCCTGCACTCCTAACCGTTATATGGTGGGTACTACTATTTCTTTCCTCAGGATTGTAATTACTAACAAGATGTAGGCAAGATAGTGTAAGCTCTTAATTAGTATGATCTCCGATGAACGCTCATCGAGTCTGTTCCGTAGGTGCAACTCATGACCGGGGTTAGTACTCTTTTTTTTTTTTTTTTGTAAGATAAAAGCCTGTACAGTACCTAACATATTCGACCCAGTATCTTTGCGCATTCATAGTCCAACTGTAGGTTCTCCGAGTCTCCTACTTATTAGCGTTGAAATTAAATATTACTTATCTCTTCAGCTATTTTGCCTATTGCATATATGCATGTAAGTGCGGCTCTTTATGTATGAAGTCTTTCCGTGTATGGATGAGAGTATATCAGTCGATAGAACAAAGAAATTAGCACCAATATCGATCGTATGTCTTTTCTTTATCTCAGGAACTATCATCTCAGTTGCCTTTCTGCTGCTAGATCTTGCTTGCTTTTGGATCACTGGGTATGTATCCTCTATCTCCACTATTGAGGAATGTACTGAGTCCAGATATTTGTTTCCAGCAGCTGGAATAGGTACAAGTCCCCACTTCTACCCTAGCTGAATTCACGGTGACGAAATGATTTTTCGCCTTAATTACAATAAAGCCCAAACAGTAGTCATGTAAGCTTCTCCTTCCGAATTTGAAGTTCGAAAGAGAAAATGACTGTATATTCCTAGCACTGGTATAGGGAAACTGGATCAGATAGAAAGCACCGAGGTATGCCATAGATATATTCGATATAGTTATCTTAATATTGTTATAACGTATCTGATATCTCTTGAAGCCCATTACAATAACCCAAACGTCTCTGGCCCTTCTATGTGACATAATCATCACCGTCTCTCTAGTTCGGACTCTCGACGGCCATAGAAGTGGTCTCAGATCGTACGCGTTCACCCGTGACTCAAGGATTTCTCAGATATTCTAATTAAGACCTATGGCCTCTTCTTTCTCTAGCACAAATACCATGCTAAACATGCTGATTATTAATGCAATAAATCGTGGCATGTTAACCACTGTCTGTGCCGCATTTAACATAATCTTGGTATGTGCACTGTGCACACTTGCGATTAGTCAAAGACTCACTATTTTCAGTTCATTGCCTTACCTGATACCTTCTATTTCTTCATTCCCTTTGTAGTGGCCAGCAAGCGTGAGTCGGAACGCTTAGCAACCACTTAGGATAAAATCTTACACTATAGCAGTGTACATGAACAGTGCACTAGCTACGTGAGCAGCAGCTTCATTGATTCTTTGACCAGATGGTTCTAATCTCCCCGCCCGCTATTCATGGGCAGCCTCAACACTCGCGAACATATCTTGAATAAAGCAAGGCCGCCTTTCGGACACTCCATTCACCTTTCGAACCTCCAAAATCCTGGGATCATCTCATCTCAAACTACCAGCACGAACCCAATTCAAGTCACAGTCGACGTCGAAAATGAAACATACGCCGATTCATCGACAGCGTCCGAAGTATGATATCCTTAAATTATTCGAATATCACAGACAGTAATACTAACTTCCTTTTAGGTAGACAGGAAAACAACATTTGTCGACGGTATGATCTGAGGGAGATCACGCCAGCGTTCAGTTCTTAATTTCGACAAGAATCCCTGGAGCCACTGTGTAACATTGGTAAAAGACAGGCAAAGCCTCTTCTCCGTTTGTTCTGGTTCATATCCTTCTTCTAGTTACTTTCATTTCATCGTGTACCTATGTTTCTCTGCCTACATATTCATTGCATGCACATCAATGATCATGATGTATTCGACCATGACTCTGTTCTTGGCGTGTTCATCCCTTTATGCACTCGTCTAGAGCAGCTATCGCTTTCTCTGGGTCATCCCACATCGCCTATAAACGGAAAGAACCTTAGTTGAAACAAGCCCTGAATTTCCAATTGAATAAAAGAACGTACGAAATGGTTCGCGTTCTCGATTTGTTTGAACTTCATAGGATTTTCCACATCTCCACGCTCTTTCATGAGGTCCTGGAGAACCCATGTTCCATGCACTATATTCCAGGGAGACATGGTGCAGAGAATATTCCAAAATTTTGCATTAGACCACATTTCTCTGATTTTCGGGTCCAAGAATGCCTTCCGCGCAATCTTGTGAATTATTTTCCGATAAAAGTCCCAGACAAGGATGTTCTCGCCTTTATCTCCAGCGGTGGGATCTGCGACAGAGACCAAGGCTTGTGATTCAGCCAGGCTCACGATAGTGGGTTTTAGACCGGAATCAGATACATGATCACGGCAGTTGATCTGCGCGAAGTCATGGCTGGCCAAGTTCTGATGATTCCAATAGCCTGAGACCTGAATCTACGCATAAATAGACATTTAAACGTTAAAATAGACTAATATTCACCCATACTACAAAGGCAGCATTTCGTTGTTCCAGAGGAATGGACTCGTCAAAGACAGGCGGTTCCCATGCAACCTCAGGTGCCAAAGTTCCGAGTGCGGCACTTGGCGGATCTGGAGGGAATAAGACAGGAAGTAACGTTAATGATGAAATCAAGTAGAGACTATCTCACTCACCCCAAAGAATAATTGTCTTTACATGTTTCTGTATCGTATTTCTGATATCTTCCGGAACACGGTCAATGGCGGAGAGAAAACAGAGTCCAAAAATATTCCCAAGCGACCATGAGACGAAGCCAATTTCGCCATCCTTGGGAAGTTGGCATTTATCGATCACAGAAGCCACAAATAAGGCCAGTTCAACTCCTAATTTTTGAAATAATTCGACTCTCTCGTCTTCGGAACCATTGTTCATTATTGATAATTCCTCGGGAGTATATGGAGTGGTGTCAGGATACGCCCGTCTGTTAACGCAAATCAAGCGCAAGGCGCGCGATTTTGCCAGCGGGAAAAGGCGTTCAAAGATCCCTTGTGTTATGGTCAATTGATAGGCAGGAAGGATCAAAGGAAGATACCAACCGCTGTGAAAGGTATGTCCATGAACTATAATAAGTGTTTTATAGCTCGATTCATTGGGAGCCCCGCTATCTCTGTAGAAATACTCTCGATCTTCCGTTATTGCAAGGGTGGGCATTGTCACTGGCAGAATTACTGTGATGTGGGAGAGGTCAAAGAGGAGGGATGCCGCCATATGTCTTTTTATATAGAACATCGAGGAGCTAGAAGCTCATATCGAACCATCGGTTGACAATTCATCATAACCGAAAAGGACGCAAGCGATAGATAGCAGCCTAAAGAGCCTAAGATTAGTGTATACACCACCCAAATGGTCATAACCTACATACTGTTCCTATGGTTTCACTCGCCTCCACATAGCCTAAATATTGTATTTGATATCCATGTTATTTAGTACCTGTTCGCGCGTGCGGCTAATGCCTTCCGGTTTGCCTTAGACAGGTACAAGCATAAATAATCGTTAAGGTGTCTGACCGCACACTAGTCGAGTGAGATCCATGTCTAGAAGTACTTATTTGGCATCGTGAGAACATCACTTAAGTAGTTCTTCAAGGAGTGGTAGAGGATGGTTAGTCAAAAGATCCGAAAAATTCTCAGTCAGACGACAGAGCCAAGTCAAAGCCTCGACCAACTGAGTCGTATGAAGGTGAAAGAGCCATCAACCCAGGTACGTCTTTGCGTCGAGAAAAAATCCAGGATGAAAGGAGAGAGTAAAATATGTATGATTGACGAAAGCTGTGGCTTCCGGCTGAATGTTCATGAGCAGGGACGTACTTTCTGGGACACGAGTCTGCTTATCGATCTTTATCGATATCGTTTAAAGGATTGTCCATATACCTTCGTCAGAGAAGATCGAGCCTTCATGCTTCAAGATTTAGTTTATTGCGGAGGTTACTTAATGCAAGGTAGAATGCGTTTTTGGACCTGAAAGACAGAGATGAAAATCGTGTTATATATAGACTTAGTCACCGGCCAATCAGAACAATTCAATACATGTCCTTGTCTCCACCTGTCTCCACTCATAACACTCCTAAAAGGGTTGTATTTATCATAAAGTAACAGGTGAGGTATGGCAACATACACTATTCGTACATGCGAAAGGAAAATATCGGTATGAACCCAACCTGAATGCACCAAGTGAAGCAAAGGAGAAAGAGCGACGCGGGAAAAAGAAAGAAGAAAAAAACCGATACACAATACAGAGAAAATTTGAGAGTCTTCACGAACGGTAACCTAATAAATAATGTGAATGGAATATAAACATACGCATGAGAGAGAGAAAAAGATGAGTAGAAAAAAGAGAAGAAAAAAGCCTAAGGCACTACGTAGAGATATGAGTGCAGTTACAATCAATAATAAAGGGGACCAAAAGGAGACCGACATAGGAAGGCCTGGAGTTCAAATCGGGTGCTGTGTCGAGCTGTGGCCGGGTAGCGCCATCATGGAATCTAGTTTCAGGCAACGGAGGATGGAGAATGCTTATCGTGAAGCGCTGAGAAGCGAGCATCGTGGCAATCATCAACAAGATAAGAGCAAAAAAGGGTAATAGTGGCAACGGTCAGGGTATAGCTGAACGGGGATGGGGTTTTTAAGTCATGATAAGACAGACTAGGACAGACTGCTGTGCGCTTTGCTCCGAAATTTGCAGATGTCTGAATTCACAGATCAAAGGACCGACTTCTCGACCTGTTCTTCAACCTTGTTATATCGGGATGTTTAACAGACTTGGCAGGAACGTCGGGTCCAGGTCTGGCTCTCCCTCTGACCTGACCTTGTTCCTCCTCTTCTCCCGCATCTTCCAATGGTACACCCAGTGACTGAGGCTCGTCATCATCCACAACAACTCGTACACGTTTCGTACTTCTCTGGGTCTCCTCCTGCTCTGGTTCGCCAAAATATGTGGGCGACGCAACCTGGTCATCGGAAGGCGTACGTGGAGAACTCGGACTACGACTGAAACTGCTTCGGACAAGATCATTCGCCGCACTGCTATGCAATGGAGCACGTCGCCGATTCCAAGGGCCGTTTGAAGGTGACCTTCTCTTCCCACTTTCTAACCTCGACCTCGATCTCGACACTGAGCCGCTGAAGCTCAACGAGTCGATACTCGCAGTCATTTCATCCACGACTTCTTCATGCTCTTTATCGAATTCCCTACAATCACGCCCCTCTTCATGCCCTTGAGGTGACTTGGATCCTCTCGCCCTACTCTGTGATCTCTGCTCCTCTGTGATCGAAGGTGCAAGATCGACGTCACCATATCCTATGCCCCAAGCGGCATCATCCACCATGGAAATCGACCATCGTTTGCGGACGTCGGCTTCGAGACAACCTTTGAGTACCGATTCAGCTTGCGGGCCAATGTCGCTTGGGACATCATACATTCCTGTTTAGAGTCAGCACTATGATCCAAATACGCATAGAATCTACATACCTCTCAAGATCTTCATCTGCAATCTCGGTTCAAAACTATCCTTGAAAGGATATGTCCCAGTCAACAATGTATACAGCAACACTCCCAAAGCCCACATATCCTGGGCAGGATTAGGAAGATAGCCCGTTCCTCGGCCGTTCATGACGTCTGTGCGAGGAAGCAATAGTTCTGGAGCTGCATATGGTAGAGATCCCGGTAAGAAAGAATGATCCGGATGAGAAGGAGGCATCTCGCTGGCCGGAATTGGAGCAGAGTTGCGATGACGAGATTGACCTCGACGCATGAGTGAGAGATGAACGGGAAGCGCAGTTGTCCCCGATCGTCGACCGCGGCTGCGATCTCCTATGGCTTTAGGAGGTCCTCGGGGACGTTCGAGAACTTCATCTTTACGCTCTCGTTCCTCATCTGAAGAACACGGCGTACCCCCAATAGGCCGCGTCAATCCAAAGTCGGATAATCGACAAACACCGGACTCATCAACGAGGACGTTCTCGAGCTTGACATCACCATGGACGAGTCCCATCGTATCATGCATGTATTGCAATCCCTTGATCACCTGCCGGAACATACATCCGGCATCGGTCTGTTCGAGCGCAGGCCGCCCATCGCGTTTGAGGATATCGAACAGCGATCCAGCGGGACAGTAAAGAGTAAAGAGATAAGTGGCTTCAGACGCGTGATGCACCTGGAATAACGGGAGAATATTCTCATGAGACATGGTCGCCCAAATACGTTCTTCATGAGAGAGCCGCGTGCGTTGTTTGTTACGTTCATGCGTAGGTAGATTATCGAACGCAGCATGACGTACGATCTTCACGGCCGCTGTGCTTCCTGAAGATGATACAGCTTCTTTGACGGTGCTGAAGCCTCCATAGCCGATGGTGGACCTCAGGGTATATCCAGCAACTTCCAATCCCGTTGCATCAGGTGGAGGTGGAGCAAATGTAGGCATAGAAAATGACAAAAGGAATGCGGCCGCAGGGGATATCACTGAAGGAGAACTTTGCCGTGATGATTCCGCTACATCGACGGGCTGCGGTGACGCGAACAGCCCTGCACTCAGGACTTTGCCTGTCTGTCCAGAAGTAGTTTGTATCGGGCCATACCCAGGTGACGAAAGGACGTTTGGAACAGAAGCAGCATTTTTGTCGAGGTCTTCTCCGAAATTGTATGAGCCTGGCTGTATTGGGGAAGCTACTGCCTTCGGGGTATCGGTGGGTATTTTTGGCTTGTGGGGGATTGTAGTATTCAACGACGTGCTTACTGCGATTTGCGTGGTAGGCAAAGTAGGCATACAATATGCGGAAGACCGAGGTTTGAGGAGGAGATGAGAGTGGGATGCAAGGGTTGGCAAGTAGGCACGCCCTAATAGTGGGCGTGGGACCGAAGATATGACATAAGTCTGCTGACTCATAATTTGCTGGGTGGCGGTGGCGGATATGCAGTCATTACTATAGATCCGCTCTTATATAGGCTTCATTCACCAGTCCTCTAAAGGTCAACCTATGCTTTTACCCTTATTCCCCTTCGAAGTGGCTCTCGGAGACTCTCGGAACCTTCAAGTATGGGCTCCACGTAACCCTCCCTGCTAAAACTCCTCAGAGTTTCCATTAACATAAAGGGTATATACGCCTTGGCGATTCGAGGAAGGCTTTATTGTCCCTAAATTCGGTGGACAATCCATAATGAATCACTTGGCCTCTTGGCTGATTGCAGGGTGGAGGATCATCAACGGCTTCAATGCTTTGAACAGGAAACATAGCGTACATCCTCATGTTCGTATGAAGGTTATTGACCTTGGCGATTAACTTTGGTCTTCAAATCTATATCTTTAATTCCCAAATATATAGGAAATAAAGAACGAAAAGTTCATGGCGCTAGGAATTCATGAGGTCAGAAGCTGTGTAATTACTCCACCGCCGGCGACCCCTAACTATTTGTGCACGTGCAGCAGGGCTTGTTTGACAGCCCTTTGACTGCTGTATAACCTTTGATATCATTTTAGTGGCATATGTTTTCAATAGACTATGTTAGTCGATACTTGCCTTGTAATACGCACCCATCAGTACAGTCAAGGCATCACGTTGTCACGGCACTGGCAGTGAGTGGTCTTCAGTGAGTTGAGTAAGTGAATGCCATGCCTTGGCTATTTTTCGCTGGCTGTCCGTCTCCGGGTTCCGTTGGTCATGTGTATGAAGGTTAACCGCAGTCCACACAATAGGATGAACCCTTCTTTTGTGGCTCCATATGATATTCAAATAAGCGTTCATTTGCTTGATGTTTAATTCAAGGGCTATTCGAAAGCAGTCAGATGTACGCTATCAATTTTTTAATAAGCCCTAATGTAGTATTACCGATACCCGTTTTGAAGATCCTAATGCATGGTGTTTTTGTCACGGTGCGGTTTGGTAACGCTTAGACGCATATTAGACACTGTGGCAGCCTGTGGCAGCGCGGTATAATGCCCGTAAGCGGAAGTACTGCAAATAGCAACTGATGACATGGTCAACTCACCACTACTTCATTGGCCTCGTATATTTCGATCACCTTTCTACTCATCAGAGGGAAGTTAGTTCCGGTATATCCGATCATCACTATAGACCGGAAGGTTGAGTGCTGTGCTGCCAACCTGAGTGTAATCTTCCTGCTGCTAGTGGTGAGGATGTTAAAGGCTACGGCTACCAAGTACTACTGATGAGCACGCGCTTATTACTGCCATTTATAATACTCACCATATAAATAATTCTCTGCAGTGTCAAACCTAGGAACTTGAAGAACATTATACCTGTACTAAGTTCAATCTGCGCGTCCATGCTCGAAACACACAATATACCTCTGTATCGCCTTCTACCATCCAATTTTGGCTGATTCAGACTGGTAATGAGGCGAGCATATTCTGGCGATATCGCCAGCGACTTGAGCAGAATCCTTCTTTCACCCTTGGCTGAATTTAGATTTAGGGTAAGGAACAAATGGAACGTGTATCATGAAGACTCGCCTCGAAACAATTTTAGCACAGTGGATTAGAAGAATATGAGGGAGATTAGCTGGCACAGAAGACTGTTAGGGAGAGAGCATCGGAGAGTCCGGATTAATTGCTATGTTAAAACTTTGAATTGCTCCATCTTCTGACTGGGTATGCCATTTCCGAAAGAAGGAACTGATTGAGGTGATCATAGTCAATGAGGCATTATCCAAAGCATGTGATAGACGGTGTACCAGCTTCTTTATTCTACTACAGATAGACGCAACCCCCTTTCGCCAAGAGATTACGAGGTCAGCCTGTCCAGAAGGCCGACGGTGAAACTTGGAAGACCACGTGCATCTATATCTTGGTTGTATCCGAGAACGTTGAAAAATTTGACAAATTTGACTTCGCGATAAGTAGACTCCTGAGGTACCGAGATGATAATCCCTGGAACATCGAGAACATCTTCTTCAATGGCAACATCTGAAGAATTTCGGCAGTTCATAATAGAAGAAGATAGCGTACAATTCTAAGTATGGCCATGAGAACCGAGTGTAGAATATCAAATAGCTTCTGTGATCGAGGGTAATTCTGGAAGGCGTGTAGACCTTCGCCTGGCTGCCTAGCTAAGGATCATGAGTGAAGATTTGAAGGGAATATATCGGATTGTTGTTGCATGAGGGCAAAGAGTGCAGGGTGACGAAGGAGCAGTGGCTGTAACGAAGTTTGATTCCCGAAGATAGTACGTCGGCGTGTGCGGAAGAAAAGACAATCAAGCTCTAATCCCAGACGTTGGTTTATAAGTGTTCAGCGTGATCAGAATAGAGGGGAATAACTCACTTGCGAAGAAGAAGATGGCAGCTATAAAGTGCCCGCCATCGAAGACAGGAGGGTCTTAAGGGTACGCCTGACGTTGTATTAATGATCTAGTACCTTCCGAATGAGCAGTCATCAAATATGCTTCAATAACCGGACAGTATTACTGCTCCTTTCCAGTATTCGGCGAGTAAAGAAGTTGTGAAACGTTTAGAAACGGATATCCCTGCTAATTGATCGATCCCTAGCATCGAATACAGCTGCGACGTGGACCAAGGAGGCAAGATATCTTGTTTTCGATCTTCGTCATACTCAAGAATGTGACACAATAAACCATTGACGTGCATAAGGCAGATCACTGAGGCCGGCGATGATTCGGAGAAATGGCCTAGGGCTCTGCACGGCAGCAGAGGGAGAATTGAAGGTTCCGGTGGGCCACGTAGACTAGAGATTGAAACAAGACTTACTAAAAGTTGATTTGAATGGAAGAATGTCTGAAAATGTCGGCAGTAGGATGTCATGAAGAGATGCAAGTACAATGTGGTCAGAACTAAGTGGCCCATGTGGGCCACTGTGGGTCATTGTGACGCTTACTAATCCGACATGGTCACGCACATTCAGGCGCCGATCGTTGCCGAAATTGCTCCTTTGTCCAACGACGACAGTTGTATCTTTTTTTGTTTCGATTCACATGATTGGATAGACCCATCACTCTATCCAACGATTCTAAATGGACCTAGGAGAGGCTCGAACTCAGAAGCTCGCGGCCAAGACTTCATCCGTCTTCGACGCTATAAATTCCTCGTGAGGTCATTAGTTTAGTGAGATGCGCTTCTCAGCAACAACTCTGCCATGAGGTGTGTATTTGCAGTACTGAACAGTAATTTAATAATTACTGACATAATGACAAAACTTATATGAACTTCGAACTGTGTAGAACCTACTTCAATTTCTGACATCCCTGTCAGATGTGCATTTTGGCCTTCATCTGATCTACACTAACAGTAGCGAGCTATGTGAATATAGGCTTTTTCACTGACGATAACGAAGAATTTATGGAATAGAAAGCGGTGACCGGCGGAATGCGAATTCGATAGGACAGCAGCGGTCTCTCAAAAAAAGGCTCCCACGCATCTAAGGAATATCAATGCCGTTATCAAGCGATTTCAAATGCACGCGTATCGGGAAAGTATAGATTACGGTATACAGCTATAGGCATCAGCGAAGCCCATTTCCACCCTCCATTAGTGCCCTCCATGGAGTCTACACCACCTGTCACTTATCGTCGTCTCGGTCGTTCTGGCTTAAAGATTTCGGTACCCATTGTAAGTCGTGACAGATAGTTCTCACAGCGGACTGCATTTCAGATATCTTCCTTTCTTTCCGTTCTCTAGATTGGTTCCTTGTCATTTGGTAGCCCACAATGGATCGTAAGCCAGTACCTGTGTTTTTCTGAAACGACTAAAATCTGCGGATATAGCCCTGGGTGCTTGATAAAGAAAAGGTATAGTTTTATTTCGCTTAGCATCATCAATATTTCTCATTCGATTATGTAGGCTCTTCCTATACTGAAGGCGGCTTGGGATTTAGGAATCAACACTATTGATACGGTGGGCTTTCAGTATGGTTGGCATGTTTAATTAGACGTTGAATGATAAGCATATGCCTCCCAGGCCAACACCGTATGTATCTCTAAATCATCACGTCACGATACTAAAACTTGATTTCGTAGTATTCAAATGGAGTTTCCGAACAGATTATTGCAGAATTCATAGAAAAAGTACACATCGCGGCATTCTATGAGTCATCTCCTTACTCACAGTGGTTTAGAACAAGATCTCTAGGCATGAGATAGTTATAATGACTAAATGCTATCGTCTTGTTCCCGATGATATCCAAATAAGAGTAAAACGTCACCCTGAACTGAAAGAAATGCCAAAATATCAAAACCAACACGGTTTATCTCGAGCTTCAATCTTCAATGCCGTCGAAGCTTCATTAAAGCGGCTCAATACTTCTTATATTGATCTGTAAGTTAGTTAATATGATATACTTAGGCAGTGGTATTTTTCAATATGCATTTTAGACTTCAAATTCACCGTTACGACCCGGATGTACCGCCGGAAGAGATCATGAAAGCACTTCATGACCTTATTCGAGCTGGCAAGGTACGATATATCGGAGCAAGCTCAATGCGGACATGGCAATTTTGTCATTTGAATCATGTTGCTGAAAAAAACGGATGGACGAAGTTTGTTAGTATGCAGAATGAGTATTCATTACTTTATAGAGAAGAGGTGAGCTCTTGCAAGCTCTCATCCTTAGTCGGCAAATAAAAGTATCTGATCAGGAACGTGAAATGAATGCGTATTGCAATTTCGAAGGGATCGGCATTATCCCGTGGGGGCCAGTTGCTGGCGGATCACTCACCCGTCCCGTGAATGCCCAAACAAGCACACCCCGTGGAGAGGAAAAAATGAGACAAGCTGAGTTGAGTGAAGCAGATAAAGAGATTATCAACCGCGTCGAAGAGATAGCAAGAAAGAAAGGATGGACGATAGCACAGGTTGCAATCGTTTGGTTGGCTTCCAAAGTTGCCAGCCCTGTTATTGGGATAAGCTCGGTATACCTATGGATTTAGATGTCGGCTTGATGGTTAACTGTGGTAAATATATTGCAGGCTGGACGTTTGAAAGAAGCCCTTGTGAGCGATAAACTTCTAACAGAGGAGGAAAGCAAATATTTGGAAGAACCGTGAGTCTGTATAATTATCGTTGATGATATGATCGTCTATAACATTTTTGTCAAGATATATTCCAAAGCCTGTCCGTGGCCATCTATAACATAAAGAACCAGCAACGAGCACACTTCGCGTTGGACCCTAGGTTCTGTAAATCTGTTAACTAAGAAGTGATATAGCACTATGCCCATTGTAGTTCCATCGATTCTTAAACTAGCCAGATATCGACATGCTGCATAGGAACGAAAACAAATAAAAGAATGGAAGAATATAGTAAATTAAAACGCTAAGTACGATCATTTTCTATGCTCGTAAATATCGTAAAAGTCATTAAGCCGTGATAAGTCGTTACAAATCTGCCAGAAGCCCATATCCACCTAGTCACAGTCCATATCTAAGTACAGCGCTCTAATATCTCCGATCCCGCCCAAGCATCAATTTCCATCCGCCGTTCTGAGTGATATCCTGAATCCCATGAAAAAAGTGGTTCCCTTTGAGAAAGTCGATCCGCCGCATAGGCTCGTCGGCGGGAAGTTCATGATCCAGTATGCGTCGATGATACGTGGCCAGAACTTGCTTAGGAATGTCGGATTCTCCCAATCCATGCAGTGGGCCACCAGGAGCAAAGTCACGATCACTGACGAATTTCATGACGCTTGCTTGAATTCCCTGAATGACATCATAAACCGTTAAAGGTGTCGTATCCGAGTCCCCATCCTGTCCACTTCGGACGTGGACATGCCACGGGAAATCCTTGATCTTCAAAGTGCACAGGAATATAAATCCATTTCGAGTGGCCAATATCTCATTGACTCCGTTTTGAAGGAGATGGTTTCCAAGGTAACGCGACCGCAGGTTATAAGCCTCCCTGGGAGCTAAAAGTTCGTAGGTGAGCCGCGTTGGAAGACCGACTACCAAATTGTGTAAATAAATTATATACTGCGTTGGATATCAACTTACAGGAAACCTTGCTACGCCGTTGACGACGTGGAGCAGCGGGGTTACGAAGGGCCGATTGAAGAGAAGAGGACAGGGAACGTGAACTTGTCGAGTTTGAACGCGACCTCACGGTACTAGGGTATCTACTAGAAAGATAATCCGCCGAGCGTTTGCGTCCACGGTTCGCAATGGGCGTCGTGTCTTCGCGACTTAAATGACCAATGCTGTCGAAATCGTTATATGAGGTCGGGAATGGAAGGAAATGGGCATCAGCATATGGTGAAGTAGGAGAGGTAGGGTGCAACCGTGGTGGCACATTGGGAGTGGATGCTTTTAGAAGTTAGAATAGTAATAGGAACATCATAGCAATAGACATACTTGAAACTCCGGGAGATGGAGAGGGATAACTGAGGGTACGTGAATGGTGCGTAGATTCACGCCTGGGTCGCTTGTCTAAAGAAATGTCGCTATATTATTGCATCCCATAAACGCGGATAATTTTAAAACTCACAGGCATAGTCATAATCCCATTCTTCTCCAGCATTATACGAGTGCCTGCGTGAATGAGTTCTTGGTTCACCAGATGGAAGGGTATAATTATAACGTTTAATACCCACCATTGGTGCATCCAGTGACTCATGGATGAGAGAGAAATTGTTCGTCACAGACGAACTGCGTCTGCTTCTAAGGTAGCCAAAAAGATTGTTAGACATTATTAGAATGTTGGAGGTGGCACATAAAGTGAATAAGCAGTGATAGGAAACGTGATTGTGTTGGTAATGAGGTAGTAGGTGTGATGGAAGGATCGGCGGCCATGTCTTATATAGCGACCCAGCTTGTGGATGCACTTGTTTGTTGTTTCAAACATGAGGCGAAGTGGAAAAAGGTTTTGTTAAACAGTCAAAACACATACCTTAATAGCCTATTGTTCTGACTGTGCGTTGGGTTTTCATCAACACGAGGCGACACTTTGACAATGTAACAAGGAGTTAGTCATCAACACACGTTGGAATAAAATGCAGTAAATCATCCACGAACATGACGCAAGCAGACAGACAAAAGAAGGATTTCTGCTATTTTAAAGATCTGAAAGGACATTTAAGGACGCTTGGAGTTAGACTATAAGCGGCTGAATGTTTGATCCTTGAAGAGATGCGAAGAGAATGGGAAGATCACAAGCGCTGGCGTTTCCCAACCCTGCCACTTCCTGCCACTGCGAGTGGACAAGTGTGTAGCACACCTGCCACTTCCTGCCACTGCGAGTGGACAAGTGTGTAGCACAAACACTGAAACAGTGCTAATTTTTCGAAGGGTCGCTACTTACAATCAGGCATCCACCCTTATAGGCTGTATGGTTCCAGCTCCACTCGGGACTTTACGCCAGTAGAATGTGTGTTTGGGCTGCTAACGGGACTTGAATAAACAAACACCACGAGGAAGACCAGCGGCAAATGTAGCAACCCACTCGTTTCAAAGCGCGAGCAAACGAAAGATAAAGAGAGATAAAGGAAATCGGAGAACAAGGAGCAGCTTCAAATCGGGACCGGATAACTAAGAGAAATCCGACGCTTTGCCTATCAGCGAACGAAGGAGTTAACAAGAATCCTGATGGATACCTGAATACGGAGAAGTCATTCTGAGTTCCCAAATGTGTGTCTCAGATAACGGAGCTATACCTGACGCAGAAGGGCGATCTGCAATAGCGCAATGATTTGACCCGTTATAGATATGAGCGCGCAGAGTGGTACTTAGGATATTAAGTATCTGCCCGCTAAATTTAACATAGATAGGCATATTTCAGGATAGTATGGATGGCGCGAAATCTGCTCATGATAAGTGAATATGCGGCAAAGGATATCGAGAACGATCATCTAGACTCACTACACGTAGAAAGTCTGGTAACGGGGGTTTTTAGAGGCTTCTGATATTCTATACCATATAAGTGGCACGTGTTGTTTTAATCACGAGTCGTACATTCTCAGTAATATCGGATATTCTCGGTTCCTATTGCAGAGAAGTATTTCATGACATCCTTGCCGGTCAATGCATGCGTAGTGACGAGGGATGGAGGGCAAATAGGAAGAAACGTGACGGTCTCTAATTGAGCGAATTCAAGCTTAACGAGGGCGGATCCAAGGTTGTGATGAAGAGATTTGGACCTGAGTCTCGGTGGATCGGTGCGACCCGGGGCTTTTCCAGCCTTGCCAGTAGAAGAACGTCATAGCTTAATACGTTGATTCTCCGTCAATAGGTCTAAAATTATATAGTATGATTAGTAAAAATCGGCCATGGTAGAGGCTAATGGCAGGCAGACCTTTTAAAGTCTAGCTCACGCCAAGTTGAGATCGGGGGTTTCTTGCCGAGCACAGAACTTTAATCTCTGAAGGGCATTTTAAAAAGACCCAGGGATTGTGACCCAAGATTACGGTAAATATCCACAAAGTATATCCGGAGAAAGATGCGGAAGACCCGCATGTGCTGAAAGGGCCAGGAAGCCTTCGACGCACCACCACGAAAGGGGTATATAAGAGACAAGCACATCATCAAAGAATCCTTCGTCTACAAAGCGTCAGAGAATTAGAATTAGAATGAGACATTATATCGACATACAGTCCAGTCCCTACTCGCTCTTGGTATGTTTTCGGAAAAACAGCGGTCTGTGCACTTTCCAGAACCATCAACACCTTTGGCATGCCAGCAAACGATCATTATAGAAGTCACATTGGTGTGTGGATGAAGGTTATATCGGAGTAAGCAATGCATACTCATGACCTGCACACATTCTGGAGAAATTGAGAGTGAGCGAACTGGTGAGGATGATTGAAGTTTTGCACGTGGCGGCGGAAAGCAGAGAAGCGTGACATATGTGATTGGGTGACAACTCCACATTTGGAACCAATCGAAGACCTTCCCCAGCTGTCAAGTCAGTTGACCCGCCAAAGGTCTTTGGGTCTGTTGTAAAGACAACCGAATATCCTGACTCATCCACTTTTATATCAGCTAGGATGGCTTCCAAATTACATTGCATCACTGGGGACCTCTTCAGCGCGCCAGCAAAAGTCATCCTCGTCCAGGCCTGCAATACGCAAGGGTCTTGGAGCGCTGGGATTGCCTTAAAAATCCAAGCAAAAATATCCAAACGCCTTTGCTAAATAAAGAGATTACTGCAAACTCCATGGAAGAAGCTGCTTTCTCGTACCAGCCGACGAAGAATCCTGGGAAGACAAGCTGATTGCTTGTGTATTCACTTCTCGGAGATATGGAAAGAATAAAGATAACAAGTCGGGTCCTGCGCTTTGCTCCGGGTAATAAATATTTTAATTTCAGTGTGGGATATTTATCATCACAGTAGTAATGCATAACGGAATATAGTTGCGTTGTTTGGAATCCGAGGCTCAGGCTACGGAGTGAGTTAATATTAAAGGCCGATGTTGTGGATGCAGTTCATTCGAGAAATTAGGAATCCAATCCACTTCAGATGATTCCCAGTTCTCAGCTCTTTGGATCGTGACTGAAGTTCTTCAGCTTAAAATCATTCTACCTCAAGGTATTGAGCCGAGATCCAGTTGCCTTATGTATACTTGTTAGTGTTATTAGTGATATCTCTCTATGAATTTGTCCATTCTCTCAAGGCAACTTACCGTGATTTACTGTGGGCTAAGAATGCCTTTTTCTCCCAGTTTCATTCATTCACTTTATATAACTTATAGACACTACCTTAGCTATGGAAAGCGAGAAATCAAAACTAGAGTCTAGGCCGCTCTGTAACTATGTCTTTGGAATTCAAGAATTCTGCACTGAAGAGAATTAGAAGCAGGAAATTAAGTAGCGTTAGGTAGCGTTAAGTGGGTTCTTGATTAAATATTTTGTCGATGGTGTGGGGCAGCACTGTGAAGGTTAATGAAGTAAGAAAGACCACCCGGGTTACGGCACAGTACTGATGGATGGAGCCAATTGAAAAGAATCTGATCTGCTAATTCACTAACTTTCACAGTGTGGCCCCAAGATTATTCAAATATTTATTCAAGAACCTACTTGACGATACTTAATTTGCTGCTTCTAGTTTTCATTAGTGCAGAATTCTGGAATTCGAAAGGCATAGTCATAGAGCAATCTAGACTTAATTTTTTGAATATTCTGCACTAACTCATACCATGACTAATGCGGTGGTAGCTGAAGGGTATATAAGTCCGACGAAATAGAGTAGCAAAAAACATCCATCACCCAGAATAAAGCGAGGCCAGTTGCCTAAAATAGGTATTTTCGTAGAATCTTTAGAGTACGAGTTATATTATTATTATTATTATTATTATTATTATTATAGGGACACAATTTTCTCCGCAATTAAAAATCTGATGGAGAAAAACGTCGATGGACGGGAGCAACATGCATGGTAAGCATCACAGTATTTGACAGCGCGATTTGAGGAATTTCAAGTAATCTTCATTGGCTTATAGTCGAGTTAATTCCGAAAAAATTGGAGTACCGTGGGAAGAGACACAGAAGGTTTTAAACGATTTAGGAGTTAAAATGACTGTCTATGACCCTCCTGATGAAACTGACAACGTTACACATGGATCAAAATCGTGCAGTGTTTAATCCCAACGGTAAAACGATCGAGTTTATTGTATCTTCTAAAGATTGATACCATTCCTAAACCTGTCATTATTACCACAAGCAATGTATGAGTGACTATTCTATTTTACATGCAACATTTTACACGCCCCCAAGGCAAAGACTGTCCACAAACCCAGCGAAAGAAAAATACAAAGCATAACATCATAAATAGAGGTCCATCGAGCTTGCGCAGATGGCCTCTTAAATCTTCTTCGGCAATCCCAAAAGTGTTCCCAAATTCCTCAGCGCATAATCTCTAACCGCGTCTTCCACCCTCGAAAGTCGTCTATGAGCGTCTTCTGTCGTATAAATGCTAGATAAAACGGTTGGTAATTAATGACAAATCAGTTGAGGCGAAATCACTGACCTCTTCATAATTCCAATTTCCTCCAGCATCGCATACACAGCCTCCCCATCGGAGGTCATGTTCACCGTATCTTTCGAAAGTTTCATCACCTCTAACTCAGCAAGGATCTCATTGCCTCTTGATTTGCATATCGCAGCACCCAGACTAACCAACCCTTCACTCCCCGCCCCTTTATCAGCCTCTTTAGTGGCCAGGGCATACAACTCTGCACGCCCGTCTGGTTGGAATAGATTTCTTCGAGCAATTGTCTCTCCCGAATGATATGGCTCGAGTAATTTCAAAAAATCGAGAATTGCAGGAAAATGTCTTGAATAATGCTGCGATATGATGACGTAGATTTCAAGGAAATGACCTGGGTCATGGGTGCCGATTGGGGTGCGAACGAGGACGTTGAGGAGTTGTAGAATATAGTCTGATAGGATGGGTTGGAAATTGGTGGCTTTCGAAGAAGAACTGAACATAAAATTTAGACGAGTGACTAAATATTTAGAATGTATTGTGCACGTACAGTATCATTAAAGGAACCGCAAGAGACCGGAGGAAATCGACAGGTATTGTATCAACCTCATTCAAAAAATCGCATAACGCATAGAACATATCATTCGAAAATCCTCTTATCCGTTTAGGATTATATGGCCTAAAATTAGTAAGGTTATGAGGTTTATATCTTCCAGTAGAATAAATTTAAAACTCACCAAGCCATAAGAATCGCCTCCTCCACAATCCCCAGCAGTTCGCTCTCTCGCTCCGCACTCCACTGAAACCGCCTTTCTTTCCTCCATTTCTTCAATAGTCCAATCGTCGCCGACACTTGTGCTGAAACCAGTGCCATCATCACTACATTCGACACCTTATCTCCCATCCATTTGAACGCGCGCCCCGGCGCTTTGCAGGGTACCGGGCCTGCTAGCGAAGTCAAGCCTGATGGAGCTAAGGAGAGCTGGGAGGCAGAGAAGCGGCGTCGATTCGAGTTGAGCGGGACGATGGTACTCGTGCTTGTTACGGCAGAATAGCGCTTGGAGGTCTTAGAGGTGTCCTCGACTCGGAGGGATTTGGTCCGGCGCTCGCGATCATGCTGTTCTTGAGTGGGGCCTGTGTATGGCGGGAGAGTGGAGGCTGTGGCTATGGATGTGTTTGAGTCTTTGGAATCTTTGCGTTTGGCTGGGGGTGGTCCGGAAACTGAGGTGCGTTTTAACTTTGGGTTTAGGGTGAGTTTATGAGAATGCGGAGAGCACTTTGAAGGCTGGGTTAGGATACTCACTTGTTCTTCCTTCCATGCCGACACCTTCTGTATACTCCTCCTCTTCTCCGATATAGTGGATGTATCGTCTTCCATTAATTCAATTTCACTCCTGCCAAACGAATATATCAGTAAACAATCTACCAGTATTCCCAAGTTATCCATCTTACCTACTCGTATCTTATTTAATGCAGCTCAAAACGGCTTGGAGGGTAGAAACGTAAAGAGATCAGGTAAAGTGCGAAGCGCAGTCAGGCGAGATGGTCAGTTAAGTATATACATATAAGTAGCCCGGCCGGCCAGCTTTCCATCACTCCATCTCTGAAGCCGTGCAGAACTTCGGAACCACGGCGCCAATAGTCGCGCATTGCAAATCGTTACCATGTACCAAAATAAAGCCAAATACTTCTTGGATCCGACTACCTAAGTACGACTTCGCTTAAAGTGCAGGGGGATCTATCCACTGATGTTGAGGTTTTTATAGGTGATGCGTCAGAACGTATTTGCAGGGAGCTCTGATAGGGGAAGCAAGAGTCCACGGACTGGACCCGGCGTAGCAAAGGAACTTTCTTTCGTGGAAACAGCTTTACCGTTTTTTTCGCGGATTTATGAACCAAATAGATTTAGGAACTGGCTCATTACGTAGAACGCACCATTGATATAATCAGGAACAAGCAAAGTGTAGAGTAGCCAGTGAATACCACTTATATGCATAGAAAATTGGTCGTGAGACGTACCATGATGGTTCTAGAAGCAACGTTAACCCTGCCACTGACGGTTACCGTGCTTAATCTGTTGTATCGGGCCACATGGTATACATCCCCCAATTGGTTGGGTTTTTTTCTGGATTAGGCGACGAGTGCAATATGTATTCCGCCATCACCAAAAAGAGAGGAGCGATATGTGTACCGCGCGCTACGTTTGAGTTGTCATTATGCGTAGAGAACGCTTCAGACGTCGACCCTTCAACTGCGTCCAGTGACTCGTTCCACATTGAAAGTATTCCATATTATATCATTACAAAGATGAGCAGATGGGGCAACTCCCCGAAACTCTTCTATGGCAGCTGATGCAGCACTGCGAACTGACAGTTTGGACTCAGAAGCCAATACCTTAACAACGTTTCCTCTAAATAGTCGTTACCATGGAACGCTGACAGGCGCTACCACCCAGTGAGAGTCGGTGACCTGTCTGGAGTATTCGATATCACACCCCTACTTTATATTTGTTATTCTCTGTAGAAAGCTATTTGTAAATTTATCTTGGCAGGAGACCTGATAATCTGATGTCAATAATCGCTTCGCGGATGAACTGTTTTAATTTAGCAGCGCCGGCCACCTGCAGTGTCGAGTAAGAACAAACCGCATGGCCAAGCCAGGCGGTATGAATAGATATAGAGACGCATGCTATGTCTATGAGGTGGCCGCCCTACCTAAGTACTTATCTGAATTCCGTTGAATCGACAAGGATAAGTGACTTAGCGACCCCTTGCCAGGCAAGACGAGAAGAGACTAATTATAAGCTTTCAATGCAGCTGGCGGGGAAGTCGAACGAGCGGTGCGGAGTTAGTAAAGCAGAGTCACCTGCAACTATTGATGATGGCTGACGACTGGAATAGCTTGAACATCATACTATCACTGTCAGTGGAAGCCTGTGAAAGCTGAGTCCATGACAATGTTAGTGTGCCGACCCTACCGTGATTTAACGGGTCACCCCGCGGTGTGGCATATCAGCATATCAGAGAGACTTGAAACAACTCGTGGATCCTGGGAGCCTGAGAGAATTATATAAATTAATTTGCGTATGGTTGGATGCACCGAGGATCGAACATTGAGTGGCAAGGGAGCTGAATCCCGTGTCATATTTTTTATGAATGTGTATACTAGAGGTACTATTCAGGCTTACAGACCACCAGAAATATTTCTATCAGGGAGCGACTCGGACGTGACGCTGTATCCATGTGGTGTAGAACGACTCAGTGGACTATGGAAGAGTGCCAGACCCCACCCTGCCGTGATTTAACGGGTCGTACTTATGAGTCGTTACCCTGTATTTTATCTTATATATCGATCAATTACATCAGAGTGACCTGGGTTTGATATCTGGGAGCATGAGAATTATTGAGCTCGAGTCTTCCCTCTCACTCCCTCTCCTAGTTTCCCCCTCTCAAAATCCCCCCTCCCATCCTCCCCAGACAGCTTCCTGGCATAAACCATAGGAAATGGCCTATTGTTCTAAATAGCTCTTTCATAAGTGGGCTATTCAGGCTATAAGTGATAAATCCGGCTTCCTATTACACGCGACGTCGGAGAATGCATATAGCCAGCGACAAATTTGAAGGCGACGACGAATGATGGCAAAATATCTAAGTCTCCCCCTACTTCCTACAACCTCGAATTATGGATAAAACATTCCCAGATCTATGACAAAGGTCAGTTATATTTTAGACTAGACCATAACTTATTGACAGACCTTCGGACTCGGACTCGGACTCGGCGAGTGACAGACTCGGCACCGGGTGTTTCGCAGAAGGCATTTTAAGAACTGACTTGATTATTCACTTTCTTTTCGCTTGGATCATCAGTAGATGAGGGAAGTGTAAGCCAATACTATAGTCTGTCAACCCTGACACTAAGTAAGTGACTAACTGTCGTCAAATTAAACCAACCTTATTTCTTCAGCCCAGACTACCAATGTATAAACGCTATCCACTCCCCTCCATCCATTTCCCACCCCAGCATCCTGATCCTATGGATTGGCCTTTCAACTCAACATACAAATATATGCTTACCCGCTTTAGGCAATATTACTTCAACCTAGCACATGAATCTGGGGAAAGGCACTTTCGGCTGCAGCCCCGTCTCGGATGAGGGCTCAGGGACCAAATTGCCTAGGGCTCGGGATAGGATACATACACCGCACTAACACCTACTAGTGCAGATGTGTCTGGACCGATCGATACTACTACTCTAAACGCCAAAGCTCCAGGATACACTGGCATAATAACGTGGACGCGTATCCCGCTTGCATCCACTTATCTTATCCTATCACTATCAGGTCCCAATTATGATAATGTTTTTAGATTTCGACCGTGTCAGCGTGATTGACTGTTTGCTTAATTTATTGTTATGCGCTGGACTATACGGCGGGCCGACTCTATTAGTGTTAGTGCGGCCGCCGATTCCATCATGATAGATACGGGCCTGGAACTGGCATGTGGCGGGGGTGTGTATAATCAAGATTCAAAGGAAGACGGGGAGTTAAGTATTTCTTCTTTTTGAAATGGAAGGGCATGCGGCTTGGAACTCCACTGGACTATTGGATAATAGCCATTGGTATAATTCTCGGAGGCGCTTGCAATTGATAGACTTGCAGACTATAATGTCGATGGTTTTTTGAAAAATTTTTGGCCAATGGTATTCCTGGCACGAAACCTATAAACTTACTAATGATTGGTATATACCTGAGTTCTGTATGCGTTGGCGAATAACCCTTACCATCACATTAGTTAATTAGTTAAAAGCTTAAAGTGTCCTCAGGCCTCGTCTCTTCGTCGCTATGACAATAACAAGATCTTAGAGGCAACAAATTGGGTGCGGCAAACGACAATGAAATGATATAGTATTGGGACGGGCGATTTTTCTCAGGCTGAGTTCTCCTATTAACGAGAGCATTTAGACAGGGAATTTTCTGAAAAACCTACCGCGATTTAGCAGGAATTTAAACGAGGCGGAACATAAGTATCGGATAAATTTCTCCCCCTCTGATTCCCCCAATCCTACCCTACTAAACGACTCGTCACTCGCTCACTCCTCCACCACCTGAGTGTTATGCGCTGTACGGTGGGCCGATCACCAGTCCAGCAATGATCGTCGACGTTCGATTCCATCATACCAATAGCCACGTCGACGAGACAAATCGCAATTAGGAATAGCATAAGAAGCTGGTAATGTATGCATAATTACAATTGTTTTTAGAATGAAACGACGTGTGGCGCCGCGACGGGGAAATAGGAATTACTTACTAGTTAGTCCTGGACCGTGTGGACGTGAATCCACTGCGGCTTCCTATCCGACCGAGATATGGCGCGGGTCCGCACCACCACCACCTCAGTCACAGCTCCAGTAAGTACTAAAATCTCCGAATCCATTGGCGGATGTAACTTTTTCTTTCTTTCCTTGTCTTTGGATCTTGCTGCAAGATCCTCCTCAGGCCCCGCCACGGTCTACGGTCCACGGAACCTGTCGAGGTCATCTACCTGAGTTGTATACTATATACAGTATACGTCGACAGATGTAAACCTTGTTTATATCATTTCATTTTGCGGTTCCAGACCTGCTACGGAACCTATAACCAACCTGAGTTGACAGATGGTCACATTACAACCTTAGCATAAACATAAACTCTCCTCTTCGTCCTGTCAGAGTCTCTACGATAATGACGGATCCCGAGTCTCACATCTTCCTATGGCTGGGATGGACAGGGAGCTGGAGGAGGAAGGCGGGAATATATTGTTACTATAGGTACGCGAGTCCTCAAAATTTTATTTTATATTTTTTTTGTGGTTCCAGACCCCTGCTACGGAACCTATAACTTATACTATGTAACCATACCTGAGTTTCCCGACGAACTTTTACGTAATGATAGATGATCACATTGTAATTAAATCTTAGCATAAGGTTTAAACTCTCCTCGTCGTTCTGGCTGTCAGAGTAAACTAAGATAAGGCTGACAGATGTGTCAAGTGTTTCTCTTTATAGCTCTTATAAGTTATAGCATTTAGACAAGGAAACTTGTTCACGATTTAGCAGGAATGTAAGCGAGCCCGAATATTTGCAATGAACCTCTCCCGTTTGAATAAATATCTGCCACCTCCAAGGATCGAATCACATTGACAGTCAGTCACGCTGACTTGAATCATTGACCATTGCAGCTGGCAGAAGATAAACGTTCTGAACTTAGAACACACAATATTATTTAAAATAAATACCCAAATCTTTATTCTGAGAAATTCATCAAGCGCAGTCTATACACTTCAACGGACGCGTAGAAAGAAAAGAAGAAAAAGAAAAAGTAATGCAACTGAGATTGAGTTGACAATGATACATACATCCGCCCGCCTCCTCACTGATTGACACCCGCCACCGCCCGTTAACTTCGAACCCCGCCCCATCCTTGCAAGACCGCACCCGCCCCACCCGCCCCTTTAAACCCCGCCCACACAATCACATCACCCTGCTATGAATTCATTCATTCATTCTGTCTGACCATCACCACGACGTCTAATAAGCGCACTTATTGTACTGCCCTCCCCAGGCTCTCGTCGTCGTCCTCTACAGAGTCCAGTCCGTCTTCTATAGGCATTACCCCTCCTTCCCTGTCCGCGTCCGCCTGAACACCCTGCCGCACCTTAACGCCGCCTTCTTCCGCCCACATCTCACCGCTAAGTTCCCCACCACGCCACCGTTCCCCACTCCAGTCTGAACCTCAACCACCGATTCCCTAATCCCTCTTCAACGGCTTCCTCAACACAAACAGCCTCTCGCCATTCGAGCCCGGCGTGCTCAGCTCGCGCACGTCTTTAAGGCCTTCCAGGCCTTGTAGGGAGCGGCCGCGCGCGAGGACGATGTACATTTCGAGGGAGTCGCCGACCTAAAGGCACATTCAACATTAGCGAGTTGTAATAGGTTGGGGTATGAGGTTATGGGGGATGGTAGGGTGGAGGGTGGAGGTAAGGAGGCAAAGAAACGGGAATGAAGGAGAAGTAGAAAGAGGAAGCGTACCTCGATATGTCTCTCCGTCGCACCAGTGAAGGAATCAATAACGAGCTCCACGACGTGTCGCAACGGTAAGTGTGTTGGGTGCGCACTGCCGAGGGCGGGGGTCTGGTTCTTGAAGTAGATCTATAAAAAGGAAGGACGCGTCAGCATTAAGTTCAGGTCATTCCATTGCGTAAGACTAGCGAATTGCGTAGGGCGCGCACGAATAAGGGCGACAGGCTACATACCTGGTTATCGAGGAAAGGCTGCACAAGGGCAGAAGCGGCACCTGCGGCGCGGCATGCTTCGCGTTCGTACGATCCGACGGGGTCGAATGAGTAGACAGCGCCAGTGCCTATAATACGAAAGAATGCAACGTTAGGATTGATATCTCCGGTGAAACGAAACGATAAGAAAAACGGAAGTATAATGCACGGTAAAGTGCATGCCACCTCGCACCCCGGGCCGTATCGCCCTAGATAGCTAGAGAGAGTCTAAAGCCCTAGTCGGAAAGGCCGGAATACGGGCGCAATAATACGCGGGTGAATGTCCGAAATGCACCCGACCCAAAAGGGAAGGTGGACGCGCGTACGCAAGAATAGGTGGGGAGGGAGGGGGCGACGTACCGTCTTCTTCGATGCCGCCGAGGATGTTGTACACATAGTAGGGGAAAAAGCGTTGTGCGTATAGCATCGTCTGGATCATCCGCGCGATCGCACGTAGCGGCATGTCCTTGGAGTGTGCATGGCGGTACCACTACGCGGAGTGAGCAGCGAGGACGGACGAAATTGACAACTACGCACCTCGAGTCGCTGCTTGACTTTCTTGACGAACATGTTCCCGTCTGCTGCAAAGCCGTTCACCGCTAGGACCGCCTTGTCCGTTCTGGGGACGCGTAAGACACAAAAGCGATGGATGGACCGAAACTTGACTTACAACTTGAAGACCTTGGGTGCATACCGCGTCTGAATGCTATATCCTTCTGATTGCCTCGTGTCGCCTGCAATGACACTGAAGTCTGCGCCAGCGATGGCTAGGATGGTGCCGCCGTTCTCGGTGTAGGGGTTGAACTGGCGCTGCTGTGGTTGCTGGGGGTGGTACTGGTGGTAGGGGTGTGCCATGACTGTTAAAGGAATGAATTCAGCGTATGTTCGAGGGAGGCGAAAGGGACATACGGTCAGACATTGTGCAGTATGTATAGGATGCAAGATTAAGAACGCGTCAGCGTGTGGATCCAGAGAGCTCAAACGCCGGCGTCTGTCCTCCAGCCAATAATCCCGGCCTCGCCACCCATTTTCGCCGACCTGCCGACGATCCCCCGAGCGAATTCACAACAATTATTTATTTATTTTCTGGACATGATTCCGTGTGTATCCTGAATCGTATCCCGCGACGAGCACCCCATATTCGGATCGACACGGGTGACGACTGGGTGAATGAATATCCCAGTGTATCCTCCACGACCTCGACTCCCTACCGCCATTTCTCCGCCTCGACAGCCTGTCGCCCGTGGGCAAGCAAACAGGTAATGCCCTGGTACAATCCCCGTTCCCTATCTGCACCTCTTCCACTGTTGCCTGATGATAATCTGCTCCCACCAGGATCGCCGCGTAACATCCAATGAAGCCTCCCACAGAATTTTCGCTTCTCGGCCATCAGCTTATGCGTTACACCCATTATCGCTCTTCTTCTGTTGAATTACCGGTCTTTTCGTCTACCTCAAGCGTCCTCGGTGTTCTTATTTGAAGTGCGTGCTTATTCTCGCAAAACTTTGCATTAATCGCAATGCAATTGCAAACAAAAATCCCGCGATTTGAAATTGAACTTGTACTGGGCCATTGACACTCACTTCCTCACGTATCCTCCTTGCCAACCTGGTGTCTCCGAGTCCCAAATCTTCTCCCCTCTCTTCAAATCCCTCCAATTCAAAATTCAAGTCACCTCACTGAATAACGACAGCAGCAACAGCAGCAACAGCAACAGCAACACCCCGACTCCGAAATTCGAATACTAGCTAGTATTTCATTATAACGGGCATCTCGGATTCGAACCTCGGGATTCAGAACGTCGGACCTTGGATCTTGTTTCTTGAACGTTGAACCATAATGCATAGAAGCTCAGGCTTAGGTTGACATTGGATTGGCAGTCACGGTTGGGAATTTGGAGTGCGTTGGCTTACAGGGCTCGTGCTCGTGTGTCTATGTCCTACTTGAACCTTCTTCACTGGGCACTGGGCCGTGGGGAGTTGGTTGGATGGGTGGGTGGTTCGTGGGATGCCCGGGATGAGTGCGATGTTTATTCGGGGGTTGATATGATGGGGAAGGGAGAAGGGGGGATATTGGGAGAGATTGGAAGGGAAGGACGAAGGTGGCCCTAATAGTAATGTATACTATACAAAAACGTTATAGAACGTCAATCACTACGTATAAAAATCTTACATTTTATATCTCACAGCTCCCAAAAAAATGAAGGAAGGAATATGTCTTCTAATATCGGGTACAAAGAGAAATAAAAAAAATCAAGAAAAGGTCAAATTAATCCATCCCTTTCACATCCACATCCACATCCACATCCCCAATACTCATACTTACTTCTCCACCTAATCTACATGTCATATATGCCCAAACACCCCACCCCAATAATCCCATTCATCCATCACCCATCCCAAAAAAAACAATTCCCCTCCCTCATTCTCCTCATAACTCACCCAGCCCACATCCGACTATTAGCTCTATCCCTCCAAGCGCATTCGACGGTAGGATGGACGAGTGGTTTAAGTCGACAGATTTAAGTTCCGCAGATTATCTGCGCTTGAACTTCCTGTTGCCGTTATGGCGCGTGGGTTCGAACCCCACTCCTACCATTACTTTTTACGTTTTTTCTTTCGGATTTGCTTATTGAATGACTTTTTCCTGTATGAATTTATTTCTAAAATTGTTTTTGGGAGTCAGTCAGCATTTTTCTTTTTTGGGAAATTTATCGGGAGCTGGTTATGGTATCGTTGGTGGAAGTTCGCCGCGGCGTGTGAAGGCTAATGTTCCTGGCGCGTTCTGGCGGAGGTGTTTTGAGGTGTTCTGGCGGTGGTATCTTGACCGGACGTTTTGCTGCGGTGTTTCTAGGGAGGAAAATTTGACCGATAATTTTTGGCACGGCGAGAATGGAGTAGCAGGTGACTTGAAGCTGGCAAGGCAAGGTCACGGCGGAGAGGTTTCCCTAATGCGGGAGAGACTGTGGCAAGTTTGCAGTGGAGACGGTAAATGTTTGTCCAATGCGGAGTAGCTCGGGGAGTGCCAAGATAGCAATTAAGGAGAACAGAAGGAGAGCTCAGAGGATGCTTGGGGTGGAGTCAAAGGGTTTGTCTGGTGTGCACAGTGGAGAGTTGTATTGAGATCACTGCGCATGCTGGGAATGGTCTTGATTCTAGCGGCGAGATCATATGTATTTCTTAAACTAAACGAATTATTCAGATGTATCCTCTGCCAATCAGCCTCATACTGGATGTATATTTCTAGCACACGGTAGTATTTGTTAAAGAGCTGAATCATGAGACGCCGGCACCCTCCCTGAGTGATGTCTGGAAATTGAAAAGTCCAATTATGAGTTTATGCATAAACTCAACCGAGATTTGGATTTTGAATTTCAACTGGAAAGTCAAATTATGCATTTAGTGGGCACAGTGCCAGTGGTGTGCACTCATTACTAGTATAAGAAAGATTAGATTGCACGAGGGTTTTCTATTAGAATCTAGATTCATTAGGGCTTGGGCTCTGGCTCTCTATTTGACTAATTCATATTATGGAGCCCTGGGCAAAGGAAATTGTATACGAAATAATAATACTCATGATATTCTAACTGTTCTCGTCCGACCAGTGGCCTAATTCAGAGGAACACTCCGATCAAATTGGAAGACGAATCTGCGCAGCTTGGTTGGAGTGATATATCAATCCAGTCCTGGTTTATGCATGAGGAAGACGATCTTCCATTAAATTTATCTGTGAATATTATTACTACCTCAAAGTTTACGACATTCTCACTGGTGTTGTCCCATTCAAGTTATAACGGCGTCCAAGTTATGTTTGGTTTTTGACTATGTTCGCACATTCATCTCTCTTATCTGGATCTATTTCAAGAGTCGGACGGGCAAATAGAAAGATCAACCTCTTCTTTTACCTAGGATGTCAGATGCTTGGCTAGGTAGTCACAGCATATACGTGTATACCAACCGCAGTGATGGTATTACGAAGCTGCATAGAAATGATTACTAGAGCTTTTGAATATTTTTTGGAGTCTTATTTTAGTGAGTACTAGAACATTCTAAATCTGATCCAGTGCCAATGGGATATTAGCTTAGTGAGCAGATCTATACTAATTTGTAGAGCAGAACTTAATATGAATATTTTCCAGCCGTCCGCGCTCGACACCGGCGTTGATTGGCAACTCAAACGTCACCACGTACTAATCACATATATGTAGCATCTAGCCCATGCAGTCCGTCCGAGTCGCGGTCGCGTGCAAGAGTCTTTACTGGCACGTCACAGATCCTGAGCCAACCCCCCCATAATCTCATGCTCCAAAATAGCGCCGGGTCGGGCTCAATCCAAATAATAAATATACCCCCATCCCGCTCCCACTAGCTCCCATGCTAATCCCGCTCCCAATCCAACGCTTCACGCGACCCTTAGGCTTCCGCATGTGTATACACATCTATTCTTTGCAGGCTCACCACATCAAAATCAACATTCAAGGTAACATCCCTCCCTTTTTCGTCTTCATACCACCCGGCTGCTTCTCTTAATTACCCTCCCCAGTTCTCGAGCTCCTTCGAAGTTCCTTCATTACATCAGAAATACCCTTCCGTCCTTCTCTCCCCCATTCGCATCATTACGTGTCTCCTCCGTGATTCTAATTCCTGACATCCCAAGTGTATACTGACAAGGCCGTGACGCGGCCGAGCTTCAAGGCATCTTCAATATGCATATGTAATGCAAATCTCGCAGCCCTTATTGAGTTTGGGTTCGGACTGGAAGTGGCCTGGGGTCAGTGCCAGTGGAGAGGTAGAGAAGTATGGAGTATGGGGAAACTTGAGGAATGATTTTATTTACAGGTCTTCTCGGAGTTGGACCTCGCCTCGGGGTTCACCGAGGGGAATTCGTCCTTTTGAGGTGCGGGCTCGGGAAGCTGCAGGATTCATTGTCGATGCCAATGCGAGATCATCAATGGAAGCATGTCAATGCGAAGACTCGGATTTAGTTATGGAGAATTTCAAGTGAACGGTGCATTGGCATGCGTGAAAAAGAATTGCGGGGAAGGGCATTGGGAAGCCGTCGACGTCGGTTAGGTATACCTTGTACATGAATTTGAAAACTGCCTTGAAGGTAACTTGTCAAAGATGTACCCAGAACATTCCCATCGTCGCTTGTATGCTAGTTTTAGCATTTCTAGCACTTTTGGAAAGGATGTGTCCGGCTAGCCCGTCTCAGACGTCACTCTCCGGTTACAGGCTGTTACAGGTTCTTCGGAGCTTGCCAAGATCATCCAACTTATTCGAATCATAACATGTATCCGGCAGGATATGTATATAGGCACCCCTTAAAATTTTCAGTTCACGTAAGGCGTATGCGAGATTATCTTTTCCCAATCCAACAATAAGAGGAAATAAACAAAGCATCGCCTAGTAAGCAGGCCCACAAATTAAGCGGAAATAGCCTTCCTCCGATTCAGAGTCGCCTCACTTTATTTCCAAATTTATCTGTGTACTTATCTATCCCAGTGTGTAGATCGCCCATTATCCCGTGTAGTTGCGCATACGCGTACGCGTGGATAAAGTCCAGACAACAACGTGCTTGATAAGGTATGATACGCGCGTTTTACTTACCATAAACTGGGACGGGAATTTTAGATCCGGGAATTCTTGGCCGATTCTGGGAATTTTTTCTCAATCACATTATAGCTTGAGTTCGCGTAATTGCAGAGATAAACCAGATAAAAGAAGTGTGTGTAGTAAACTATAGTTAAAACATGTATATAAGCTTGCTATAATCATTCACCCAACCTATAGAATAACTGCCTCAAGCTGCCTCCTTCTTTGCAAACCACATATGCAGCCAGATCTCCTTCCCTATCCTATCGGTCGCTCGACGCATCATGTCAAAATAAGGAAAAGACCTAGAAGGTTATCGGCTAGATACATCACTCCACGCACCGTATGGTAGCTCTCGGTATCCAAAACAGGCGCATATAACTGCATGATGCCCCTGAATGCGGGTGAGAATCCAGGACCACAGAAGACCACCTACATTACGTTACGTACAAAAGACATACAAGACCCTGCCCCATTGCTTCTTTTAAATTTCTCTCTCCTTACCCCCGCAGATTCAACGGCGTAATAACTTGGTTCAAGTTGGTTGGGCCCAGGTGCGATAATGCAATCTGTGAGTTTGAGAAGCCAGCTCCGGCGGTGGTGCTCTCAGGGTGTCTTCGGTTCGGAGATTTGAGAATAAGGGTGCCGGGCTGTGTATGGAGAAATATTATAAGGAAGAAAGAAGGGGTGATAGGGAGATTAATGAAAGGGGAAGAGGTTGAATGAGAAAGGAGTTGGTTGACGGAGTCCGCTTAGAAGTCGTGCCCAAGGGGTCTGGGTCTGGTTCAGTGGGGTTGGACGGAGAAAATGTCAGGTTTGACGACGGTGGCTAGACATGATGCGATAATAGATGGATAGGTCTGGAGTTTGGCGAATTGGTGGGGTGTCGATTTGTGTCGGAAGTCCTTCCAGCTATCGACCTGCCGAGAACCAGAGCGATCAACGGAGAAATTCCTGGTATTTCTGTCAAAGGTACTGTAAGATGATAAAGAAAAGGAAAGGAATATACTTACCTTCATTTTCGTCCTGGATCACCCATGGACGAAGGACTTCCTTTTATCCTTCCTGATTACACGGTTTCTCCTGATCTTTCCGCCTTCAGCAATGAGCCATGAGGTCATGGTTAGCCTCGAGCAAATGCCCATCGTCCGTTATGCCCTGGTCTAGCCAGAGTGAGAGAACCTCCAGGAGAATAACTGATAAGGTGCCTAAGGATCTAATAGGGATAGTACGCCACTGTTCTCCACTAGAAGTGTCTTATGAGTTCCGATTACGTGGGGTCCTCACGGATCCTATGCCGCCAAAGTGGAAATTACTGAACTCGAAGTAAGACGTGAGAAAGTCGGCTTGACAATATCCTGCAGGATTTGATCTTCTTAATACCTTGCAATTAAAGTCTGACGGTTCTGAACATAGAGTTCAAATTCGAGACTGATTCAACTTTAAAGTATCGGCAGTTTGTTTATCTATTATGAGGAAACTATTAGACCATTATTATGTTTTATGAATAAGCTTCCCACGTGGATATATCATACCTGTATACAGGAGCCTTGCACTAGCTCCAGTTGCTCTCCGTCGAGGGACAAGCCAAGGCACAGACTGCGCGTTAACAATCCATTAGCCATGTAAATCGTTTCTGTTCGAAAGGTTACCACGGACAGTCAGCTAAGGCACGGCGTATGCGTGTATCTAGCTTCCAGGTTCAGGCACGGCGACAGCTTACACCAATTATAGAAGGTCCTGCAATATTGCCGGACCGCTCCTTCAGGTCAAATCTTAGAAGTTAGGAAGTTGATGGCAGTCGTATAATCGTGAGACGTACGAGAATCGCAGCCCATGCAATCAGAGGCGAAGGACCAAGACAAGGTTACAGCCGAAAGATGTCTTCCATGCTGGCAGCTATATATGCACCACAAAATAACGAAAAATCTCGTCTCCTGCAACGGCGCATGTGATATTTTCAGGTAATATTATTGGTCGCCTCTGGTTAACACGCCTACATTGTACAAGTGACGTTGTTTGGATTTGCACTTGTATCTCGAGGCTCCTTCAAAGTATCGGGGTAACGTAAGCGGTAGCTAAATTTTAATGCCCGTCTCGGCCGTGCACGAATCTAAGAGCAACATACACACGGTATTGAGGAAGAAATAGGAAAATAGGACTCACGAAGGATAGTCTGCGTGCCGTGGGATAATCTTGCTTTCGAATCCGCCGATGAGTGCCGAGCCATATCCCGCACAAGATACTTCTACAAAACAATATCCCAGGCCAACTGACTTGCTCTCGTGCTGGCAGTTTTCCTAAAACTAACACGTTCTAAGCCATCTAGAGGTCTTATTGCTTCAGGCAGCCCTTACCTCCTCGATTTTGCGCCACAAACCTTAACCGAAAATCGACGATAGTATGAGCTGTTATGAATGGCGGATTTCGTCTCGATTAGCTAGCTATGAGACTGCAAAGTGCTGTAAAGTCCAAATAGCCCCGTTTGCTGCGCAGTATAACATACACGTGGTGATGGTCTTCCCTTGCGACAATACGAGACATAAATGGCAGTTACGCGCAGGATGATGACTGTAAATGAGAGGCTTTCTTAACTTCTAGCAACTGCGCAGAAAGCCCCAATGACTTACGGACGCAATAAGTTGACGGTTAATCTCACGCAGAGCTAACGTGACCACAGTTACATTCTACGACCAATTCCAGACCAGAATGGTGCATTTCAACATCTTCGGATGCAGAGAAACCATCTACAAATGTCGACGGAGATGTCGAATGGCGTACCTGGAACCCCGCAGCGCTTTGTTACGATCCAGCCAAGCAGAAACTCGCATCTTGATTCTGGTTCATTTTGAACGGTGCACGAGCCATATCATGATGGCGTTAGGTAACAGGCTTCGATCAATCTTAAAACTGTAATTGATTAACCTTTAACGTACAAGGAAGGAAGAGAAGAAGCATACGTCAGGGAAGGCTACCAGTATCAATTTATTTCTCTTGACTGAGAAAAAATAGCAATGTTAAGAATAATCTAGCGCGAGTGACTTCATAACGACGTACGAGGTCCACCTATCAAGTCTAAAGCTGAAGATAAGGATCTTCGGGGAAACCCTCTTCTTCAAGAGGAGGGATAGATTAACCTCAAGAGGTAGAATAGATTAATAGAACACCATAGTAGGTGGAGAGCATCGCACGCCAAGGAGATCCCGATTGGAGGTGAATGGCCGCAGTGGGCGATAGGAATCCAGTTGCGAGAAGCTAGCGTGGTTCCGGACATAGAACATAACATCATGCCGTGTCGCCGGAAGATATTTTCACGAATCATATTCAGGATTTCCAATAATGAATCTGGTTGGAGTGTTGGAAAGCAGCTGCCAGGCAGTCGCCTGCTATCGTCATTCCCTCTGTCATTGATAGGTGTATGTATTAAACCAAGGCTTCTCGCTCGGTCAAACGACTCACAGTTTGCCAACAGAACGAAGAAGAGGGAGCATGTTCAGTGGAGAGCCAGAACTTCGCTGACTGAAAGATTGTTTTAGTAGCGATGCGATCTATCAGCCTTCTAATGGGAAAGTCCCAAACACGCGAGAGAGTCGATCCAGGTGGGTGATTTTGCGTCATCATTTCTTGAGAGTACTGGGCTTCTTGACTTCGCAGGGTTTAATTATCACGGAACGATAGCCTATCAAATATTAGGACATTGTGATGTTTGATAGTTGCCAGGAGTCAAGCTCCGCTTATATACAACAGGATGACTTACCACTGGACTCCGACCGTCTGTGAACGAGGCGACCAACGACAGACCATCAGGAAATGCGGCAATTAGCGGAACCTTTAGGACGCCAAGATAACCACCCGCTGATATATACAATCACTTCTGAATATCTCGAATTAGTGATTTTGCGCTTGCTCGCTAGTCTTCTTAGGCAGATGTCTTCCCTATCCAGGAGACACCACAGATGTATGACCTTGACTGATGTTTGAATCGAGTCCAGGGCGAGAGGAAAGAGGATCAGCCACAGGTATTGCGCCAAAAGTCTCCGAATCCTCAGAAAGCCAAGTCGGTTCACCATCGCAAGGCAAGTTCGGTCTCTGCAAATGGACTATTTCTTCTCGGGCGGTTTCTTCTTCGAACAACTCCTCTAGGGATTTGACCATACCGTGGGCCGTTTAGCTGTTCACTGCTGCGAAAGACGATTACTTAACAACATTCTTGACAGAATGGACGCAATACTCACGTCGCTAACTATTGTTTACAGCTGAGAGATTACATTAATCACAAGACTTTTCAGCAAGTTGCTTGGACGGAAACAATGCCACCGCCATATCATATTATCGACCATCCACTATCCTTCAACTTCAAGTTGTGTCGGAGTCGTCGAGCGATTGAGCCAGTTAATAATATGGATAAACCGAGGGAAGGTACGCACTTAAACACCATGTATTAAAGAACTAATGCGGGTTATTCTTCCGGCCATACTTAGATAAAGCACGAACTCGGCGATTGGTGGGTGTATGGTAGAGGGAGAAGACCTAAGCGCTAGTGACAGGTGAGTCACGTCACGTTTCTTGCTGTTGACCAATGACCGCCATCTTGATCTTCTGCATCTCACTCCATGAAACTATTGCTGGCAACCCTCCATTCCGAACCTTTCTAAAGACTTCAAATTCAAACGCCAATAATCTTCGAGTTATCAAAGTCGTTTTCCATTTTTGCTTCTATTTCGCTGGACAACGCCCACTGGAGTGTTTTTTGGTGGTTTCTCCGAACCATCACCGCGCCTTGATCGGAATAAGTGTTTGTGGATACCCTGCTAGGTTCACTTTATGCATGAAAATGTCTCTTGATCACAAAGAATCTTTCTTGGAAACGGGGAAACTAGTAGGTTTCCCATCTTTTTCACTTTCTTCTGGGTTCAGGCTCTCTGTCGGCTGGACATCATTCTCATCCCGAAATTGTATGTATTTTTTTAAAGAACCCGTTTTCATCTATAACTGGTTATATTACTGACTCTAATTCGTGGGCTATATCAGCTTCTGCGATCTGTGCGTCAGAAACGCGTGTTGTTCAGCCCTTGACCGGGTATCTGTCTGGGCATAAAGCTGCCTCACCAGATGCCCTCTTCCCATATTCGGGAATTAACAATGCTACAATAGACCTTCTTTGCTATAAGATTGTTTTATATATGCCACCCATGTCAAGTCCCGATGTATTTCGACACATGGGCCACTTTCCGCTGTTCCCGACGAATTGCCTTGCGAAATCGACCATCTCTCGAACTCAGCTACCCTCAGTTACCTCGCCATATCTTAACCCTGAGCCAAAAGGCCCAGCGGCACGCAAAATCACTCCGACGTATTGCCTGTGAAGATTGCATCTTAGCTTCCTGCAGGAATTTCGGTCGTGTGGTGATGGGTCCAGGGTGTATTTGAAACTATCATAGTCATCTTGATCGCTATCACTCTTCAGTACGCCATTCCTTGTTTGTATGGGGTTAATGGTTCTAGACGCTACTTATCAACTTCTTTCGTTGAAGACCCTGCATCTTATCAGGTTTATACCGAAATTCCTCAGATGATATCTTGAAGGAGCTTTGTTAAGAAGGCCCGGTGGTCATTGCACGACCCCTTTGTATCAGAAGCTCAACAGCAGAGAAATAACCGAACTGTTTCCTCTTATACTGGATCTCCGATATGCCTCAGCTGTTCTCCACATGGCAAATCTAAGCAACTCAAGGTGGTGAAGATTTCGAAAATTATTTGTCCTATAACAAAGTATTAACTTCTTAAAGTGCATTCCGGGTGTTTCTGTCCAGTATTTCTCCAGTATTTCCTCCGTACTGAGGTTGTTTATCTGTTTATTTTTGACTCAGCCTCGGTTGACATGTCAGAAGACCCCTTGTCTATACAGATGACAGAGCCATTGATGCAGGCTTGATCCTGGAGTATACAATATACGCAAAGACAAGAATGTCGTCCATATTCCGGTGATTGGACCAGCTTCTCAGTCAACTGTCGCTGAATAGTAGGTTGTGACATTGCGCACAGTTTACGAAAAATGGAGCTTATAATCGGGTCTCCTAAAGCCTGGAGCGATCGGAGAACACGGGATGTTGTTGAGATTTTGTAGAATATTCCAATATGCCCAGCAAAAACATACATTTGGGAAACGTGGTAAAGCCAAGGCTGACGGCGAAAACTATACGATCGTCGATATCATAATTTCTGTCAGGTCATGGTCTGTCAAGGTCCTCATCAATTGCCGGCTATGAGATTTCTTATAACAAATTTCCTTACAACTTGAAGATCGCACATGTCGAACGTTTCAGGACTTCTTGCCAATTTGAAGGTAAAATGCGGCGACCGGCTCTACCCAGCAGGGTCTCTCGTGCCTTTTCATCGATCCCATTCAACCAGGACATACTGCTACTATATATGCTCGGCAGGTTCTCACTCATGGTAACGTATACCTTACCAGAACCATCTTCCTCATCCTCCCAATGATTTATAATGAAAATGAAAATGATTTATTCGTTTATCATTCTGCTTCTGAGAATGTTTTATTGATGACGCTCATTTCTGCTGAATACATAGGTTATCATTCCTCCAATGGGTCCCATTCTTTGGAAATTGTCAGCGTTGTCACTACCCTACACAGCAATTGTGGCTCCTAACTCCAATCACCTTTCACCAGTCTAAGCCTGTCATATGTATTCTTCTAGGACTTCGCTTTGCTAAATTGCTCCTAGGTGAGCTTCACAAGAGCTCTCTGCGATTCCAAACATACCCTAGATCTGAACTGACTCGAAGTCGAAAGAGGGATTCCGCTTAATTCCTCCGGTATGTGTTCCTCTTGTGCTTGCATCCTTCTACGCAGTGTCTTGCGCGCATTTAGTCTGGCATGTATAGAAGTGTCATTTTGTTTAATATTATTTTAAATAAAATAAGCCTATACTCACGAGACCAGGATTGAATTTAAATATACTAAACGCAAGTCAGCACCCGGCCCTTCCTAAACAGCAGGTCGAAAAATGGACGTAGCTACCTTGACTAGTCGGGTAGAAGAATATTATCCAAATAAATCTACCGTGTGGTGCTGCGATAAACTATGTGTCTGGAGTTAACCAAATAAATTGAGATCGACGTTGGCAACCCACAGTGATGAATGCAACAGACTTCAAGACTCTGTCGAATAATGCCAAGTTATTTTTGAATGGACGGATAAAGGCTGATTCCGTACGTCGTAAGTAATCCCGTGTTAACCGAGTAAAGGATGGCTTGATCCAAGGCAATTCGTGTACTTTGGGAGTTAGTCGAGTATGCCAGAGGACTGAAGTCTGAGAATACTTACCCGCGAAAAATGGTAGCACGTTCCCGAAGGAAATACACCAAAGAAGCCGTAATTATTCCATCACATAGTATGGTGGAAATGGAAGAGAGGCTTTGCGTGATCTATAGAAGGTTAGGAACGGAATTCGCTGGGAAAATGAGCTTCCGGCGTACAATTGAACTTCTAGTATAAACACTATAAAGTGTTCCCGATCGATTCCTACAGTGATTGTGGTTACCGTGGTTATCTGTTGTCCAGGGTAAACTCTACGTACGAATGTATCGTGGTTGCTAGCAAATAATAAATAGGGAAAAATATAGTGAGGGATGGGACATCTATCCATTAAAATGAAATGACGAACCTAATCCGAAGACTTTATACAGAATGATAAGCTAAATGATTACCATATAAACGTGCAATCAAACGACATCACCTAGTTGGGTAATAGACAATGCCACCTTATAGTAGGATGTATTATAATGAGATCGATAAAAGAAGGAATATGAATCTTACAATAATAATAAACAACGGCTTTCGTTTCTCACTGACTGTGAATAGCAAGTTTAAGCAGGAAATAGGCTAATTACATATCTTACATATTTACCTATCCAGACCCGAACCGCGTAGAAGCTGTAGAATTAAGGTTGTCAAGCCGAAATCATGTCTTAGTATTAGTGCATAAAAGCTCACCCTTGAGTCAACACGGTTAGAGCATACTTCAACCCGATGAACGTCTCGTTAATTGAGCAAAATTGAAAGACTAACATGAAGGAAAGTTGCCGCCTGAACGTGTACTAGGTAAATTAGTCAGGCCCTTGTGTTAAATAAACCTACGGTAGTTCTGGGTGGGTAAAATAAGGTCAGAAGTCGTGGATTACATGGCATATCCCACTTACCTTGACAAGATGGCACTGGCGAGATCGTCCTGGGAGTAGTAATGAGTTGAAATAAGTACCACATAAACCGCATTTATAAACATAAGAAATTCTGCGATACTGAGAAAGCTAAGAGACGCGTTAACGGATGCTCTGCCAGAGAGAAAAGAGGGAAGATCTTACAGTGCAGTGTATACCTAAACTCTCGATTAATCTTTCTCAGTCTATTTCACATCAAAGACGAACGATCATAGGCTCACAAAGAATTTCAAATACTTCGAATCATTGTACCTGCTTCGATAGTAGAAGGTTGCTTGAGCGATGGAGATTGCCAATAATCTGGACAGACAGTCGTCACAGTGCAATCAACGAAAATAATAATGCCTGATTACGGGGAAGCAACAAGGCATGCTAGAAATAATAACGTCAATGAAAGTAAATATTATTACTTCTTCGAAAGACTCACTAACGAGGAAAGATGTAAATCCGGCACTCGCAGCGGTGTCTAATGCTGCAGACATCCTCGAAGAGACTTTTCAGAGTCTCAAGCACGTACCTACGTATATATGACATCGTACCCTTCAGAATTGGTCGATTTCCGTTGTGTGGAAATAGCCCTTCATTCCGCTCTCATATGGATCCTGATGCCGAGGCACGCACCACTATCCACGATAGTTGAAGCTTTCCTTTTTCATATCGTGGATAACGAAATTCAGAGTTCATTGAGGACGAGGTTAAGGTATGTAAGGCGCATGTAAGACAAGTTTAATGTCATTTGATGTTGCTACAAAAATCTCTGCGACTAAGAGCGAGCGAATGCATGGGAATTTGGTTTGCGTCATATAAATGAAGGGTAGTAATACAAAGTCAAAAAGAGATTAAACAATGTAAATATTACCCGAATCATTTAGTGAGAATGATAACTGGTATCAGAGATAGCCTTGATGCTGCTGATCTTATCGTTCCACCCGTCGTGTCTAATGTCAGGGCTACCAGGATAGAGCCAGCCTGTTCCATTTCCAGAACACTTGACGTCCCTAAGCAAAAATCACGATCAGAACCAGAGTAAAAACAGAGCAAAAATAAAAGGTACGTACTCGTAAGTAAGGAGCTAGTAAAGAATCGAAGAGATCAGTTATTAAATATAATATAATTTAGTAAGTGGTCCACGTACAACAGTACCATTGTCTGGACCAAGACTGGAAATAGTGCGATTCCACTTCTCCTTGAGGTCATAGCACTCGTCCAATTGTAACACGGTATAGTTGCAGTTGGACCACTCGACTTGCTCGCAAAGAAGAACACCGCCGGGAGTGCCCGACTACAAAGTTTATGTTAAATGTATGAGATTGATGTAAAACGTATAGAGGGATCATACCGGTGGTTCGGGAGTCGTGGCATTCGGCTGAGGTGTCCCAATCTCTGTAGGTTTAGCGGTGATGTTGCCCTGGTTGCCTGGGTCTTGGCCTCCACCTCCACTACCGCCACCGCCATGGCCTCCTTGGCGTGCAAAGATAGCCGGAGAAGCAGTGACTGAACCCGCCAATAGCAGGGTAGCAGAGCATACGAATGGGATGTTGAACAACATTATGTCAAGAATCCTATACGATAAAATTGTGTTCGGAAACCCATGGGAGAGCAGCTGACGGTTACGCACCGAATATATGTGAAAAGGGCAGGCGAAGTTTAAGGTAATTGCAAAGGCTTCTAACATGTAAACCCTGAAGATGTCCAATATTTATAGGCATCGAAACGTCTTAGGATAATTCAGCCAAAGTGCGTAGTTGTTCCAAAGCTGCGTTGCTGTGACGTAGCGTGACGTAGCGGAGTTTCAACGTAACAAATAGACGCACATGGCCAGACACCATCTCCCATCTCTCTTGTCGTCTGAAAGCCATAAATGTTTGTCTGGTAAGTATGGTTTTTTGGAGAGTAGGAATCAAAAAGAGGTCTATGAGATGCTCGGTATGTACACGTTTAGAGCTTAATATTTCCCTGAATATCACTTCAGTTGAACTCCGCAGCTTGCTGTATAAGACTTTAAATCAGTTATTTAATAGTCTCAAATTCTTTCTCCCAGAGTCGATCCAATACAGCAACATAATCTACCTAATCCAGACGTCACATTATCTGAGACAATACCTATAAATTATTTTTTCAGTTCGCCGGTTTCCGCAGTTACGGCGGTTTCAGACCGATAGAAGAAGTCAATCAAGCACGAATTCGAATGCTCAAAGTGACTGCGTACATGCAAAGACAAGCCTTAAGACCGGTCATAAACCTATTTTGGCCATGCATAATCCCGATTAGCAATCGATGGTCTAGCATGCGCACGCACAATATCGTAGTATGAACCAATACAGCCTCATTCAGAGTACTTCTTCAAAGCATTCTCCATGATGGGATACCACAATTAAGTCGCTGTTCAAATTTTAATAAACTCAACCAAGATCCAATAACATATATTTTTAATTTTAGCAGCGACAACTTACTCGTCGTCATGGACCACACCTCTCCGAAGTCCGGAAGAGAGGCATCTGGTGCTATGGTATACATGTTCTAAAGACGTCCAGATTATGTGTTTGCCTCATTATATGTCAATGGTCGCTTCAAAGCTGAAGAGGATATTCCGCCTAATAATTACCTCCTAGTATTGTTTTTACATGTGGTACGAATTTCTAAATGATGTCTTAGGTCAGTTAGGGAAACTATCGAACGGCATATAAAGAATGTATGCTGGATATATTTTCCTACCATTTCCGAACACAAGGTTGATATCACGACTCCCGGTGTGGAGGAAGCGCTGCCCACCCCCCCCCTCCCCCGTCTTCCTCTAGCAACTACTAGTACGTCGTAAGTCTTTTCTACGCAGCCGCTCGTTTACGTACTGACAGAGTCCATCGACCTCGCTACAGAACATCATGTTATTATTGTTTCCAATTATTGCTTTGGCGATTACTTCTGTGGTTGGGATTCCATTCACCACTGTCTTTGATTTTGCCCCGAGGCGACGCACAGTAAGCCTCTTTTCTAAATCCTATGATTATGTTTATGTGCAGTGGCTTACTCTTGATTACAAGATTGGTGGCATTTATCTTTGTACTGGAGAGAACTGGACCGGGACTTGCGGCTACTCTGTCCAAGATTTGGGCACATGTATCGTTCTCGGGGATGATTGGAATAACAGAATAGTTAGCTTAGGGCCCGATGATCGTACTGTCGTGAGTCATAATATCAAGCTCGTTTGGTAGGATTATTCATCTAAATATCTGGTTTATTCTAGGTTGTTGTTTTCGAGTAGGCCTCGCCAAAATGACCCCTTCCTCTCACGCAGCTAACACAGTCATCGACAGTTCTGCCGATTGTTCCGGCCCAGCGATCGCTTTCGTTAATCCAGGAAACCCAGATCTTACGACACTTGGGGCAGATAACGCTATCTCTAGCTTCGTCGTACTGGGTTATTGACCTTACAGATTTTTCATCGGGCTGAAAACGGCATGTAAACAGATCCCTCTTAAATGCGAGGACACTTCTTTGTATATTACCGCAAGGACAATTAAAGCGAACACTGTGCTTCAACCGGATTCTCCGTTAAGCTAGTTTTCAAAATCATAACTCGCAGTCATCCGTTGACTCCATCGTAATGGCACGTCGTCATCGCGCTCATGAGACACGCTTTAATGCACATGGTCGATTCAGCGAAAAGTGAAAAGAGTATACCGAAGGCAGACTGCCATGTGTACAGTACGACATCGCGCTGACTCAGTGTTGATACATGCACACAAAAAAGGGTCACTACGAAACATCTCCAAGAAGGTTACATACTCCTCAAAGAACAAGATACGAGAACGTGTAATTCATTGAGCTTATAAAATGAATGGCTTCGATGTCCTTTACCCCGACAGATCTATCCTCAGCCTGGTGAGTAATTACATTTCTTCTCAATAGTACTGAACAATATTGATCACAGGTCCAGGTGATACTCTACGATGCGTTATCTCAGCCTATTCGTAGCCATCGCTCTCAGCATCACTGGCGCATTAGCGTCCCCCGCCATGCAAGACACCAACAATCCGATGATAAATCACCCCGATTCCCCACACATGAAAACGGATATCTCTAAAATACATCCCCCCGTTATCCTTTCCTCCGACATGGATACGGAGGAGCGTTGGAACAAACCCCCTCCCTCTTCCCCACCGCACCACGACAAGAAACCTCCCCGTCCCAATGTATGTATCTCACTATAATTTTATACGCCATCTGATGAGATTTGGTATAATTATAGGGCAATCCGGGCAACCCCGGAGGAGTATACATATGCGAAGCACCTTATTGGGAGGGCTACTGCAAGTACTACACTTTCCCGTTCAACTCGTGTATTGGTCTTTTGGGGCTCGGATGGGCCGGTAGGGTGGAGAGCATTGGTCCCGATTACTACAACTACGTCAGTTCCATTCCCCCTCGAATTGTAGTTAATGTTAACTTGAAAATCCCATACTAATGTTATTCTACTATACTGCAGATAATCGGTTATACGTGAGTAATCTAAATTCTATTTAAGAATTCAGGCTGAAGTTGAATTCCTAGGAACCCAGACTGTACAGGTAAGACAGTCACGTTGTATTACCCTGGTACGGCCAACCTCGCGGAGCATGGATGGGGAGGTGCCATTGCTTCCATTCAGGTGTTCCCAACAGCGAAACCGCCAGGGCCGCCGGTTCCATCGGGCCCTTATCCGCCTCCTCCTCCGGGCCCTTATCCGCCTCCTCCTCCTCCGGGTCCTTATCCGCCTCCTCCATCGGACCCTTATGCGCCGCCTCCTCCGGGCCCTTATCCGCCGCCTCCTCCGGGCCCTTATCCGCCTCCGCCTCCTCCTCCGTCTGGTGGTTGGAAATGAGAGCATTTCTTTTCTGTGGATATGGATCTTTGCTTCTAAGCTTGTCTAGAATGTCCATAGTACCCACAAATCTTCCTTTTCCTTCAATTTCTGTTCTGTCGACGACCTCAGGTTCATATTTCAAATATGAAAATAAATATGTAGCTTTTCTAAATAAATGAGGGCTTTTTCTAAAGAGTAATGCCTTTCTAAATTACGCGCGACACCAAAGACGCGGCTATCTTTCTTTACGAATTTAAAGGAATAATTCCTACCTCTCTTTACCATCGCTGCATGTGAAGACAAGACATGAGGCAGAAGGATGATAATTAAAATATCTTCAAATTTACCGTTCTAAAATCTCCTGCACGAGGAGCAGAAACTGGCCATATGGACGGATTGTGGGTCAGAGAGAAAGAAGATACCTAAAGAAACGAAAAATGTGAAGAACCCGTCCAACGGTGCATCAGTGGTCGAGGCTATCAGTCTGCCATTGTGGAATATTTAATACAATCTTACGATCAATAACAAAGGAAGTTCACTTGCATTCCAGCGAACCCACAGCATATCCGCCTTCTTCACCTTGGCTTCAACTTCGTCTCCGAAGTCGTGAGTTCTTCCCCTTTACATTGTTCAGCTTCTAAGGCTGCTTAATTGACGTTCAGAGATCTTAACCAGTTCAACATTATGCGATACATCACGTACTCCCTTACCTTCCTGTTCGCTGTCATCGGCGTCTTAGCATTCCCCAAGGAGACGCAAAATTCGAACAAGGATGACATGACCCACAAGGCCGACATGACCGTGACCGTTTCCAATACGGATACTCTCCCGTCAGCTAAAATCAGCAACGATTGGGGAAGCGGTTATGAAGTTAGCCCCGGCCCCTCCACTGATGGTTCTCGACCTTTCGTAAGCTGTACTCCCTTCTTTTTAACTGATACGGTTGCTCAAACTTTCGAGGACAGACTCCGAGCACTGCAAATGTTGGCGGAGTTTATTCCTGCATCGATATCAATTACGGAGGACGATGCCTTTATAAAGTGTATCCCCTACGCTTTTGCAGCATTCTTCCGTCCTGGTCGAGAACTGTTGTTTCCAGTATAGGTCCTGACCAGGGTACACGGGTGAGAGCTATACCATATGAACTCTTTATTTTGAGGTTATAACTTTCCTTTCTTGCAGGTGATTGGGTTTTCGTAAGTAGTATCTCATAGCGAAGCACGGCCCCACTGACTTTCAGCTTGCTCCAGAAATGAGGATTGTTCCGGTCCTTCTATCACCGTGCTTTACCCAGGTACATCTAACTTACATGGATATGGTTGGGGTGATAGGATTGGTTCTATTGTTGCCTTGCGGTAAGCGAATTATACCCATGGATCCGATACAGAAGGTGGTTATAATCCTCCAGGAGGCAGCTGGGAGCCATCACAATGGAGGAAGCTCAGGCTCGGATGGAGGCTCCGTGACAGGCTGGTCTGGAGGAGCTAGTACTCCTGCGCAAACAGCATCGCCTGTCTGATATGGAGATATAGTTGCATTCGATGACAATTCTTTGTATTCACGTTGCCAAATCTATCGAAGGTTCGTTTCGTTTCAGAGAGTGACCTGAGCTTGGCGTAAGATAACCAGAGAGAGAGCTACCACGGGCCTAATTACAAATAATTAATGAAATGCTCGGGTTAGACATAATTATAAGCTGCATACATACCATACATTCTACCAGACTCACTATCGCGGCAGATCTGAGGGAACAGATGCTTCGCAGATAAGGGGGGATAAGATAAGTTTGGAAGAATGCATACCTTATGCATACCATAATTGTATACTCAACGTTTAGCTTTTGAAGTCCAACATCGAAGGAGTAAGATAAACCCTAGAAAAAATAGTCCACTGGACAATATTCGGCGAGTTAATTCCACTACTGTAATAGAAGTGTCCAAAGTCGAGTCTCCATTACCTCCGCTCCACTTCCATGACAGCAATATAATTACTGGTTGGCACGCGGCGGCTAATCATATGACCTCACTGCGCAGGATCATTTTTTTTAGAAAAAAAGAAAACATATCTGCAATCGATTTTTTCTGCAGAACTTTCTAAATACAAATACCATGGAATCCTGATAGTCTACAAATCCAAAGCTTGACCTGACATGATATTTATTCTTACCTAAAACTGTGATGTGTGATCGGGGTCCTGAACTTCCCACGTAAGCTGCGACCTTGATTCCCACGGGCAGCTCTTCCACTCCTTTACTATCACCCACTGTCGTCCATTGACGTCGTCCTTTCCTCCATCCCGCTCTCCTCCTCATCCTACTCAATCCGCACTTTTACGACTTCAAATACCTTGAAAATCCCAGTCACTTCGTTGACAATGTTCATTCATCCACTGGTGCTTTCGTTGATGGTCGCTGCCGTGCCAGCGCTCGCGCAAATCAACCTGCAAGACGGTATCCATAATGTCACGAGCATTGAAGGAACTTGGAGCACTGGCTCTGGGGCTGTTATGACAGGAGCTGTAAGTGTAATCACTGTACATCCGAGATTGGTAGTCCTATCATGAACAACCATGCGGGTACATCGCCAAGCTCTTACTGAAAACTTTGGCTTATAGGGATCCGTCAACCCTACCGACATGTCCTTCAACTATCCTAACAACACAGGCCGATCATTCTCCTTGTAAGAACGTTCATCGATACCAAGTTTTCATTCCTCTGATCCTTGGCTTCAGCACTGATGCCGGAAACTGGGAACAATACGATTACCGTATGGCCTCCAACGCGACTAGGCCCGACTGTATCACCGCTGTCTTAACATGGCAACATGGAACTTTCGAATTTTTGCCCAATGGCTCCCTTGCTCTCACCCCCTTCGAAGGCGACGGCTTTCAACAAGTACAGGATCGTTGTGCCGCGGTTTCAAACCAAATCAGCCGTTATAGTCAATCCATCCTCTTCAGTCAATGGCGTATCTTTGCTCTCCCTGGACTCAATGAAGCCAACGCTGTCCATCTTAACCTCTACGAATTCGACGGAACGCCCGTGGCACCCATGAACTTAGTGGCGTCCCCCCCCAACATGCTCCCCACCAGCACCATTGTGGTCACCGCTACCAGCACTGCCGTAAAGCGCGACCTTAATGCGAGAAGCAGCGCGTCGAAGTCGCTTCCATTAATGTTCGGGAGTGTGATCGCACTGGCTGGGTTGGGCGCAATGTTAGTTTTGTTGTAGGAGATATAACAGAATGGACCTTTTCTAAGGATAAGCGTTCTATTTATTCATCTCCTTCCCATCCTGCATCTTTCCATAATCCGCATACCGTGACAGTTTCTCCTTTCATCCTGCCTTTCTTCTGCTTCGTTCCCGCTTCGTTCTTGCATTTGATACCCTCCACCTATCCACATTCTTTTGTCACGTCAGACTTGACTTATATTCTTCATGTAATAGCCTTGCATGCTTGCGTGCTATGGAATTGTAGACGATGCGCCTGAAGGGATACTGCAGGATATTACCCGTCGTTGGCCCGCCGTCGCGAAGGCGCGTTGTCAATGTTTCATGTTTTTAGACCTATATATAGACGCCCATGGATCCTCGTGGGTGCTTGCCGGAATGTGCGTGTCTCCGTATGGGGATTCTTTTTGCCCGTTGTAAAACAGCTACGGGTAGTACTAAAGTGCCCACAATTGTAAGTAATCACTAAGCTTCATTGAGTCGCCGTGATGTCGATGATGTCTCAATCACTTTAAGAAATTCATCCAATCAAACAGATTCAAATAGGTCCTTCCACGAGAAATAACTGTGCCAGAATAGGTTTTCAGGAGAGACCAAGAGAGCCGAACTCGAAAGATGTGTCAAAGTGGAAATGGTGTGCGTACTTTCCCCCGTGTTTACCGTTAAATTAAATAATTGTTAATTATTAAGGTCTGGATAATGTCTCTTGAAAGTGATTTTTGTTGGCCTCTACGCGCCGTCTGGGGAACCAAGTCCCCTTTTTCACCAAGTTTTCTTACTACGAGGTGTAAGTAGATGAGAGTGGATTTCTTTCCATTTCTTTCCATTTGTCATTTTCTGAGTTCTTTCTGGCTTCCCGCCCTCCAGCTGGAGGAGGGAAGTCTGACAGGACAAGAGGAAAAGGTTCTCATGCTAAACTAAGTGAAGTTATAGATATGGGATGGTAATTTTTTTTTTTTTGAGAAACTCCGTTAAGCGTTACTCGTCGGGAGACAAAGGAGGGTCCAGGGGAGACGAGGCCGTTATCTCTCGGACTGGTGTCCCAGAGCGTCGTTTTATAGGTCCTTAGTCCCAACGACCATAAGTATGTGTTTATGTGGAGTAAACCCCACATGGTAAAGGTCAAGCTTCCTGACTTCATAATGGTAGTAGGTTTTTTTCCATCACTTCCACCTTCTTTTAAGAGAAAGGGGGTTTATGTTGTTGTGGCTGGCATGAAAAACATAGTGGAAGCATGTTACAATTTCATGGGGTGGTACTAGAATTATAGTAATGTTTTTTTTAATGTTTCCATGCAATAAAATAGATAAGTAAAAATATATACATTTGGATTGATTAAGAGTTATTATTCAAAAAATTCATATAAATCAAAATTAACACCATAGTCATTAAACTGAAAGGGGAATGCTTTCCGACATCTAATATCCCTCATTGCAGAATAAGCTTGATCTACCAGCCAGATACCCTGACCCTGTGCAAGGGTTATTGATTGATTGTAAAACAACAACAAACGAAAGCAGGTTAGAAATCCTATCAAGAGATCAATGGAAATCAGTGAAATTTTCCCACCAGAACTAAAAGTAGACTCACAGAAGGATACCTGGACTTCAGAAATTGGACTGAGCAGTGCAGTGCCTCAGATATAATAGAGAGATATTTAATAGAGGTTCAAGTACTCAAAGAAAGACAGGGACAAATTTCTGTGCACACAGACAGCGTTGCACAGATATCCAAACTCAGCAGCTGATATAATCACAGCAGAATAGAAGTATTTCGCTATTTTTCCTGTATTTTTTTTTTTTTTGCATTTATTTCGAATTTAAGAGTGATTTAAAAGGATTTATTGATCAGAACAATTCTAAATAGCATATATACAGAAATTTCTATTTACGGAGCATGAGAAATCTGCTCGGAAGGAGCGTAAGTTGACAGCCGCCGCTTGACAACGGGAAAGTTCCCACGGCGTACCATTGTGGACGGTTATGGGTCAGTTCTCGTAGCACAACGGCGAAGTTCCCACGGCGTGCCATTGTGGACAGCTGTGGGCTATTTCACGTACGGGCGCTTCTCTAAGAGATTTGAGGCCCCTATGCATAGAAATGGTCTTCGCAAGCTCGACCAATGATTCTTGACTTCGCCAATTTCCAGTTAAGTAGCTGATTATGCTCCCGAGATATTCGAACTATTTGATAAGATGACACGCCGTACGCGCCTTCAAGTTCTGTCTGCCGAGCTCAACTGAGACGAGGTCGCTATTTGACTTTGCGAATAACTGTCGGATTAAACTTCCGCGAGGCGCATAGTTCCTTGCAGTATCTGTGTCAGGGAAGGTCGGCGATTAAGTTAGGCTGAGAACACGAGTTGTCTAGGCCTGGCGCCTCGAGGATTTAGTAAATGCTGCCTAAACCTGGCAGGCTCGACATTAGCTGGAGATTTCTGCCAGTGAAACAACCTGAAACTAAACGTGTTCTTACCGGCTTGCTGGCTTTGCTTAATTCTCAGACGCGTGGAAATTTAAACCTTACATGGGTGTGCCTAAATAATGTTGGGATTCAGAGGTTCAAGTTCATTGCCAGTTCATTGCGTTAAATTTAACTCCATATGGAAATATATATCACGGAGCAAAGTACCGGAAAGGACAATTGCCTGTATATATTATTACCCAACCAGGACGTGGATAATTAGTTATGATCAGGTACCGAAAAGGAGAATTAACCTCAACAAGGATCGAGTTTACCTAGAAAATTATATCTAATTTAAATTTGAAAGCTTTGAAAGCCGACTGTAGGAAGAGCGCTGGCCCAGGAGAGCGGAGAGAGCTTTAGACAGTAAAGGCAGATGTTTCCCTAGATCAACCGTATCTGTCACCCCTTCAATGATTATTATATGTACCCCTTATCGAAGCGTTCGAGGAGAATGAACAAAATTCTCTATCTCAGACGTTCATATAGAAGTGGAGGGCACTCCTGATGGATTTGCACAAATTTACATGCAAGTGCATCATAAGAAATCGGGCGATGTGCTTTCATGGATCAATCGGGATAGCATGGCGGTTTGTATGTGCTGTGATCCTGCTAACCAATCGTGCTTGGGATCATGATGTATGATGGTTAATAAAGAAAGTCACTTTAATCGATTCTATTCATACATGTTTCAAAAGCATACTGTAGCGTATAAAAAATAAATGGATAGCATATGGCAGTGGGCTTATTTTTGTTACATATATAAGCTAAACACCGGTCGGGGTATGGACGAGCAAATGGACAAACCGGCAACTCTCCAAGAATAAGTGATCCTTTCCTCTTTAAGAGATACCCTTTCAATGCTTCGAGCATGTCATTTGAGCTCCTAATAATACCATCTAATTAGCAAAAGAATGTCAAATGTCAGAAACCCTGCGCTAAAAGTATGGCAAACTGACCAATTGGTCCCATCCTGCATCGTACAGCGGTGCCTTGGCCGATATTTATGACAGCTGACTGGCCAACAGTGGATTATCCAGATCGTCTATTGATTCCACCAATTCATAGCCCGATCCCGTTGATCCCGGGGATTGGACTGATTTAAAGCCGCCCCGATCGATGTGACGCGAATAAGAGGCCTCAACGTGCATACATACTTGTGATTATTCGCTGAATGCCTATAATCGATATCCGCAAGAAGACAAAGGTTGATATATTTCATCCTTTTTAATCTCTAAATTTATGCTATGCCAGTGATACCTCGGCCGATGAGGGTCAGGAGAACCGATAAGGCGTCCATAGATTATTTCGTTCCCGAATCCATCGAACAAACGTGGAAGTATGCTCCGGCGTATGTTCCGAACCTCCGACGTCGACTTGCCTCAAGGTGGGACAGTCATATCCCCAGGCTTCAACAATAGCTTCCTCCTCTTCCGTGGTCGCAACGGAAATTTGACCATTAGCAGGCGTTTGGATGCGGAATGTTTGAAGATGAGATAGTCTCTGAAATAGATTGATCGCCCAAGAATCTAAATCCTAGGAAAGAGAATCAGAATGAACCTCGGGACTTGAAAGGGCTGGATGATGGCATACCTCTATGAAACGACAATCGATTATTAAATCACAAAGAGCCGGAGTATATAGAGGGATAAATTTTGTATATTCCGGTTTCCACGTTACCGAGATATCCACGCAAAGTGTCGTGATTTGTGTTCGTGATAAAGTCAGCATCTTCAGATATTCGGAAAACTGGCGGCTACTAGTAGTAGAACTTCGTGCACATATCAATGAGACGGTGCGCACGTTACGATCCTGAAGAAATGCTCCTGCAATTCCAGGCGGTCCGCGATATGTATGAAGTTTCCGTATGGTATGAGGGCTGATTAGGATAGATTTGATCGAAGAATTCCGAATGTCAACCTCTTCGAGTTCTGTCGCTATTTGAAGCAGTTCTTGGAAAACCTCACAAGCCTTATCGTCGGAGATCAAGACTCGGATCCTTGTTAGAGTGGATGCTAAGTTGAAATCCATCATAGCTCGAAGGCTATCGTGGGACACGCCGCCCAGCACGAATGTATAGATCCGGGTGAATAAGGCCAGGTAAGTCCTCGCTGACGGGGAACCCGCTGGTGAGGTGGAAAGCACCTCCAATTTCTCCAACGAGCTTGATGGCAAAATTGTTTGAGACTGATGTTCCTCTGCTCCAGGATGGCAGATGTGGAGCTGGAGTGATTTAAGAGATGGAAGACGAGCGATGGCGCTGTATAAATGTGGGGTGAAGTATACGCCCCGTAGGAAAAGCACCTGCAAACCCGCAAAATTTGCTAGCGGCAGCAGTCCCGGATACCATGGATCGAAGTGAGTTGATCCAAGCACTTCGATGGTCCGAATTAAGCCCAGAAGGTGCGGATTCTGATTTAGAGTAGTGTGGAGTTGCTGGGTACGTCGAGAGCTTTCGTCGGTTTCCGGCCAGGCCGACCAGCAGATACTATGGTAAAGGACGCGATTTGAGATTTCATGAAGTATACTCGATGTTCTTCCAAAATGCAGGATGTCTGAGCGAGACGCTCGAGAAGTAAGCTTCTCGGCAATCTCTAGCCATAATTCGTTCGGAATACGATCAAGAAGCTGGAGTGGTATGTAGAAAGGAAGTTTAGAATCTTGCTGTAAAAGAGGATATTAAACTCACGTTCGTATCCATGTTCCTCCAATTTGGCTATGTGCGCGATGCGGAACAGCTCAACTAACGTAGGTTCGGCGTTTAACTTCATGGTAAGGCCACATCGGGGTCCATCAGGATGGCAAGATCCGATTGAGCTCCTTTAGGCCGGACTTCCCATCTTAGTGCATTCTGCGGGGCCAGGCACAAATATATTTACCTAAAGGAATAAACATAATTGCTGAAAATATTCACGAAAACAGGATTTTACCCGAGAAATTTATTCTCTTACTTAAATATTAAATTCCTGTTTTGAGGGGAGCTCGTACGCGAGTTCGACCTAAATAGTAAGTTTAATTCCGGTATTCATAGCGGCAAGACAGCAGTTGGCAAACAGCTAAATATACTTAGCCAATAGGCCATAAATCAATGGAGAATTCTGGAAGAGACGTAGGGAAAATTCCGTAAGTGCTTGAGGTGCATTCCAGAAATGGAGGCAGCCCAACCTCTTGCGTGAGTGTTAGCTTCAAAAGAATCTGTCCCGTACAAAAGAACGAAAAATATATTGAAGAGAAGTAGGTATCTAGTCAACTGATACACAAAAGTAAAGGATATAGCTAGAATAAAGCGTGGCCTCAATACACCCATCTTGGTTATGAAAGTAGGATGCAATCTCGCCGGGCACTGTACTTTTCTGGAGAATCAGACCGCAAATAGATAGGTCTGCAGGCAGAACATGCTGACTGGAACCGTGTATGATTAACAGTCAGATTTGTGAGAACCCCTGATCAAACAACAATACAACCTATTGTTTCATTTGTTTCATCCTGTATCCAAACGGCAAGCATCAAAATGTGATCTCATTCTTCACCGTCCACTCGTCTGGGTGATCTCCATGAACCAATTGGACGGATTTCGCTTCCAATATACCGAGGTTTAGGTCATACGGTGATTGCGGCTCGGCACCACTGCCTTTGAAAGTGTAACGTTGAAATCTCCTATATTCGGGAAGTCGAACGAATTTTTTGAGCGAAAATGCCTCTTTGGAACTGAAGTAGTATTCCCGGGAACTGCGTTGGACAAGTGGTATGGTGGAGTCAAATTCACGTTTTGATATGTGACGAGAGACTCCTGTGGAAGGAGAAGATTGGGCGCGACCTTTTGGGGGAGACACGATGGGCATGACAATAGGCGGAGGTGATCCAGGGAACCTTTGTAATTCGGCGTTGCAAAGTACCCGGTGAATAAGGCCTGGAGACTGATTATTACTGACACGATTAGGTGGAACGTTTAGAATAAACTGACTATGAACCGTCCATAAGAAGTCAAATGTTTCATCCCGTCTGGGTTCAAGAAATAGTGAATCGCCGTGTATAGGATCGATATTAGGGATGTCCTTTTCGGATAACCTTCCAAAAGACAGTTCAATGGGACCACTCTTTCTAGGTATCCCCTGTATTTCGTGCTATCAGGTTCGACGAGTAGTAATGGTCAGCAAAGCGATGTATTAGAGAAAAAGATTCGTACCTGTAATGATTTCATCAACCCTCTCATCGTGTGATCGTGTTCCTCTGCTCTACTATGAGGAGCACGTTCCTGCCAAAATAAGGGCGACGGTGTCTGTCAGCTAAACGCTCCTGCAGCAACGGACGGGAAACACACCGGTATCGCCAGATATCCCAATCGTAAACGGAGGAAATTGAGATCGAAACTGAGAATCTTATCACGTGGACTCATCATGGTTCTGGAGCTTAAATTCTTGCGTAGTAAGAACGATCGCAGCTCTCCCAGTTTATCTTTGTCCTGTCTGCTCTGCCGTTGTGTCAGTGACGATAATAAAGTGTAGTATTGGATGGTTATAGCTTTACTGAATGAGCGGTATAATTAAGTCTGATACAGGACACAATACTTCAGAAATTATTCCAGCATCATTGACTAGTAGTACTTACGATGTTTGGAGGACTTCTTTGCCTCTGGATCTTCAGTTCGACCGCGATGTCCTCTTTCTAATAACTTTTGGTGTTCTGATTGAAGGGACTTTTTCACGGTTTGATAGCTATATCGGTTCATTTTGTGGGCTAAGTATGAGGTGAAGATGAAAGTTTTGCAGTGTGGACTACAGTGGGTGCTTATGGACGTGTGGTAAGTAGCTCAACTCAGGGGAACAAGGTCTCCAAGTGGTCTCACTTGCTCAAGCAATATGGTCAGTTTATCTCCGATACTAGACAGTTTTACTCAGAAGTCCACGTGGCTTCTGTGCGCATCGTCACTCTAGAGGACTAGACTAACCCTGGCTTGCCACAATCCGGACCGTCACAGGTGCACATCGAAAACAAGCAACTACCATGCGAAAGCCACGTGGCTTCTTCGTAAAACTGTCTGTTGCGATTCGATTGATGTGTAGATTATACACTCGATGGAAAAAGTTCTTGTAAGTGTTAGCATTTTATAAAAAATGATTTTAATCTCATCTGTATCTATGTAGTACGGTGCTTTTATTATTGGATACAGGAAATATGTCAACGATGTCGTAAAGGTGCTCTCGAGGGACCGATCCTCGAATATTCTCGCATCCAGAACTGGATCCGTCACTCAGCTTCCATCATACATAATTATGGCACGTTGTAGTGCTTCTTGATCATTGAAACTTTAGACCGCGTAATAATGAGACGCTTCTCCTGACACCTCTTCCGCTATATACTGATTATTATAATTACATGGGAAAGAGGTCGCCAAATCTGGCTATTTCCTTACGTATCCCTGACCCTCAGGTCGCCAGCATGGGATTGCTCTAGAAAAAGACTACGCGTATGACCTCGCATTGACCCCTCCTTGGCCAACAAAGGCAATGGCCTCAAATTTATCCGGAGTTAACGGTACCGTGATTGCATCACATGGACCGTCAACTTTGGCATCAAAATACATGGGAACATTTCGGAGTTGAGCTAGTCCTTCAAACATATTGGTCGAAATTTATATATTAGGCAGCAGCCTGAGGTATATACGTTACTACAGAGGTGTCTTCTCCTTGGCCAAGTCAAGTCAAGTAAGTGCAAGGATTATTTTCTGCAGTTTTGTTTTAATAAATTTCCTTGATAGCATGATGCTCTCTATCGGCCTTATTCTACTGGGACAGGTCTTTGGCATATCCTGTCTGGCGAGCAAAGGACCTGCGTCTCCGGCAAGCCTCTCGTCCAATTTACGAATTCTCCGGCAGAATGATTTGAATTGTGAGTTGAATTGTCAAAGAAAGTTCTTCAAAGATACTAATATTTTCGTAGACACTGATGCAAGTAATCATGCCAGTACTATTGTGTTGGACGCGATGTCTTTCAGCGACGCTGTCGCGGCTTGTGGACAACTCAACGAAGGTTTACTGGACATGAACGCGGCACCCAAAATGTCTCAAGATTTATCATCCTTGCTTTCATATCTTCAGTTCCGTGGTGAATTCCTTCCCGGACAGGCATTTTGGATTAACAGCGGTAATTCACGGCAACCGCGCACTGTCCAGCTAGTCGCAGGGAAACTAGTTCAACTTCCTGGTATATCCAATAGCTTCATTAAGCTGCCTGCTCTTTGCTCCCAGAGCGCACCATTCCGTCCAGCTTCAACAAGCGATAAGAATCCTGCCTGGCAGGTAAAAGTTAGCTCGGGTTCACGAACCTTTACTGGGTGAGTGCTAGTCGTTAAATTCTCCTAGTTACTCCTGCTAATTAAGTTCGGGGATTTCGGCTAGTTTTCGTGACCAACTTTCCTTCCGTTTCCTAGGAATCCCGTTCGCCAACCCTCCCGCTCGCTGGGAATATTCAGCTTTATTTAATAATCCCAAGGTTACCGATATTGACGCTACGAACTTCGGAAGTCAATGCTGGCAAGGTGGTTCGGGTTCGTTTAGCGAGGATTGCCTGTTCCTAAACGTTTTTACTCCTTTGCTCCCCAACGGCAAACCGAATACGTCGCAATTAAAGCCAGTTCTATTCTGGATTCACGGTGGTGCGTTCACTTCAGGAACTGGTGCAGACTCTACCTTCGATGGCGGCAGTCTTGTATCTCGGGGAGACGTCGTCGTTGTCACAATCAACTACCGGCTCACGACTTTGGGTTTCCTTGCGTTAACTGATGGTGTCATCAAGGGAAACTATGGTTTGGCTGACCAGATCGTCGCTCTGGACTGGGTGCAACAAAATATTGCTGCTTTTGGAGGCGATCCAAAACGCGTTACAATTTTCGGTCAGAGTGCTGGAGCTGCAAGCGTCCGGGCTCTCCTGGCTAGTCCTAAGGCTACTGGAAAATTTGCTGCCGCTATACCCATGAGTAACTTGGCAGGTGCGGATTATGCGACTACCTATTCTCTTTACGACACAGTGTCACAAGAAATGCAGGCCGCCGCAAATAACATTATCGCCGAAGTTAAATGTACCAACGCTACGGATATTCCTGCTTGCTTAAAGGCCGTTCCTCCCCAGAACTTCGTTAGCCTTCCCGATGTGGCACGTTTCTTGGTAGTGGATGGCGAAATTCTGACTTCAAACGAACTCCAAGTCACTGGAAAGGGCACAACTGCACACGTCCCTACGATGTGGGGTCATATGCGCCATGACGGTGCTGCTTTTATTGGATTCCCTAGTGCCGGTCAATCAGTAGTTTCAGCTCTTCAGTCCATTATCGGAAGTACCAGCCAGTCCGCTGTTGACTCTGGAATGTTCCCTACGCCATCTGGATCTAACAGTACTCTGAATGTCTTTAACGTTACAGCTAGGATTACTACCGATATCGAGTTCAGGTGTTTGGATCAAGCTACCGCGCTTTCTGCGATTAAGCACAATGTGTTTCCGTCTGTTTATTTCTATTCATTTTATCGGTCTTACCAAGTAAGTTCTATTCTTGATGATTTGGCTAATGAAACTGACAAATTGTTTAGACTCCCGGTTTCGACCCCAACGCTCCTGTTTGCGATGCTCCCAAGACACCTAGCCATCCCTTCGGTGACACATCATTACCGTATTTCCAGTGCCATTCTGGAGAACTCTATTTCGTCTTTGGTAACCTCGGCCAATTCAATCTTCCATTCCGTGACGACATCGATATCTACATGTCGCAAATCATGGTCGATACTTGGTCTGCCTATGCCTGGAACCACAATCCTAACCCATCGCAGGCACTTCTCGCTGCAAGAGATTATGCTGTTAGTTTGGCGAACGTAAAGCAGACGGGGACTTGGTCACCAGTTTCTGTCACAAACCCTTCCTTGAGGAAATTGGACTTCCCCAACTCGGAACAGATCCCTTTTGAGGAGGTGAACGAATGCGAATTCTTAGGGTTCCCACTAGATTTCTACGAAAGCCAGTAGATATATTCTTCCCCGCAGCAAAAAGAGTGAACCTAGACTCACTCCAAAGGGTAAAGACGATGTGTGTATATATATATATATATGTATGTATTTCTCCAGCTAAGACTCAGGCTTGATGGAATATTGACCCAAGACTGAATTTATTCCCCGAGTACTACTTGCATATATGCGTATGAGTAAGTACTATCAAGTGTAAGGCATTTTGATGAACATCCTTGGCACGAAACACCGATTTTGCCTCTGGGGTACGTATTCAGTCCAACCAATAATCTGACTTGATCTTAGTGACGAATGGTACCTGTATTTGATAAGGCCATATGCTCCTATGGAGTGGTCCACGCTGTCCATGTCACGCGTGACGAAGACTAATTAATGTTTCCATCCCGTAGCACCATCCTCTTTACACTTACGTGTACAGTCGCCGTCTTTCTCTGGACTCAAGTCGCTCTATCTTTCCCATATCCCTATCCCAAACTGCCAACCCCTATGAGCCAAATGTCTTCCCCCCACGCAAACTGGTATTCACGGTCCACACCCCTAACGGAGGTTTGGACACCCACAGCAGAGAAATTACTCTTTGGATTGTTTTTGAACGCTCCAGCTGATCCAGAAGGCTTCATATGCGCTTTATTCGAGCCAAATATTGTCGTAGATAGCATGGGAAAGACTCTAAAAGTTCCCCAGGAGGACTTCGATGCCATTGTTACCTTGGCTTCACGCAGCTCGGATCTTCCTGATACAGGGAGCTTCCGAAATGCCTGGCGCATCCGGCATCCAATTACCTCTAAACCCATACAAATTTTACGCTATAAGCAAACAGATGGATCACTCAAAGAGACCTCTGTATATGGATATTCGAAGGACATAAACATTTTGGAGGAACATACCCAAGGATTTACTACCCTACCCGATGTTTTAATGGAGTTGTTTGGGCTTCTTAATGAACCCAGGACTGGGTATCAGAAGGGAGAAGAGGATATATCGATGATTGCGAAGATCAAACAAATCCTTTAGAGGATTTATTTTCTTGACGATCAATTAAAGAAATATTAAAGAGATGATGCCTTGAATGGATTGTGGAGGCGTGGCTGTGAAGTTCTATATCATGATCCTCTCAATTAGAAATTGTAATCATAGTATAATTTACTCATATTTGAGATCGGATACTATAACATCCTTAGGATTTCTATTTTTCATGCTAAACAAGGTGTCAATTCTTTCTTTCGATTTACGTCCGATTACGCTGGATGTTGGCAAGATGAGGCAAGATGCTGGAGAGCTAATTTAAGACACCAATCAAAGTCCTCCGCACACGTTGGGTCACAGTGTGACGCACCTATTTTGGAGACGCAAGGGAATGGTTTAGGAGCACGTTTGCCTTTTTGTTATAATCAAAATACTCTTTATTTCTTCTATCATCATATCATATATGATCTCATCTACTGCGCCCCAGACTGCCGCTGAGCAGTCAACTCAAACGCCATCTAACCTTACAAGACCTTCTCAACCATGCCGAGACCCTCCTGCTCAAGTTTCTCCCTGAGAGGGTCACAAATCTCCTTAGTGTACGGCGCGAGGATTCCAGGAGTGTTGATGACACCATCCAAAACGAGTTGAACGGCAATACCGCATGGAACACCGACAGTGAGAGCCATAGCACTGTGGCCTGTTGGGTTACCGTATTGTTCGAGGGTGGAGGTAAGAGTTTGCTATAAGATATGTAATTAGTATCATATCGGAATCCTGATATCGAATAAGAAACATACTTCAGAGCCATCCTTCCATTGTATGATAAACTTGTGTTGCAGCATGACCAAGTCGCGTTCTCCCGACTCGTACTTCATGAGCTCCTCAAGGCGAGCGCAGAGGGTATCGAGGAGATTACCGGCGCGGATGGAAGCCTTGGTGTTAGCAAAGAGACCGATCCAGCGGAGACCAGAGAGGATACGGCTGCGCTCAGGTTCGGATGGGAAGGATGCGAGGGTCTCAATATGAGAGACTAACGAGCTAAAGAACGCCAATTTTAGCAAACATGAGTCACAAACAACGAAGTAAACATAAAAACACTTACGCTTCGGAAGCATCAGTCGCTCCGGTCGCCTTCTGGGTAATCTCAGCCCATGTCAAGCCATCCTTCAACCACTCCTTCGGCTCCATATCCAAGAATCCGATCTTGACCAAGGCGCCGATGAACTCAGGGAATCCTTGATACCTCAGGGTACCTCTCAAGACGGTCTCAGCCTCAGGAATGTTATAGAACTCCCTGAAAGGCGTAGAGTCACGGTTGGGGTAACCAACAAAGGCATAGGCCGGAGTAATGAAGATAGGCTTAGCAGCCGTCATGAGCTCGTTGCCAGAGACGGTGACGGACTTTCCACCGGAGAGGTAGGAAGCATTGTTGAGGAGAGCAAGGAGGACACCACGAGACGACCAAGAGAACTTGTAGCCGAGTGGGTTGTCGGAGGCCTCAGGGGCAGGAAGGCCACCGCAGTAAGAGAGGAAATGCTTGATCTGAGCATTCGATATATCAGTTAGGTTGTTAAGAAGAACAGGAGGAAATAAAGTCACGAACCTTTCCACCCTTGGCATGGACTTCGTCAATGGTCTTAACTGCGTACAAATGGTCAATACCAGGGTCTAAGCCGATCTCGTTCATAACAACGATGCCGGCCTTCTTTGCCTCCTCATTCAACTCGCGCATGGCAGGGCTGACATAGCTAGTTGTGACAACATGAGTGCGACCCTTGATAGCGGCCTTGATGACGGCAGCGTGGTAGGTGTAAGGAATGAGGGAAACAACCAGGTCAACATTGGCCACAGCCTTGTCAAGATCAGGCGTGGAGTTGACATCCAATGAGATTGCGGTGGTATTGGGGAGGCCATCGGCGAGGCTCTGTGCGGAAGAGAGAGTACGGCAAGCTGAAGTGATTGATTTTAGTTAAACCTTTAAGCAGGAATCGAGGAATTAGTAATAGCATACCAATGATAAGCTCATTCGAAGGATCGCGAACGATATACTCAGCCGCTGGCCTTGCAACGAATCCACTACCCAACAGCAAAACCTTCCTAGTCTTCGCGCCTTCCTTACGTTGAGCTCCCAAGACTGGCAGAATGTTCTTTCCTTCGCGCATCATAACAGTGGCGAATTCAGGGAGAACAAACGAAGCTTTGTGAACCTCCTTATTCCAGTACTTGGTAGGCTTCACATCGCGCAAAGGAGTGGTAAGGTCACGACCTTCAGCCTTAGCAGCAACGATGAAACCAATTTGACCAGATGGGTATGTGGGGATGGTGGTATAGGCATACTCGACAGTAGGGAAAATCTTTTTAGTATTCTTACGAAGTTCGTTGATTAGGTTAAGGTGTATCCAAAGGCATTCGGCCTGGGTGGATATGTGACCGCCAGGAGTAAGGGCATTGTACAAAAGTTGGAAGTAAGGCATCTCGAATAGAGCTTGTGCGGGTCCGACGGGATCAGAGGAGTCGGTGATAATCACATCGTAGGTGGACTTGTTGTCGGCAAGGAATTTGAAGCCATCGCCAACGAAGACGGTGACACGAAGGGAGGTAAGAAGCGACAACATGTAGGGAAGGTATTGTTTGGAGACACGGATATCGACCTACGTACTATGTCTGTATGACAAGACACAACCAATACGCAGTATATCGTACCTCATCAATATTGCACAAAACAACCTCCTCGACACTCATGTTTGAGAACTTCCCGAACAACACCACCATCGCCGCCGCCGATAGCCAAGACCTTCTTGGGGTTGGGGTGACTTGCCAAAGGGATGTGGGCAATCATCTCCTGGTACCTAGATCATCGCATCTATTCAGTATATGCACCAGCGTACCACACGCTAATAACTTACAAAAACTCGTCCCGCTCAGTAACTTGAATGACACCATCAAGTATCAGCACATTACCAAAGGTTTCAGACTCCCAAACTAAGACGTCCTGATATTGGGACTTTTCAACGTGGAAAATTAGTGTTGCCAAAGTTCGGTTTTGGTTCCGAGCCGAACCGAAACGGACGGTTCGGTTTAAAATAGCAACGGTTCGAGACCCTGACCGTTGCCTAGTGGTCCGTCCGGGTTGTGAACCGGTCTTACTCCGCTGAACCGTGGTTCTATAGGGTATTTTTTCCTTTTCCACTTGTCTTCTCACGAATCAGTCAGAGGAGAGATAGTATATGTTGTATAGTATATATGCGTAATTACTAGCAAGAAACAAGTGGATTCGGGTCCTGTTCTTTGGAAAAATCGATGATGTCATCAGCAAAAACGCAGATAGCTACAACCGCCAACAGAGACCCACATAGTCCGGATAGGCATTGTAGGCACGTTACCAAGTCCCGGTTATTGCGAACTCTGTAGTCAGCATCTTACGTTGAGTATGACTCAACTGCACTCAATAGAACTAGCAGTTCCTTACGAGATCTCGATATGATGATTGTCAATTTAGCTTCAGAGGCGTAATAGTGCTCTTGAGGGGACAGTAGGATGATAGAGAAGGGAGCATGTTTAAATAGCGGGTAATAAATCTATGATAATAACATATTACATAGAAATTAACTGCAGCAATATTAAAAAAAGTAAAGTAAAGAGTGGGTATAATATAAGATGATGCGACCCAGAACAGACCATTTTATTCGTCGTCCTCGTCCTCTTCCCCCTCATCTTCTTTACCGCTATCACTGAGTTCGTCCTCACTCTCGGTATTTTCCTCATTCGTAGTGGTGACAAATGTATCTATATCATTTTCATGAAGAAGCGGACGGTCGGTGATATTTGCAGCAACTCCAGCATGGTCCCTGAGCAGTAGACAATGAGTAAAAGCAAATTAAGCATGTGAATACACTCACCTAGCTCTAGCATATAAACGACGCCAAATGCAGAGGAATTTGTGAGCATGAATGTCACTGTGAGCCTTGAGCTCTTCGAGGCTGCTGAGATGACGCTGGTAGACCTCAGTGTACACCTTCTCTTCAATGATTGGACGCTTGGTTCGACGCTTTGCAGACTTGCAGACTCGAGCTTGAGTCTCCTCCTGAATTTCGGTCTCTACGAAGAAAATCAATTGCAGTGCGGATGACGTTTGTAAATAATATTTAATGCACCATATAATTCACCACGCTCGGTGCGTGTACGATCGCGTTGAGAGCGCACATTTTCAGGTTGTGCTAGGGGCAGCGGGAGTTGTTTGCGACTGTGCAAGGGCGATGCTGGCGGGATATGGTCTTCTGAAAGGCTGAGAATTTATTGGAGCGGCTCATGTTGGAGAGATGTGGTAGAAGGTGGATTTATGAGGCTGTTGACATTAAGGGAGCTGGTGATGAGGTATAGCAGCACGGTGGGTTTAAGGAGAGCGAGACCGTGTTTGTTTGGACATCGCGTGACTTCAGAAACGAAGTTCAAACTTTATTTTTGCTTTCCAAGAGAACCAAACATCTCTAATAGGCATAACCCATCCGTTTCAGGGTTAACAATCAAGTGTCCCTGCAAGCGTCTCAGATGAAACGGGACTAGTGATGATAGTACGATAAGCTCCGTCCAATGACCATCACGATGAGCTCACCTTGTGAATTTATACCAATGTCATCTCCCTGCCAGGCTGTCCGCCGTGCCATGCTTGAGGGGCGCCGCAAAGCAGGGATAATTCACCTGGATACCATCTGCAGCTCCTGTTATCTCTATCCGATATTTGGTCATACCTGCAACCCTACTTGGTCGTCTGAAAATATCCTCAATGTGTGCCTAAGTTTTTTTGTGCGTCCCTACCTGAGCAAGCATTTTTATAATGCTTTGTCCGTTCCTTATAGTCTCAATGGGCGGGGTTCTAGACCTAAGATTATAGAGAGGGATAGTGGATCAGATGAGGATGAGGATATGGAATAATACAGTCATGTAATGTTGTCTGCACAGTGAAATTCTTCTCTCAAAATTCCTTTTGGATGTTTTCACACCTTTCAGAATTTTAGTTCATATCTCTCCTGAAGACTTGAAGTAGATAGTAGGGATAATACAAGTTGTAATATCACAATGGAAAGCTATGTTGCTTGAGACAGTCTGGATAGGTGCTGTAGGCAATGTAGCCCTTGCTAAGCATTGACCTATTCTGTAGGTCTTGATAGCCTATATACAGCGTGGTAAATACACTACTATCATTATATCCTATGCAAAAGCTGTCTGTCTAGAAGGTTTGAGGATTTTTGCTGATGGTTGAGAATAGTGTGACATTATTCGCCGTTGTCACGCTCCTGCTATCTATGGTAGGAACTGGTTCCAGCGGGCTAGACCGATTGGGACCAGTTTATAAATAAAACCAAACCGACAGGACCAACTAATAAATGGTTCGGCTCGATCAGTCTATTATTGGTTCGGTTCGCGGTTTAATCCGACCCGCGTCGAATCGTTGGCAACACCATGCAAAATACGGTTGACTTTCAAAGTCATCGCTTGACCAGGCCATTGCGAAGAAATTTCGCGAAACCAGCCGTCTAACAATCAATTTATAAGCAAATATAAATGCATAGGTCTCATAATATATCGTTCACCTTTGATTGAAGGGTGTGTAAACACTACTATGGTGTGTTCTGGTAGAAAGCAGCCAGCTAGCGGCTTAGTCAGCCCCTTTCACCAGATGTCCTTAAATCCCCATCCCGATGATTGATCCAATGCTGATAAATATTGTTCGGCAGAGGGAATTGACCGAAAGTCACCGGTCCTTGGATGTGTCTTGTCACGCTGTTTGGTCATTTGTTTGGTCACTTTGTTCAAACCTCACTTATTGTGACCAACAAACTGCTTCTCAGACCGATTTCCTTCTCTCACACTGCTGCTTCTTCAATGGCGTCCGGGCCACTGAAGCTATTAATTGAGCATATACTTGCTCCCAAAGAATATCCAAATAATCCTTATCAGTTTATGGTCCATGAGGACAAATGGGAGAACTGGTTGGACTCTGAGTGTGCTATGTATACTAATTGGCAGTTTAAGAAGGATATTCCATCTCCAAGTAAGAATTTCTCCCCTTGCATATATTTATATCTCATCCTTTACCAGAAAGTGACTGAGTGAGGATGTTCGAATGGAAGAGATTTTATGAATGCAACCATGCAGGACAGCCACGGGATCACCATGACCTCAACTTGAGAGTCCCAGCAAGAGGAGGAAGACCTGACAAAGCATCAAAGTTGGTTGTATGGCAAAGATTGAGGTGTACAAGTCGATGGGGGAGGAAGTCAGGGTATATACAAGGATAGTGGGAGTGGGAGCGCCCGTGCAAGTGAAACATGCTTGGTGCCCAAATATAATGAGATTTGATATCGTGCCAGAATATGATCACATCAAATGAATGATTGACAGGAGCCTCCTTGACTCAGTAGTTACATTGCTATCAGAACTCTCAAAACTGTTATTAGTTTATAGTTCAAACCTTCATGAGACCAATTTTTTTGTGTCTTTTCAATAATTCTAACTTGCTTTTAATGTGAAGAATATTCTCAACCCTAATCCTAACCCTAGCCCTGACCCTAACACTCTAACTCCTAACAGCCAAAATATAGTTGAATCTTTACCTGCAAGGGGCTTCACCATCCTAAGTTGCGTTTCCCATGATCTCGCCCACTCACATGGCCAAGGCACACTTCCACTCCCACTATTTTCGTCTCGACCCAGGAAGTCATCACAATTGACTATTATTGGAAGCATAATGGTCATGGTATGTGTAGTTGGCCTTTCCTATTCACAATATTTGTACCACTCTTCCATGGCATATGCAGATCCAGCAATCTTGCAAGGAATGAAAGAGTTGTGGAATCTGGATGCTGTACAGCAATGGCTGGATGCCTGTGTGCAGGAAGGCTTTGATAGGAACGCAATCCATGCAATGCTTCGTATGTCAAATGAAGAACTCTCCCAGGTGTGTCAATTAGTTCTGTAATTTTTAATTCTTGCTGATACCATTTTTATAGCTTATGGAGGCCATTGACACACCCCCATGCAGCATCAAAGTTAGTGGCCAGAACATCTACAATGCTACTTGTCACAGGCAATGTGAAGATACTTTCTTGGATGACAACCCTGACACAAGCATTCAGTTGTGGATGGAGATTCTCACAAAAAAAAGGTTGGAGTGCCACATACAAGAAAACACCCAGAGAGGAAGCATGAAATGGCTTCTCCATTATGCTGTGTTCTCCTTGGTAGAAAGAGGTGTGCTATACTTTTATTTTCCAAATGCAGTTGTTGATACTATTTTATTTTTTTCACCAGTTGCTCATAAAATATGGGGACACTGTTTGCCTGGATTCAACTCACAATACATGCAAAGGACCCTTAAGAGAAAAGATGTTTCTCAGTAGCATTCTCAGATGAGATCATGTAACAGGCAAGGGTGTCCCATTAGCTTGGTTGATTATGAACCTTGAATTGCAGTATGTCACCTCCATTATTTGTCCGTCATAATATTCTCACCTATTTCAGTCATCCACTCACACAATTCCTCAAATGGCTGCACAATAATTGTGGTTTCAATCCACATTCAATTATGATTGATTGTTCAGATACTGAGGCTCTAGCAATCAATGTAGCCTTTCCAGGTGGATCAGTCAAAATTCTATATTGTTAGTGGCACTTATGGGAGGCTTGGGATGTAAAAATTAAGTCTAAGGTGCATTCTAATTTTTTTCTCAAGAATAAACCATTCTGACACTCAATTACCCCTTCCAGGTTGTTGTTAAGGGTTGCTGCCCAGAAGATCGTGCTGAGGTTTTGCAAGATGTTCAGAAGGATGTAATTGCCCTCTTGAAGTGCAAAAAGGTAGCAGACTTCGATACCCAATGGGAGAAAATCTGAGAGGACTGGGCCAATGTTAAGCCCCATGCTTAAGTGTCACAACACATGACTTTGCTTAGCCTCTACAAAGCTTTGGAGAACTTTGTTTATCTTTGCACCTTACTTTGTTTGACCTCACATCTCACCTTGTCTTCGTGTTCACACAACATACCCTTGACCCACATCCTTGACTTCTTATTGATCTTGTGGGCAACACCTTTGCCCACCTACTTCGTTCAATCACACTATCTGCTCCACAATTCTGGAAGACTATTATTAGTCTCCTTCGAACCTGGCACAATTGGTCCTCAATACTTCTTCCATCTGACAGGTGACACTTTGTCACATTTGTTTCCAATTCATTTGTATTGTTTCCACTCATTTATTGTTATCATGACATACCTTCCATTCACTTATCTTTCTTATTGCATATTTGTCCATAATACCTTTTCACTTATTCACTTTATCTGTTTAATGATTCCCCTAAACCTTCGCCATTCGATGATACACATATCCTTTGTTTGTATCACTTTATGTCGTACTCTGCTCCGCACTTGATTTACTTATTTGTAATACTCACTTCCTCTTTCATCCATGGACTTATAGTATATAAGTACATGTATCTTAGCTAGTTTTCTCTAGTTGGAAATTAGACCTAGTGTATATCATTCCTATACTCAAGCCTAGTGCTCATTCTCCTCTATTCGTCTCAGACCTCTAATAACCTTTGAATTGAGTACGAACCTTCAATATCAATTCTGAACTCTACCTTGAACCTTTGATCCTACTCTGAAGTCCTACCTTCATTCGGGACTTCATTCAGAACTTTGGTATTTGACTTCACTCATATATTGTTGGTTCTAATCTGTTCCAAATTAAGGACATGTACATTTCAAGAAGGTGCAATCCATGCATGTTGAAACCAAGTCCTTCAGTTCTAACCTCCCCTTCTTTAGTGTGACTTCATTCAATACTTCGGTCATGCTTCAGAACCTATCATTAGGATCAGCCCATAACAGCTGATCAGAAGGCATGGCTCAAGTATATGATGCAGGAGTGGATTTCGATAAGGGAATGCTGGTGTCAAGCCTGGCAGCAGGTAAATTGTGTTTCTTTATGACTTCAGAATTTAGTCTGACAATTTTTTTACGGTGTAGCACACTCACTATGGCATAGATGCAAACAACTACATCGAAAGATGGCATTCCAACTTCAAGCACAACTATTTGGGCAGGATCCATCAACAACACACTGATTTTATTATTTGCATCCTTGTTGAGGAGGTTGAACCTGATTACATGCATAGTCACATATGCATTGGTTTGGGTTTCAATGGATACCACCTTTGCAAAGCTGAAGAAGAGGGTAAAAAGCTTGCTGAAAAATTGATATTATCCGACATGGAAGCCAGAGTACACGTCATCTCTGAAACTCTGGTGAGTGGTATTTTATTTTCAAATATTTTTTTTTTTGCTGAAATGTCTTTAGATTATTATTGACTCATTCACCAAGGATCAATTAAGCTATGATATCAAGGTTGATGATGGTGTGATAATAGCCTGTTCCTTCCCAGCATATGTACAATCAGCTCTTACCTGCAAGCATATGTTCCTGGCACAGCAGATTATGACATCCAATATTTGTGCACAGAAGGCCATTCTTCCTCCTGCAACCCTAGTTACCCAAGCTTTGACAGTAGAAGGCCAACAACAGTACAAGTGAGTCCTCCTGGACAAATTTTGTGCCACTATTGTTTCGTTGAATGACAATTCACTTTGGAGGCTTTTACAGTCAGAAGAGTCATTGCATTTGGTGTCACAGGCAAGCCTTATTCAGTTAGTAAGTGCCGCTGAAGGACTGGTGCGCATGCAAAGAGATGTATTCTTACATAGACCAGATTATGCTAAGCAGACTCACTACTAAAGAAATAGATTTACGTTCACATTAGTTACATTCTTATTCTCAATTTTTATTTTGCACGAAACCCCCTCGCCTCCCGACTTAGCAAATCCCGCTAACAGCCTCCGGTGACTATAACCGGTGATTTGGATGTGATTTGTCAGCATCGGATCATCATCGGGGTGGAGGTCTAAGCTCGCCCGCCCAAAATGAATGGCTGGAGCCGGCTCAGCCGGCTTCGAGGCGGCTTCGAAGCTGAGCTGAGCCAATGGGTGTGGCTTGTGAGATATCAGCTCGGTCTGGCTAAAATTGGCTACGGCTGGCGGCTCAGCCGGAGCTGAGCTGAGCCGTGGACAACACTAATGAGTCCGTAGCACCATCCTCTTTGCACTTAAGTGTACAGTCGCCATCTTTCTCTGGACTAAAGTCTCTCTATCTTTTCCTTATCCCTATCCCAAACTGCCAACCCCCATGAGCCAAGTGTCTTCCCCCCATGCAAACTGGTATTCACGGTCCACACCCCTAACGGAGGTTTGGATACCCACAGCAGAGAAATTACTCTTTGGATTGCGTTTGAACGCTCTAGGTTTTCCAGAAGGCTTCATATGCGCTTTATTCGAGCCAAATATTGTTGTAGATAGTATGGGAAAGGCTCTAAAAGTTCCCCAGGAGGACTTCAATGCCATTGTCGCCTTGGCTTCACGCAGCTCGGATCTTCCTGATACAGGGAGCTACCGAAATACCTGGCGCATACGACATGGAAGTACCTGTCAACCCTTTTGGATTTTATGCTATAAGCAAGCAGATGGATCAATCAAAGAGACCTCTGTATATGGATATTCGAAGAACATAAACATTTTGGAGGAACATACCCAAGGATTTACCACCCTACCTGATGTTTTAATGGAGCTGTTTGGGCTTCTTGATGAACCCTGGACTGGGTATCCGAAGGGAGAAGAGGATATACCGGTGATTGCGAAGATCAAACAAATGCTTTACATCCATTAGAAATACGTAAGGCGGAGTCCCACGCCATGAAAAACAACATTTTGAAAGGACGTACTGTATCTCGCTATATACTCCAAATTAAAATATGATATTTTGTATATATAGGTTTTTTGGGTTCGGGGCTACAATCTGCTGTATTCAGAATCTCTAAAAATTCAATACATTCTGTTCACCAAAATAATGGGTGATTTTGAACCCTGGGCTCTTATACAGGAACAGGATGCCATTAAGTCATGTTAACTAGCCTAAAAATCGTCTAAAATTCTGATGTAACATTCTAAAACTTCACCCTACCTTAAAATAAGCGGGGGGAGGAGGAAATGCGTACATCAAGCATGAGGATCTGGCAGAGCCTTAGGATCTCCTTCATCAGCAAAAACGCTCAGGACTTCTAGACATACTGTTTTTTTGTAGGCAATAAAGACATTTATAGGTTTTACTACATCATATCTAGGCTAATAATGCCTACAAAATATATGGATGTCTAGGAAGTGCTACAGCGGTTATAGTGCCTATACTGACACGTCTGTGCATGATAGTTATATGTCGTGCTCTTATGTCTTCATCTTCATCTCTATAAGTGTCGAACAGAGATATAGACATGAATTTGAGCAGTGAGAAAAACTTGAATAAGCGAAGCATCAGGAAGAGTTTGATTATTTGAAAACTTTACAAGACTGCAGAAGTTGCACATGTGTAGTTTAATATTAGTCCGTATCTGAATTATAATCCATATTCTCATCCGTATCATCCATCTCTATAATCTGAGGCCTACAACCCCGTCCATCAAGACTATAAGGAACAGACAAGGCATTGAAGAAGTGTTTACTCAAGTATGGACTTACAAAGAAACTGGGGCAAACATCAAGAATATTTTCTGAAGACCAAGTAGGGTTGTATGTGTGACCAAATCGTGGATAGAGATGGCAAGAGCTGCGAATAGAATCAAGATAAATTATGCCAGCTTTTCGACGTCCCTCACGCATGGCACGACGAACAACCCACATGCCGTAGGTTTCAGCCAGAATTCGACGCCCAGTAAAGTATTCCACATAGGCGAGCGGATGGGAATACGGTCCAAATTCTGGAGGAAGTTTAAATATTGCACGGATCTGGACAACTTCAACTCCTGAAAGAAATCATGGTGAGTCAAAAATTGCTTTTAAATAATATAAATAACACACCTTCAATGCCTGTCACATCTGCTAAACCATCTTGGTCTACTAAGGCAGTATCAAAGTATGCTGGGGTTGGACGTCTACCAGGGCGAGGGGCTGGTCTAGCTGGAGTCGCCCTGATGGTATCAGTCTCAGGTGGGTCTCCAAATCTTTGCAAAGAGTTGTATGTTAACTTGACACGTTTGTATACTTCAAAAGTGTCAGCTTCACGAGGCTTGAGGCCACAGTCAGGAATATTCTTCTTGATGAATTTTTGCAATGATGGTATGAAATCAATGGCGCCATAATTTTCTTGTAGAGTTTGCACAGTTGTTGTTTGAAATGGGGCAGTTTTGGCAATTGTATGAACTGTTTGGCCCCGCCATGTAGTTGAACCAGGGGGACATGGTAGGTTTTCTTCATCACCATCATCTTCTTCCTGATCTGATTCTTCATATGCACTATGTTCCAACATGTCTTCCTCATCCTCCTCTCCACTGTCCTCATCATAATCCGCCGCTTCATACTCTGGCAAAACCCAAGTTAGGAACACTGTATAGGCATCCACAGATTCCTGGCGACGTAGCCATTTAATCATCTGCTGAACATAATTCCTCCGATTGCTAGCACGGTAGCCCTCCTTCGCAAGGTTGATGTGGAGACGTTCAGGTAGCTCAGTATTGTAGCCATCCATCGTACCATGAGTCCAGATTGAGGGAACATAGTGGTTCATTGAATGAAGCTTTGGAATGTTGAAGTGTTCACGGTTCGTAAATGCATGTTTATAGTTATGGAATTCGATTAATGCATCTTCCATATATTCTAAAGTGCTTGTTGAATGGGATGAGAATTGCGCATAAAAAATAAAATCAATGAGAGCTTTGGCAGCTCGAAAAGTTTCATCATCTACGGCACCAGCAAGTGCACCAAGAAAGACCTTCTCAAGATGCTTTGCTTCTGTTCCAGTCCATTGTTTGAGAGTTGAGATACCATTTTTGAAATGACGAAGTCCTGCATGTGTCGTCATGGCTTTGAGTCGAGCATCAAACTCCTCCGGGTTGGCAGCCTTGGTGCACCATTGGACAACATGGTCTTTGAAAACACCCTTGTGCAATTGGTGCAAGATATCTGGGGTAATGCAAGCGAAGATATCTGTATATGGGAGATCTGCCCAGAAGGGAGCATAGACGTCATTGCGGACACCATCATGCTCAAGATTGGAAGGTCGTTGCTGTGAATCAACTTCGAGAATTTCCAAAGTCTCGCTTTTTCTTCGCAGGTCAGAAGCATGAGGAGAACCTCTTTTATTATGTGCAACTTTGCATCGAGGACACCGGCTCTCTTTGCAACAGGCAATGAGGCATTGTTCAGGGAAATCTGCGATGTAGGCTGATAGGATGGGGTGGATGCGTCGAACATATCCATCAGCACATGTCATCTCGATTCCATGAACACCTGCCTCCTTCAAAGGTGAAAGAAGCTGATTCATTGTGTAATGAAAAAGACGGCGCTTCTGTGCGCTTCTTTCCTCCTCTGGGAAACAATCCAGCTTGCTCACAGGAATGTATCCAAGCAGGACAGTGGCTCGGAAGTTTGGTTTTCGTCGGATAGCCTTGTCAACATTGCCAATTGTCAAATAAACAGGCCATGCACTCTTGTCACCACCAAATTGGGAAAGTTTGGTCGCATCAGATGCTACAATGACAGGCACAACAGTTGAGCCTTTTGGTAGTTCATACTGCAATTTTAGATGAGTACTCCATAGTATTTGATATAAATAGTAGAGCTTACTTGAACGTCCCACCACCATTCCGCAGTCCGCATCTCATTAAATATTTGCTCATCGCAAGTCTCATTCGTAAAGATTTTGACTGGTGCGTACTTGATATAGTCTTGTAGTGCTGGATTTCCAATGATCTCCCGAATACATTCAATAGGATTCCGTCGCCATAGCTCCAGCTCTTCCACCTGTGGTTGTCCATGCGCATCTAACTGTGTACCTTGAACTTTGATAATCTCGCACTCAAATTCCGGAATCCGAGATGTGGGCAAAGCATCGATAAGCTTGAAAAATGCCCGTTTGTTATGGTAACATGGCTTTGTTTGGGTTTTAGTCTTTATGATTGATATGTAAGTCTAAACAGCACTTTGATAGGCGAAGATGCACTCACAATGTTCAACTTCAGATATTTGTCAATTTCCCCCTGCGACAGCCCACTTTTTATCATCCAACGTGCAAGTTCCCACTGGTCTTGACTTCCGAACCCACCCCATCGATCCTGCATCCCTGACAACCTAACATCTCGCATCTTCTCCCATCGAGTTTGACGGCAACCATATGTTTGGCCAGCTTCATATTCTGGTGGGAACTCTTGGAAAATCGTTCCATCCCCATTAGAAGATGGCAATGGAATGGACGATGGAGTATGAGTTTCATTGAATGGTGACACATCGCGAGCCCTCGGCCTGCCTGATGACGCCCCTTGCATGAACTCTTCCATCCCGGGACTTGGAGGAGCAAAAAAGTCGTCCACTGGAGTCTCTTCATTCTGTTGTTGGGGTTGTATTGGTATGTTCTGTGCTGCTTCTCCACGTACTGCAGATGCTAATTTTCGTACTTCTGCCTTCCAGACCCTTCCGCATTCCTTCACCTGTGCGTAATGGCTCTTCAGAGAACCCGTTCCCAACGGTTTTTTGCAGTTAATACAGCGAGAAGTCATCTTCAGTCTATTTACAAGCTGAGCTCTTTCGATGTGGTGATGGTCGGTGAACTATTACAAGGTGAGCTCTTTTGATGTGGTGATGGTCGATGAACCCCACAGCTTATCGCACTACCCTACTAGGGTCTTCAGTCTATTTAAAAGGTGAGCTCTTTCAACGTGATGATGGTCGGTGAACCCCATGGGGCTTATCGCACAACCCTACTAGGGGCGCCTCATCTGAGACGTTCTGTCCTACTTCTCCACATACTGTAGATATTCGTAGTTCTGCCTTCCAGACCGTTCCACATTCCTTTGCCTGTGCATAATGGCTCTTCAGAGAACCCATTCCCAACGGCGTTTGGCAGTTAATGCAGCAAGAGGACATCTTTGGTCTAACAAGGTGAGCTCTTTCAGCGCGGTGATGGTCGGTGAACCCCATGGGGCTTATCACACTATCCTACTAGGGACGCTTCGTTTATTGCCCTAAAACGAATGACTTAAACCTATTTGAGTTGTTTGGTTTCTCTTGGAAAACAAAATTAAGGTTTGAACTTCATTTTTGAGTCACGGGATGTCCAAACAAACGCAGTGTCGCTCTCCTCAAAACCTCCATGTTGTTATCACTCATACCCAGTTTCCCAGCGTGCCTCGACCTGAAGAGCCTCGAAACCCCTCTTCTACTTTATCATTCAATCATGACTCGCAATGCCCAATTTGCTGCTTTCCAGCAGACCGTATCTGCCAGCATCGCGGTTGCACAGTCGCAAACGACTCCGGACACTAGCACACAACCTGAAAATTTACGCCCTCAGCGCAATCGCACTCGCACCGTGCGTGGTGAAGTATACAGTAAATCTATTATAAAAATACTTGCGCATAAGCTGATTATCTTCACAGCAAACGAACTGCAAGAAGAAAATCAAGCTCGAGCCAGCAAGTCTGCAAGGCGCCGACGCAGGCATCGAATCGTTGAGGATGACCCATTTGCAACTGACGAGGACGAAGAGAATGGTATATCAATTTTATCTTAGTGTTTTGATTTAATCTCATTCTTTACTTCAGTTTCGCCCCCGAAAGCTCCTGTCAACTATAATGGCATTCGAGCAAGCGGCGCCGTAAGTGAACAATCCATTACTTATAAATATCTACTTACAGACTGCCTTAGTTTTCCTCTTCCACAGTCGTGACTACTTCGAATGGTAGTGCAAACAGCAACCGACTTCCTAATATAACCGCCCCAACCCCAAGCACCACTGGGAGCTCGGCGGTACATCCTCTTGTTCCTTGATATATCTAATTTCTAACCAACATCCAACATAGGCTCGTTTCTTTGGCAGTAATGTAGACGTTAATGTGAGTTATATTTTATGACTACTTGAACCATACTGAAATATTTTTTGCGCAGGAGGAGAATAATTCCGGAAGCCGAATTCTCAGCAGACGAGATGCCTCAGATAATTCTACTCCTTCCACTGCCGGCGGAGGCAGTGGATCACCTAAATCTCCCAATACCGGCTCCAATACGACAAGTTCTAAACGCCATCGCAGTCCCAGCTCAGACCATTCTCGCTCTAGGATGCGCAGTCCTTCGCTGGACAGTACTCGTGAGCCTCAGGCTAAACGACGTCATCAACCTGTCAAGCGGAACCGCCCCAAGCTCAGTGACCTATCAAAAGGTGACCGTGTCGTCGTCAAGCATGCTATTCGCAATTACCGCAGCAAGTTAGCCACCGAATGCCCCTTCCCAAATATTGGTGAGGAACACCAAATGGCGACCAAAGCTTTAGAACATGCAGTTTTGGAATTTAAGCAAGTAATCGACGAAGAGGTCTATGATATAGCTCTGTACCTGGTTAGTCTGATTTTTACTCTTTGATTCACTCCCTTAATTGTCATATTTCTAGATTACTAGTCGCGACTCTCAAATGCGTGGCGAATTGAGGGACAAGCTTATCCCTATTGTCCGAGAAGTCTTTGGCTTCCGACTGACCTCGTCTCGCAAGGATATTCAGGCTAACCGCAAACTCTATGACCGACTGAAGAAAGACAATGCATTTATTTTCAAGGTGTGTTATGTCCGGATTGAATCCCTTTGACCGTCTGCTCATGTTTTGAAAATTTTCCTTTTTCTCCATCCTATAGGATCCCGAGAACCGAAAGGGTCTCTACGAGGGTGATATTATTCAACTAGCCCTTAATGTGATGTGGTTCGCTAGCCCCAAGCTCGAGGGCATCACTTTTGAATCCTATTTTAGGCCCATTCCATTCCCTACCATCGCCCTCATCTTCACAACCGTGAGTGACATTGATATTGAATGGAATTGATATCTTAATTAGCTCTCATAAAGGTCGAGTTTATTATCAACAAATGGGCTTCTGGGGTTTACAAGCAAGGCACTACATTCACAGAGAAGTTGCATGCTGAGGTCTACCAACGCCATCTCAGTAGCCTTGAAGAGCTCAAGAACCGAAGTGGAATTCATGCCCACAAACACCTACGCATCCGTCGTCGCTTATACGCCAGAGCTAGGTGAGTATTCAATTGGCCGAATTATGGCTTTTACTCATTGACAGCGGTCTAGGGAACACGCTGGAGTCGCTGCGAGTATCAATGACCGACCGCTTCTTGATGAAAATGACATTGATGATTTTGTCACTAATAGTGATGCCGAAGATACGGAAAGTGAGGACGAACTTAGTAATAGTGAGGGGGAGGAGGAGGAGGAGGAGGAGGAGGAGGAATAAAATTAGTCCGCTCTAGCCGTACCATCCCATATTATACCCATTTTGTACTTTCTTGTTTCAATGTTTTTATATTTAATTTCGATGTAATTTATGATTCTAATTGATTTTTTAAACTCTTCTTCTATTTCGACCTATTGAGTACTATAAGGCACTATTGCACCTACGGGATTAAATTTGCAATCTTCTTCGTAAGATCTCCTTAGGAACCGTCATATCTATTGAATGCTACATAGTCATACATAATGCAAGACAGTGGCTACAGAGCTCTATATAATCGGGACTTGGTTACGGGCCTACACCGCCTATTTTACCTATGTAGACCTCCGTTGGCGGTTGTAGCCAGCTGCCTTTTTGCTGATGTTCCTCTGCCTTGGTTAACATAGGGAGGAGTGTTAGCTAGCTATATAAGCATTTTAGACGATTTTTAGGCTAATTATTATGTCTTAATGGCATCCTGTTCATGCAGGAGAGCCCAGGGTCCAAATCGCCCTTGCTCTGAATGATTGGATTATCCTCTTGTTTCTACAAAAATCAACCTTTATTTTAGTGAACAGAGTCTATTAAATGTTTAGAGACTTTGAGTATGGAAGATTGTAGCTAGGCCTCAGAAACATAAGTATACAAAATATTATATTTTAATTCAGAGTATATAGCGAGATACAGCGCGTTCTTTCAAAATGTTGATTTCCATGGAGATCACGTGGTCGTGGGACTCCGCCTTACGTATCCGGAACGGCTGTAAAGGTTTCCTTGACGATCAATTAAAGAAATATTAAAGAGATGATGCCTTGAATGGATTGTGGAGGCGTGGCTGTGAAGTTCTATATCATGATCCTCTCAACTAGAAATTGCAATCATAGTATAATTTACTCATATTTGAGATCGGATACTATCACATCCTTAGGATTTCTATTTTTCATGCTAAACAAGGTGTCAATTCTTTCTTTCGATTTGCGTCCGATTACGCTGGATGTTGGCAAGATGAGGCAAGATGCTGGAGAGCTAATTTACCGACACCAATCAAAGTCCTCCGCACACGTTGGGTCACTGTGTGACGCACCTATTTTGGAGACGCAGGGGAATGGTTTAGGAGCACGTTTGCTTTCTGTTATAATCAAAATACTCTTTATTTCTTCTATCGTCATATCATATATGATCTCATCTACTGCGCCCCAGACTGCCGCTGAGCAGTCAACTCAAACGTCATCTAACCTTACAAGACCTTCTCAACCATGCCGAGACCCTCCTGCTCAAGTTTCTCCCTGAGAGGGTCACAAATCTCCTTAGTGTACGGCGCGA
>KN837110.1:528449-623584 GCA_000827215.1 Sphaerobolus stellatus SS14 | reverse complement strand
CGACGGGATCAGAGGAGTCGGTGATAATCACATCGTAGGTGGACTTGTTGTCGGCAAGGAATTTGAAGCCATCGCCAACGAAGACGGTGACACGAGGGGAGGCATGAAGCGACGACATGTGGGGAAGGTATTGCTTGGAGACACGGATAACAGCCTATGCAGTATGTCAGTATGACAAGACACAACCAATACGCAGTATATCGTACCTCATCAATGTCGCACAAAACAACCTCCTCGACACTCTCATGCTTGAGAACTTCCCGAACAACACCACCATCGCCACCGCCAATAACCAAGACCCTCTTGGGGTTGGGGTGACTTGCCAAAGGAATGTGGGCAATCATCTCCTGGTAACTAGATCATCGCATCTATTCAGTATATGCACCAGCGTACCACACGCTAACAACTTACGAAAACTCGTCCCGCTCAGTAACTTGAATGACACCATCAAGTACCAGCACATTGCCAAAGGTTTCAGACTCGAAAACTAAGACGTCCTGATATTGGGACTTTTCAACGTGCAAAATACGGTTGACTTTCAAAGTCATCGCTTGACCAGGCCATTGCGAAGAAATTTCGCGAAACCAGCCGTCTAACAATCAAATTATAAGCAAATATAAATACATAGGTCTCATAATATCGTTCACCTTTGATTGAAGGGTGTGTAAACGCTACCATGGTGTATTCTGGTAGAAAGCAGCCAGTTGAAATTTTGTGACTAGCGGCTTAGTCAGCCCCATTCACCACCTTCGCTTCTAGTTTGGTTCATAGTAGTACCATATGCGGTAATATTAACAGTTCAAAAGCCCATATTATTGAGAGTAGACGGTCTTCTGAGGAAAGTCGCAGAGAGTTACGAGTGGGGCTGAGCACGGATGGCCTGCGAGTGCACCGCGATTATCTGCAGCCAGTGAAGAGGTGTCCGTAGAGAGGCATGATGATGATGACGACGGATGCGTAAGGCTTTGTGACCTTTCCTCGCCTCGTGGCACAGATTGGGCAAACGATCGGGCAACGGCAGACATCCACCTTCAATTTTCGCAGCTTGTGCCCGTATGGGACACGCCCAGCAGCACTGCAGAAAAGGACTATTGCAGCGGCACTTTGGTGGATCTCCAAAATGGGATTATGATCCGTACGCTAGTCCTGGACAAACCAAACCACTGCGGCGATGCCGCCGCGATTGTCTGCAGCCAGTGAAAAGCTCTGTATGTAGTGTTGCCGCGGTCCCAGAGTGACATCGGCCAAGTTGCATTTTTTTTTCCTTTTTTCCCCATCCCCTCAGTTTGCACAAATACCTATTTTTTTTGACCAGAAAGCATTAGAAAGTATTAAATAGAATTTCAGTGCATCTGTTGTGGGAAATAATTGAGAAAATATTAAAATATCCCTCGATAAAAAGCGGTAAAAAGACTACTCCCTCTGGGTACAGTGGCCGGGACGCGCCAGGATTGAAATACCGAAATCACATTCGCAAAATATTTTTCTTGAAATTTCAGATTTTCCCTGCCACCATTCTTTAGTAACCTGGTTCATATCTGGAACGAAAGTTTAAATTTGTATCAGGAATTTATTCCGTGCCACAGAGGGGAAACACCGGACTGCCACCGCGGTATGAACACCTGTGGGTCCATACCTGTGATCCTGGCGCCGAAATACCAGATAATTCTCAGTTCTAATACTTGGCCGATAAGTCAGAGATAAATCATGTAAAGTATTTTATAGCCATATTACAAGCTAGATATCTATGAATTCGGTTTTTTGTTGGTATGATCCTCTTGGCAGGTTCTGCTGCCCCGATGAATCCAAGCCAAAAACGAATAACTCTGTCAGCTGGAGCTCTAGTACTCCAGCCACCATGATTAAAAATTAAGCCTCAGTTACCATCACTCGAAGAAATAAAGTAGAGACATGCTTATTGGTATCTTGTCTTTCAAAGCATCCAAGACCCCAGTTGGATTGAATAGTACTCAAGGTAGAGTAGTGAGTATAATATGTGCTGTCCGTAGTGCCATTCAGATTCGTAAGAATTGCACCGCCGAGGAGTAAAGAATCTTATTGATTGAGGAAGAAGAATTCTCGCCGAATGTAAGGAGGACGAGGGTTCTGTTGTTATTGAAGTTGGCGTGAGCCAGCATGGGGGTGAGCCAGTAATTCAACCACGAGCCTGAAAAGTCGATGGTAGTATTGTGAATGTCATTGACGATATTAGGGGTGACGAACAGCCATTGGGGAAGAGTGCTGGCTGCAAGATCTGCAACATAATCGTTGAAGTTGCGGTGGGGCCGAGGGCCAGACGCTTGGGCATATTCTGAACGGATTTGTAACCAACTGTGGAGCTATGCTTGCGGCAATAAGACACGTAATTCTTGGAAGCATAGCTGATATTTAGATAAATCAGAACGGTTATCGGTTCAAGACGACAACTATTTGAGCGTACCTCGAGCCAGTGAAGGTATTTGAAGCCAAATTCTCTTGGTAAGAAGCCCAGCTAATGCTCTTTGCCTCTAAACGATCGACAATAGTAGAAATACTGTTCCGTAAATGAGTAATCAGCTATGAAGATAAACAAGTTAAAGAGCATTACTTTGCTGGAACATCGTGCGAACTATCGTCAGGGAGCCCGACAAAATCACCACCGGCTGTGGCGATATAGTTGGGTTGAGAAGGATGGGTCAACGCATAGTAATTTAACAATGATATCGCCTATTGCGCTAGGGTTCTGAATACAGACTAAGTCGGTAGATTTCAGCAATGGATCAGAAACTAGAGTTAAGGAGCTTACGGAACTATTGGCCGTAGCGAAATCCGTATTCTCCAACCAAATCTTGGGAGAAAACAATATATATTTAATTGGTTGCAATAATATGGGAGTAAGACTTACCTGGATGAATCGATCGAAGGCTTGCCCTTTTACGATAGTGGGAGCTGGCAGAGTTGAGTTACTTGACGTAGTTACTGGACGCGACAAATGGACTGATGGAGGGAGCAACAAATGCTTGAGACTGAAAACGAAATCAAATAAATATCATTAGATAATTATTCGAAGAAAACACTTACCGAGGCCGCAAGGGCTGAAGGCAAAAGTCCGACAAGAAGAGTGAGGGAGGGCATCCTGTATCGTTGAACTAGTAAAAAGGCGAATGCCGCTGCAGTATTTATATTGAGGAAATATCGCTAATCATAGGGGACCCGCGCCTAGAATCAAAGGTTCTCTTCGGCTCAAGCCACGGTGGCCATATGTTCTTGAAAGAAACTAGACTTTTCCTGCCCGACCTTACCACATGGTCGACTAACGACTCCGTGCCTCTGATGGCATATAAATAAGTAGAGGCGTGACGTGGCTAATATTGATATTGCGACACATTGTATAATATATCTGAAAAGAATATTGTTGACAAACGTGGTTGCGCTATGATCTACTTGGCCATTGTTCTCACAGTTCGGTGACTTTTGAGATTAGATTCCTAGTATACCGAGAATCGAATGGCTCTTAACGAATATCCATTGTCTTTTTGTCAAGGTCTCGACTTTCTTCTGCAAGCACAGGTGTCAGTAAGAATATCCTGAGCCGCAACATGTAAATGTATCTTGTTTTGTTCATACATGTGGTAACAAGGCAGCTGTGTCAATAAAGCATTCATTGAACGTTGAACGTTTGAACTATTGAAGGTAAGAAATCAGCTCTTCCCGGGTTTTATCTCCGACAAACGTGACGCGCACCGACTCGTCCAACATAATGATAAAGGCCCTCGAGGAATTGCCAGCACGTTCGAGGGATTTTAAGTTCCTTTAGCGCGAAGTCAACGTGAAGCATTAGTCAAGGTCGATTGTCAAGGTAAAGAAATCTAAAATAGAACATCGACGCCACCAGACGAGATCCGCGATATTGGACAACGTCACGGTAAACGTTACGCCTCGGCCTCAGGCTCGACTACTACCTCAGCGTCCCGTTGCGGAGAACGGTGGCATACGAGTACGAGGCAAATCAGTCCTGTATTTTCTCATTCCCTCTCTGCATTGTTTTAAATTTATGTCTCAAGTTCTATAGAACTTTGAACTGCCTTGCGTGGCATGGAGCGACTGTGCATGAACTGGCCAGGGCATAGCGGAATCCGTTTTTCGACATCCAGTTATCTTGCAGTTCGGATTACACTACTCAATCAAACATTGGATTTAAAATTCGGGTGAAAAGCCAGTGTATTTACATCATACTTATTTCCAATACATAACGCATAATACACGGCGTATAACTATGTACTAATGCGAGGCTGCTCGAAGTATGACGTATACAGAAATAGTAATGGTTATAGTCCATCTAAAATACAACGTGGATTACTTCTTTTTCTTGAGTGGAGGTGATCTGTCCAGCGGGTCCTGCGGTCGTGAGACTCCTGCGCGTTTATCGGGTGTAATATTAGGATCGCTCGCAAATGTATGGGCTTCAACGGTATTCTTCGTGTCCTCTTGATACTTCTTACGACGTAACACTTCATTTTCTGTCATTTGAGCCCATTGCTGCTGCGCCTCCAGATCGGCATCTGCATGAGGATTAGGTCCCAAATTTTCGATGGCTTCCTCGAAAAGCTTCTGCGTATGGTCATGAATATTCCATAGTTCATAGGCCTTGAACTCGTATGCCATCTTGAGAACACTCCACCATTCCCTGATAAATGGCTTCAGCGGATCAAAATAGGGATCGAAATTGTTTAGAAGATCTTCCTCCAAGTTAAGCTTTGCAGCTTCGTACGACACTTCGGCGAAAATTGTCCACTTGTATGCACTGATCTTTGATGGATCCTCGCTGTCAAAGTAATTTGTAAGAATATGGTTCAACCGTTCCTCAGTGTCGGAGTTTGAGATAATACGGCGGACGCCTCCTGGACCACCTCGAATCAATGCGATATGGATTAAGACCCAAAAGAAAGACTCGATATCGTGAACTGAATCATGAGCGTTCTTACTAGTAACACTTACAATATCATGGCTCATGTAAGGCAAAGTACCCTGAAGCCCCGGGATATATTAGTGCAGCCTAATGCTTCGCGAGAATATTAAAACGTACTGTGCGAAAACCATCACCAGGCTTATGACTATCGAAAACTGGACGTTTCTTATGCTGTTTATCGCAAATAAGTAGACTTCTAATAATGCCAGATAGAGACACTTACTGCAAAATCCCAAGAAAAATCTTTGGGTCCCAGTGGCTTATCCTTAGATGATTGTAGCTTATATCGTTCGCTTTTACTCCGCAAGTAATTAGCTCCTTGCGTAAAAATGTAACTGATTCTATCCTCGATAGCCTCTTCATCGGTTCCCTTGAAGATTAGTTCATCCTCTTCCTTGACGAAGGCAGCGGATGCAATCAGCACAGAATCTCTCGTAACATAGTGCTTTGATCTGGAAAGGACTCTCTGTTGAAAACCTATCTCATCTTGAGACTTTGTCTCCTCCTCGAGTATATTGTAGTGACTGTTCACCAGAGAATCAATATATTCATCCTTTTTATTGACTTTGGCATGGTCAAGGTCAATAAGGCAACCGTATATCCCTGGTTTGACATCTTCGTAGTAGTAAAACAGTATCAGAATGTTTCCCTGGCTCACGTCATGATGAAGCACACTTGCATAGTACAAGCAGCTATGATCTAAAAATAATTTTACCATTAAGCTTGCGAATGAAGAATGGATGAATGACTGACATACCTGTGACGGCATCTTTAAAGACGCGAAGAAGTTCTTTCAAATCTTTGAAATATTTTATGGGCCACCCACGAATGTCCATAAGAATTCGTGTCTGGATACGCGAAGTAGATTTCAACTTTTTATCATGAAACTCGAGCCCGCCACCGGATCTCATGAAAAGACTTTCATAGCTGAAAGTTTCCTTCGACGCTGGAGTATCACTGTGATGAGTAGATTCCTTGGAATTCGTGGCTACCTGTTGTGGCTGCTTGTCCAGATTCGAAGATTTGGCATTGACACCGGCTAAATCATGTCTGATGAATCTCAAAGTTGATACAAGTTGAATTATGCCGTTGGATTGACCTGGATCGCTCATAACATATTCCGCTTTATGAAGACGATTGTCGTAGCCTGCTCGCTTAAGGGCAAAGTGCTCGAAGGGCTGTGTTTCCAATGATTCATCTGGATCCTGTCCAGGAAGACGCTGCCAGCTTTGCTTCAGTACAAAGACCTTAAGTACCCAAATTAGTACCCAATCATAGCGTGTAATATAGCAACTTACCTTTTTGAGTTTCTTCTCACTGAAATCCTTGTATGGAACGACTTCCCAAATAACGGTTGCCCTCTCGCACATGATCTCCGCATCGGTAATGCTGAGTGCTCGAATAGTAATATAATCTTCATCTGCAATTTTTATAACCCATTGAGTATCATAGAGTGTTTCTGGGTTTATAGATTTCGGCCAAGAGAACTTGTAGGAATCAAGGGGTTTGGAGACTTGTTTGGAAAATAATTGCATGGTGGGATCCCACCCAAGCTGTTCTGCCGAAAGCATAGAATAGCCGGCCAAAAGACGAATTAAGGCCGTGGGATTCTACAGGAACGATGTGAGAAATTAAAGGAAAGGAATATACGAACCGAAAAACTCACCTTGTGAATATTGATAGATTGATGGGTTCCAACGACACCGCTTCTGTCAAATAGATATATATTGAGTTTGTCGAGGCAAAGAGTAAAACCAATAATGAAGCGACGATCCAGTTGCTCATGAAAAGCCTGTTTTACATAGTTCGCTAGCTGAAGAACCGCTTTGCGCATTTCATCTAAGGTTTTCGAAACCTTAAATTCACCGAAACCAAGCATGTGTAGCCACCAGACTTGTAATATAGAAACCTACGTCAAATGAAGTCAGGAAGATCATTATATTTAACGGCAATAGTATCATATTATACCTTCTCCTTTTCTTCCTGTCAAATAAAACAGATAAGCCAAAAGAAAGAAAAATCATCACGTCGTTGACGTACCTTTGTCTTTGCCATACTTCGAGTGGTCACTGTAGGTGTTCTTTTCAGCGCCTCCAACCGCTTGTTGCAGTTCTTGATGAGTCCTCATCTGTACCCTTTGCCACAAATGCGACATCTGGACGGATGGCGGGGGCCAAAATATTTTTGGATTTGGGAATCATAGAGCTACAGTTGACCCACTGACCAGCGATAGCTTTAGAGTGGGGAGAGAGACATTTCACCTCTTCATTGATCGCCTTTGCTATCTTCACGAAAGGGTCATAAAGTTCGTTCTCCCCTGGTTTCGGCTTGCTTAATCCTTTCCATTTCTTCGTGTTCAAGCTGTAGTACGTGGGCAACAACTTCTGGTAGATCGCATCGATGTTCGCCGAGTGTACAGGTAGAATTGTTTCTAAGAATTTATCTGTATCTGTGACAGTGAACATCTTGACGAGATCTCTTCGGACAGCCGCTTCGACGTCTTCAAGGCGAGCCTTCTGTGGAGTAAACCAGTTGTGGCCGCTGGTCCCCGGACTTCACGGGCGTGTTGTGGAAGCCTGAGAACTGCCGGGCGGACCCCGACATGGGTATAGGATGAGAGGTTGAAGGCAAGCAAAAACTGAGGAATACTCACTTACAGCAACACTTTATATATAATGCGATTCAGGAACAGAACGCGTGGTACCATCAAGAAGTGAACGGTGATGAGCTGAGTCAGCTGATTAGCGCCCCAGGATATTTTCCGACCAATTAAAGTGTTCCGATGTAATTTTTTTTTTAAAGTATAATAAGGAGTCTAGAGGCGAGAAAAAAAAGAAGAAGAAAATCTCTAACAGGTTCAGGCACCCTTTCAGCTTCCTTTTATCCTTACTAGTAGCACGTGGGTCCAGGTACGCGAGCCCTGCAATAAAACAAAAGCAAAAAAAAATCAAGAGGGTAACATCTGAAAACACGTGGAACGATAACCTTGCATAACATCCTGAATTGTGGCTGGGACTATCAATAGATTGCATCTGTTCCCGAGTTAAGTAGTAGCACCTGGTATCATTATCAGCACCATATTGGGCCATACTCTCCCTTTTTCTCGAGGGTTTCCTTCCTCTTGTTGAATGGGCTCAAATTTCGATATTTAGTACGCTTGTCTGCCATTTTAGGCCCGGTTACAGTCATCATAAGTAATTACAACAATCAATGTCATGACGGAGAAGAATTGGCAAGCGTATCGATCGTAGATTCTGAGCACTGTACAGAGCTCAAAGAAGCAGCTAACTCAAAATGCACCCTGAGAAGCATCTTAATGATTTTTAGTTCGCAAAGACATTTTAAATGCCCTTTAAATTTGAAGTTTTACTCAGACCAAGACGTTGGCTGTACCGTAACACAAGCAAATAATAAACCAGCTCGCCCTATACTTTGACTTCACAGAAAAAATTCTGGGTAAAGCAGGAATCTTTCAATGAAAATACTGAACTATTGGAGACCATTTGACATGAGGGATTTTCGGCTGTTGCTAATATCCACTTGCAGGTTATTTTTATATTCCCATTTTACCCAACGTCTTCATAATTAATTTAGGTATAGTATTATTAGTTTATGGAATTGTGCGTTAACGACCTTGCGATTTATTGAGTAGCAGCCTAAGCATCCGTTCCTTTCCTTTCCGCTCTTTCCTTCTTTCTTTCAATGCCGTCAGAATATTACTCTTCATATCAAGTATTATCAACTTGAACCTCTTCCAGAGAGTCTGCCAGTGTTCCCGGCGTCCGAAAAGTCCGGACAGTCAGCGGCCCGGGAATAATGACTTCAAAGGTCATGGTGTGTGAAATAACCATTACATACTGATTAATTTCGAGTTATATAATATGTTCATGTATCAATAGAGTTGTAGAGCCTGGCGTACCACAAATTTTATAATTGTTTTTGACTGATGTGAATTTTGAAGGTGTGTTTGATCCTTATCTTGCCAGTGCTGTACAAGTTTTCAGGGAGGAAGAACAGAGGCGAAGCTGTATAAAAGGAGATACGGTACGACCCCCTAAATCGTCAAGAGCTCAACCCATCTAAGTGAACTTATTTAGCTACTCTTCATGGCATACTCCTTACACAACAGTCGTAACAATGGTGCGTATCGAGAAGCCTTGGAGCAGACTTTGACGACTAACAATGACAGTACTGTTCGCACAACTACTTGGGGCTGTGGCGGAAGGCGTGGTTGCAGCTGTTCGTAAGCTCAGCAAGAGCCAACAGTAGTCGTAGATGGAGAAGAATCCACAGCTCCGCAGCGTGGAGCTATGCGGGGACGGCCAAGGGGACAGGCTGTGGATGAGGTGGTCAGCCAACGGTGACTGAGTCTGGGGTGAGCTTTCTTCTGCTCATAGCTAATTTTGTCCTTGAATTGAAGTCTATACATGATGTTTGCTACACAATTTTTTTTTTGTGAATTTATACTATTTATTTGAGGTGCTGCGCATTATTGCTGGGGTACCATGGCATAGGCGCCCATGAGGACTGGTCTCATGGGTAGAACCGGTCTATAACCGAATCGGACTAATGGAAAGTGGTCCGGTTCCAGACCGTTACTATTTTAGACTGAACCGATGGTTTCGGTTCCGTTCGGAACTAAACCCGGACTTCGGCAACACTACAGGTCACGACGGCAACAAGGCTGTGTTGACTGTCTATATAACCTTCAAGCTTCAAGAACTTCATCTTTCGGACTCGTATACGTAGTTGTGATGTCCAGTACATCCCAGGATAACAGGTGACTACATATTCGTATTCCACTCGTTCTTTTTTTTTGACAGACCTTTCATCTTTTATCAGCACGCCACAAGGTCCGGCAACTAATAACTTAACAAACTATGTCGAGCTCCTATCCACCTGTTTGCCTAATCGTGATACTGGCATGAAGCATATCTTACGTTCTACATATCCGAATCTTCCTATGCCTCTTGTTCTTGGCCTCGATTTCCTCAATTCGGAGAATGATTATCCCGAAGATCTCAAAATTCCAAATCTTTTATTAACGGATATCAAATCAGGAGCAACGAGAGCAGTGGTAGCTCCATGGATGCATGCCTTATATCAAGAGAGTAAGGACAGAAACGGCTACTGCGTCTCCCTCGTGCAGCTCAAAGAAGCTCAGTTCGGAGCTGCAGGAGGTTGGCCTCATCTAGCTGCTGTATGTATCCTTTTAACTCAATTCTTTTTTGGCCTGTATGCACTGGTGATACGCCGAGTAAGGGATGGATGCCTCCTGATATCCGGGGTTATTTTGAATTTATTCGACGGACTTAGCTCTGCGAAATATCCGAAGTATTTGCCTCCCCGAAGAGTCGAAAATGCCAGATTTTATGCTTTACATACCGGTATGGCCACGGTCCATCTTCTGGTTCTCGCTCACGACCCAGGAACTGAAGATGGTCCCTACCGAATGGTTTCCTCGAAGAGACATATAAACCTTGAAGATGCCGCCGTTCCTTGGAAGAGAAAAGCATCCGGAGGAAGCCGAGTAAGGGAACATATACTGAGAAGAACATTATGGCTTGCACAATGGGGATATCGCTTGGCATTCGCCCTTGCTCCCTCTGACGGCTTTCTAATACCTACACTGCTATTGTTAGGAACGATGGGTATGGAAGTCATCAAATCATCAACAAAAGCCCTTCCCAAGAAATCGTCGTACAATATTCCGACACCAGAACACAGGCCGAGCATAATCAATCTGCTTACAGTGGCATGCAAGGCTACCGGGGAGATTTCAGTAGGTTTCATCGAAAGCATATTACCGGATCCGACAGGAAAGCATGAGGTATATAATTGGATCTCTGGCGTCATGAGAGAGGGTGCTCTTACAACTGGATTGCCTCCTGCCCATGAATCGGCTGGCGTGGTTTGGTCTACCGCAGCAAGACTGCAAACTGTTAAGGTATTGATATGCTGTGTCTAAAGCCGATGATAAGATACTGAACAATATCATTTAGCGATAATAAACTATCAATATGGACCACTGGAGACTCACGGGACTTAGTCGAGTTATACTCGTATACTCTGTTATACCGGCGGAATAATCATTATAAATCAGCAACTTATTTCATTAACGTAACAAATTTCCTACCAATGTATTATCTTGGTAATCAGTACCGCTAAGCGTGAAGACGCCTCAGGCTGTGCTCTGGCAAATGTGGCACTGGCACTCCGCCTGGCAGCACTGGAAAGACATCCGGTGTTTCATCGTATCTTCAAAGTCCCGTTGCTTCGTCTTCGTCTTCTTCCAATGTCCACTGATCACATGGTTACTACCAGACTAATCTGAGAGTACAAGCAGGCGTATTACTTGACTGTGGGGTTCTTGGGTACCAGAAGCGTTCGGATTGACAGATACGGCGCTAGTAGAGCTTGAAGCTGTGCGTTTAATATTGACATCTCCCTCGTGTCATAGAGCCTGGTCTTGAATCAGGTGCCAATATGAATAATATACTAGGATTAACACGTTATTCAGTTCTATATTTATTCGAATGCTCAACGCACTGGTATTAGTAATCCTCAAATCAAAATGTTAAAATTCCTATGGCCCTCAGTTAGGCTCTGTATGTTATGCTCCACCCTTTGAGGAGATACATTAAAAGATATTTGTTAGGGATATTCTACGTACCTTGATTCATTTTACTGGGTCCCGAAAAGCTCATACTTCTACTCCTGGGGTCCGGAGCCTAACGTAATGTCGACCGGCTTAGCACAGGTTTAAATCTTTCTTTGGGGAGTGATTGTCCCTGAATCATGACATTCTATATATAATCAAATTGAAGGATTACCCTTTTCCTCACCCAAGCCTCTCGTCGAAACCCAAGCTTTCATCTTCGCTATCCATGTCACAGGGCCTGGTCTGGACTATACTTCAGCCACTCCAAAAGCTGTTGTGGATATGCCTTGCTTTCAAACTTCGAAGACTGTTGGTTGAAAGTCAAGGTGTACGGAGCCCTGCGTGGTTTGGGAATAATCCTAATAGCAAATGGCACTTCATAGGCAATATTTTCAGAATCTGTGTCCTCCTAGGAATGGCTCCAATCAGTGCTAGTTACTACGCCTTAAAGTCAACCCGAGATAAACTTATAAAGTGGGATAATCAATGGTTTGACGAATACCCTATGATACCCACCACAGTCCTGACCAGACCCACGGCCGCCGGATCCTCCTCCGATGAAGAACGCTACGATGTCACACATCACGAACCAAAATGGATGCTTGAAGTGAAATTCGCAAAAGATGGCACCGTTCGCGATTTTAAGCAAATTCCATGGAATACCACAGAATTACGACAGGATCGGGAATATACTGCCGTCAGTTACTCCATGAGAAGTGCCTTTGCCGTTTTTCAGGAAGCTGGCGGTGTTTTGAAAGATCCGTCACCTTTTGGAAAGCGCGAGTGGAGTCTGAGGGACCGCCAAAAGATTGCGGAGCAGGTCCTTCACGAGTACGCCAAAGCGAAGGCGATAGATTCTTGGGACACCAGATGGCCTGAAGAAGTCACTCAATATGTCTGGCTTGATGAGTTCTGTTTGTCAGAGCCTGGACTTAAAGATGACGAGGCTGATTTGCAACGAGCTGATGAAGTGGGAAGATTGGCTGATATATTCCGTGGGGCAAGCAGAGTCCTCGTGTTCTGCGATGTTGTTGACTGTGAGCATACCAAGCGAGCTTGTCCCTGGGGCCACAGACTCTTCACATTGGGCGAGATATTGCACGCAGCACGCGTCGAAACAATGACGAGACGATTAGAGTCTTCAGGACAAAAGATAAGCCATATCTCCAAGCAGAAAGGCTGGCACTTTAAAGCTAAAATGCAGAGAGAGGCTGAGAAGGCTAGACAGTGGCACCTTTATTCGATAATGCAGCATGCTACCAACTCGGGAGCCGTGACCTGGCAATCAGCCATACATGCTCTCATCGTTGAAGCCATAATTCGTGACAAAAAGGGAGGATTCACGGCTCACAAATTTTTGGGGAAGGCCCTTAATGGATTGCTTCCGAGACGGGCTCGTCTCGAAGATCTAAAAGGGAAGAACGGATGGGAAGATCTTGCTTGGCTTCTTGAACTGAATCAAGGTTATTATAATGCGGCCATACTTGCTGCGGTCTGCGGTACGGCCGACTTTGACGTCCCAGATTATCGCTGGCTAGGTCGACCTCTGCAACCTCAGGAAGGCAGCGAGAGATTAGAGCCCCTTGTAACGGCTTTCCCTGTGCGTGTGCAACAAGATGATGTATTGCATCCCGCATTATGCATAGCTCGCCCAGAAATATTGTTTTTGAACCATATGCTTCAGCGGGATCCCTTCGGACTGTACAATAACTCTGAATTAAGCCCACTGAAATATCTGGCGCTAGTCGTCGGGATATCTGGAGTTGCTATTGGCATTGGCTTGCACCTAAATGCAGATGGAATTGGAGAATATGATACTGTTTTCGGGTTTTTAAGACAATTATCGGGTTCCATTGGACAGATTGTGCGTAATGGGGTTTTTGGATTAAGTGGCGCGGCATTTTGGGTGGTCTACGGTACATGCTTTTGCTACGTCGCAATCGTCTTGCTTGCGAGTACAGTATGCATCGTTAAGGAGGGATGGGTGTATTTGGATGATGAAGACGGATGGGTAAGCGATGAGGTGTCCGTAAAGAGACATCATGATGATGATGACGAGAGCGTAAGGCTTCGTGACCTTTCCTCGCCTCCTGGCACAGATTGGGCAAACGATCGGCGGCTCAATTTTGCCAAGCAACGGCTAAGGGATCAAGACATCCACCTTCAATTTTCTCAATTTTCCCAATGGTCCAAAGAGCAGCTCGTGCCCGTTTGGGACACACCCAGCAGCACTGCAGAAAGGGACTATCGCACCGGCACTTTGGTGGATCTCGAAAATGGGATTATGATCCGTACGCTAGTCCTGGACAAACCAAACCAGATAGTCGCACTCTGCGAGCATGGAATAGGCGTCACCTGCCTGTTAATAAAACGCAATCACGGAGATGCTTCGAGATTGGTCCAAAAAGTAGGAATTGCGAACTTTCCTTTGCATATTCTTTCTGCGATGACTAAATCCGGCACACTGTATGTTGATGGGATGGCGGAATCGAGTCCGGTACCCATGTCAAAGGAAATTCCTCAAGGGGATGGCTCTATTAACGTTAAACCGTCGGGGTAAGCCTGGGTTATAAGAGAAGGTTTTGCATCTACTTACTTTATTTCGTATTATAGAGCTATATCGGAATTCCTTGATCGCGTATGGCCTATCGTGAATACATACGTATTCTGAATAGCCTTAAGACGCATCATCAATCTCGACTGGAATTTAACGTGCGGCCAAGCGTGAGGCGTTTTATTCGTAGTTTACTTCTCTAATATTCGGATGTTAGTGCTTATAAAATTTCTTTTGAAAAGATATTAAAATGCACTTCTTTATCTACATGTTTCTATATTTTTTTAATAACATTCGCATTGAAAGATTATCTTCTCCGCGTGGCGACAAGGCACCTGCAATTTGCTGTCACACACCAGCATCACACCACCACGGCCTCCAGGGAACAGCTTGGGCGTGCGAGGATGGTCAATGTTCCACGAATACAAAGTCACGCGAGTTTGTGCTTGAACGAGGCGAAAGAGGGGTAGGCGATACTCGGCGCTAGGCGCCCTCCAAAAGAATTAAAAGGCGAACTACAGAGAAGCCGAGTTAGTGAGCAGAATCCTCGACGAGGCGGAGGAGACCTAGCGAGGTGTAGAGAGCAGCTGGGAGAATAGCCAGGAGAATAGCCGCGGTTCTCCCTCTCTTCCTAAGCCTGATTACGAAGGCACGGGTGATCCTACGAAGTTGCACACCAGTGGCTGCAATAGCACATCACCTGTGCAACCTTGAGCTGGGCCAAAGACAACCGTTGAGGAGGAGATAAGACGCAACGCGAACTATGATCACTGGGGTGAGGGATATTAATGAAACCACCCAGTTGATTAGTGACTATATCGACCTACACGTATTAAATCTTAATCAGTTGCCTATAACCCTTAAATCGGAAACCAAGAAAATAGAACAACATTGATGATTGGCTGCGATAGCATTTGTAGACTTTCAGAAGGAGAATCTGTAAGCCGAAAAACTGGGCATCGATTATTCGACTGTGTACGGAATGCAATCAAAATGACAGTAAGCCATTAAGATGATGTAAATTCAGAGAACTTGCCTTTCTAGGAGTACCTTCGAGAAGTTGAGCATTGGGTCAATAATTACTCAAAAACGGGCGGGGCTTGAACTATGAGGCGGAGAACGCCGAATAGCCAGGCCACTTACCTCTTTTCCCACTTCACCTTCTTGTTTCCTCACTGCTCGCTGTCCCATCTATAAATTTCTCTGCTCGTCATCTTATAGGAGTCAAGGATGAATGCTCGTCAGCGTAGAGTTCAGAAGGAAATCGCAGGTACTAGGATGCTCCTTCCAACCGATCATACGCTTCAAGTCAGCTAACGCCACGATCTGGAAGATTGCCAGAATGACAAAACGTCTAGTATCACCATTAGCCTTGTGGATAACTCGCTTTTCCATCTGAAAGGATCATTTCCGGGTCCTGAGGGGACACCGTACGAGGGTGGTACATATGAAGTCGTGAGTACCGTGCCATCCATATTCGCCATTGTATGGTACTGATTAGGCTTCTCCCACACCTAGGATATTCAAATCCCAGACTCATATCCTTTCCAACCTGTCAAGATGAAGTTTATCACGTCAGTTCTTATGCGTTTCCTCGCTCGATCACGCGCGTTTAATTTTCTGAACTCGTTCTTTTAGGAAAGTCTACCATCCGAACGTATCGTCAGCTTCTGGAGCGATCTGTCTAGGTCAGTCCAAGTTAAATACATCCGTTATAGCCTGTTCCTGGATGTCATTCAGATATTCTCAAGGATGCGTGGTCGCCTGTTCTCACCCTCAAATCGACCTTGATCTCTCTACAATCCCTATTATGTTCTCCGGAACCGAACGATCCCCAAGATGCTGAAGGTTGACGCATTTCAGGTCATGAGATTTCCCTGCTGATTTTTTTTATAGTTGCCAAACATTACATGACATCCCGAACCTCCTTCGAAGACACCGCCCGTTATTGGGCTGAAATTTATGCGGGGGCACCTCCGAAAGGTAACAAGCCGGCGCAAGAAGTGAAAGCTGCGAAAGATGTGAATCATAGATATTATCCTTGCGAAAAATTACTGATTTGAGTTTATAGCGAGACGAGATTGCGATTGCAGGTCTGGAACGAGCACATGTTGAGAAGTTTGAGGCTATGGGTTTTGAACGGGCTAAGGTGGTACGTATTGTTTTCCATTTATTCTCTATCAGAACAAGCTTATCGGAATATTCTTAGATCGATGTTTTACGGCGATTGAATTACAGAGGGACCAATGTGGCGAACATCAACGATGACCGGATCGTTGAAGAATTATTGAAATGAGTTGACATCATCACAGGCAGGGGAGAGGAAGTTTGCAGTAAATTAAGAAGGAAGGAAGGAAGAGTAATCAGAGAAGTTTGTACAGGAACATGACTCCCGCCGTTGTCGGATTTGAAAATGTTCGGAGCTTGCATGTTGCACTAAGACATCTGCCCGTCTGAGACTGCCAGTTTTGGTGACAGAGAAGCCGGAATTCAGAAAAACCCACTGCCCTATCTCTCGTGATTCTCATGTTCTTTTTATGCCTTGGGTTACAATTTGAATTTGATGTATCATTTCCGACAAGTCTTGCGAAAAGCCACAAAGTCCTTGACTCCGACGTCGTAGGCTTCTTTGTTCCTCCAGAGGAGATGAGCTGCCAGCAAGGAAGATGTGGTAGGTGCCTGGCTTCTTGGGAATTAATTGTAAGCAAGATGTATGGGATGTTATCAAATGTTTAACCCACCTAAGACATTATCATATCTGTTCACCGCGTTTTGGTTGCGCTTCGGTCTCTATAATATGCTATAATAGTACTTCAGGCTTAAATGCTATTAATACATTGTAGATGGGGCTCATTTGTGTGAAAGACCGACATCATGATCTTGCGCCCACCGAAGTAAAACAAATTCCTTGAATCAATAGTTGCCCTCAACTGTATATTATGAGGATATCTATGTTCAGTTCAGAATAATAAATTCAGCTATGTTCATATACAATATTACTAATAATCCCGTAATCCCATTAAGGGTATTTGTGGGCGCCCCCGGTCGGACTGCGTGATCGAGCCGAAGAAGTTCTTATGACTCGTAAGCACGAACTCGCTCGTCATCTCCACAGTCGAACTTGTGAGTACTTTCTTCTCGTCTGCTTTTCTGCAATTTATCTTTCACCGTATTTGTTAAATAAGTGCTGAGATAGACGACCTCTCTTACAGCAAATTCTAGCTAGCCTGTGACCGTTGTCAGCATTCAACTACAAAGTTTGAAATATGGATTCAAACGTTCTTGATGACACCCGTCAAAAGATAATCAACCTTGCATCTGAAAGAGATAGGAATTTGCATGTCCTTCCCATCGTAGCGGGCTGGGAGAATGCTCAGAAAGCAGTCGCAGCGATCCCTTCTGCCTTGCCTGAGAAGGGGTTTGGACCTGTCAAAGCCATCGATGCGATCTTGCAGGATGTTGTGCCAGGCTTGGCTCTTGGACAAGCAGGACCAAGGTGTTTTTGGTAGACCAACGCACAGAAAGAGATATTAATTCGTTAACAGATATTTTGGCTTCATTACTGGAGGAACCCTTCCATCCGCCCAGGTAAGTCCTGCTGGTTGCATTGTGGCCATCATGTTCATGAATCTATATCTTCTCTAGCTCGCCGACTTCATTACTACAATTTATGATCAGAATGCTGCTCCAAATAGAACGGTATGAAATAATATTACGTGCTTCTTTGTCGAAATGCCCATGAATTAACACCTGTTTCTTACAGGAAGAAAGCATCACTGCAGTCATAGAGAATCGGACCCTAGAATTTGTTTTAGATCTTTTAAGAATCCCAAAGGATAAATTTCCAGCAAGGGTTGTTACCAGCGGAGCAACGGCGTCAAATGTCATGGGCATGGGTGGGCACCTTTCATAATTTAAATCCTTCCCAAAGGTGCCCTGTGTTCATTGTTCATTCTTATACCCCCTTAAACTATAGCCGTTGCTCGTGATTACGCAATTCAGCAAACTCTCAAAACCAATGCCAATTCACCTTACTCTGTTTCCGAATATGGCTTTGGCGGCGTCGTGGTCAAAGTATATACCGATCGGCCACATTCATCACTCCTAAAAGCAGCCGCGATAACCGGTATTGGTAGATCCAACGTCATCGATTTGGGCAAGCCTATCAAGAGGGAAGGTGATGATAATGCCGACTCCGGGACGTTTGGCATTGATCTTGCTGAACTTGAGAAGTACCTGAAGGAGGCAGCTGAAAGCTCTGCCACCTCCGGAGTTAGAACGGCTGCGATTGTTGTGCTCAGTTTTGGTGAAGTGAATACGGTACGTTCATCGTCACGTGGAGCAGATCCTTCCGGCTTTGTTGCTATCTTATGGTGGCTTCGCCCCTTGCGCTTCACTTCCTACTTAATTTTGCCTCCCCCCTTATCTTATCAGTTATCTTATCTCTAATATCTCAATAGGGCGACTTTACTCCAAACGTTCGTGAAATACGCGAACTGTGCGATAAATATAATGTGTGGTTGCATATTGACGCGGGTGAGCACTACATTCTGATATTAATTTCTGTGAAGCATCAAGCTCATTCTTCGTTAATCTATTTTCAATGATGAATCACCCTCGTTCTATGACGTTCTGCTATTGATGTGCCTCGCTTACCACTTTTCCACCTGCTTTCAGCGTTCGGTGCCTATGCCCGTCTGGTACCCGATGTTGTTGGTAACGTTGCAGACGGTCTGGAGTTAGCGGATAGCATTACATCTGACGGTGAGCCCACATGGCAAGGCACTCCATCGTTACGATGGATCGCTTGCTTCCCATCTGTGGTACTGCATGCTGATCAATTAATTACAGCTCACAAATGGTTCAATGTTCCGTATGACTGCGGCCTATTCTTTACTCGTAGCGTTGAACATCAAAGGACTGTCTTTGGCCCTTCGTTGGTTGGCGGTGTACCCGCCTATCTTGCAAAGGATCCTTCAACCTCTGGTGTCGCGATTTCGTCCGAGATGCGAGCGGCCTTAGCTCTCCCAGATCCTTTCTACTTGACAATCGAAAACTCTCGTCGATTCAGGGCCTTGCCACTTTATGCAGCACTGCTAGATCAGGGTAGAGAAGGCTATGCAGAGCTCATCCGACGTAACATCTTGTTCGCTCGCCGAGTCGCTGAATGGATGACAAGCCCTGCGGGTAAAGGCTACTACGAAGTGCTCAATCTTCGAGAGCCACTCGTCAGAAATGCCAGTTCATCTTCAAATTCGCCAACGACTCCCCTGAACATTGTATTCTTCCGGGCGGCGGAAGCGAACCCTGTCAAAGCTTACCAAGGCCCGCATGGCGGGGCGGCCTTGATCAAAGCAATCAATGGAACTAATAAGATGCAGGTTACTCCGGGTCCCATTGGAGGAGTGAGGCTCGCTGTCTCGAATTGGTCTACTGGCCTATACACGGAGAAAGCGACGGACGGAACCGAAAAAGGCGACTTCGAGATTGTAGTGGAAACGTTATTGAAGGTTGTCGAAGATCCTCCTGAATTGGTGGCTTAAAGTGTATAGACCTTCGCGTCTAGACATGTGCTTCGCATGCATGGGTCGCTTATCTCGATGGCTGCTCTCTCGTAATTGAGTCTACTTTGTTTTCAATCGGGGATACGAGATTCGACATGCATGTCCGAGGGGATGATTAGTACGCTATGCCTTGCTTAGTATATCTTTAAATGCTTAAATGAGATGGTTTCCGTCATTGGACAGTAGGCTGATGGGGGTGCCCGGATGCTAGAGGGTCTAGTGAACTCTAAAACGATTCTCCTTGCCTGGTCGGCGAGTGACCAATCCCAGGAGTGGCGAACTCACGAGCACTGATTGACATCAATCTCTATTGAATCGGGGCAAGAAGACGTCGCCCGATTCTCCTCTAGAAGCATGATATACAGCAGCCTTCAGATTAAGCACGCCCACTCTCGGAAGGCTACACCTCTTTTGGTTTAAAGAAGTCGCTATGCGGTTACAGATAGCCTATTATAGCAAGACGCAAGGAATATAGAAGAGCATAGTGAGAGAGGTAGAGCTAGAGCCGGAATCAACATCATTCGAGAATGTCGAATTATCGAAGTCAAAACCTAAACTTACGTTACACCGTCACTCGCCTCCCTAGATTGGCAGTTTTGCTTACTTAGACTTGGATAATATTACCTTCAAATCCATCTCGATGGCATCGCTTCAGACTCGCTTAAGATTAAACGGATCCCTATACTCTGATGCATCCTAGGGTTCGAATTCTCGTATCCGACTCCTAAATGCTTTCAGCCTAATGCATGTCTGCTAGAAGTCTAGACATGCTTCTATGGTCGTCTACTAAACACATAGCCCAACCAATCAAATTTAATTATATGATACGAGACCCAAGGGCTCCCGTATTTCCTTCGGTGCTCCTTCAATTAGTCGGATACAAGCGATGTGCCCATCTCCTTATTTGTCTATCGCCGTCTAGGGCCGCGCTCTCCGACTTACGTCGGTTCCTCTGTATAGCCCCTCCCTTCTTCCGTATCTTCTTCTGGCTTGTACCTCTGCAGTTGGCTTGTCTTCTGCACTGCAGTTTCGCCAACGACTCAACGACGTCATAGGGACAAGGTTGAATAGACATGAAAAAGTATGCGCGGTCCGAAGAGTAATGCCCTCTAGTGCCTTCCCTGCATATATGCAGCCTCGCGGACAGTTCTCTGATCTCCCGTACCTACCCTATAAGACCCTTTGCATCCCTGTACACTATTAATTGACTCGGAACCATTGACATCCGTGATATCATTCCAACGAGCCTACCAGAGCCTATGTAGCAAATAGCACAAAATTTGATTGACATCATTCCTCGAGTGTCTCGAAAGCGCTAGCAGCTTCTACTAGTACTTCTATGCCAACCCACCCTCACTTCCGAGACGATAGGACAAGGTCGATTTCAGCTGTCAAAATATCCCAATTATTCTCAGGCTCATTCCTCGAATAATATTAGACTCCTAAATCGGCTGTGTCTAGAATGCTACTTACCCAATTCATCAACACATGGCTGGGCGGATACGGCTCTCTGAAAAGCCGTAACGGAATACTGCTATCGAAATAGGAAGGTGTCGACGCTGCGCAGCAAGCAAGTCCTAAGTGCCTCCAAAGGATGTGGAGCACAGCTTCTTCCACCATGTGCACCTAGTCGTAATCTCGAATCGTGCACTGTCTCCAGACAGGACAGCCCGAGTTGGAAGGGAAGATACGCGAAGACGTTTACGGTTTCCATGGCGCGGATTGGATTGGCAGCAATTGCTCCTGCGTTCGTGAGACCTTAAAATGCACGAATATAATAGGTTCCGAACTGTCAGTATGTTCCTAGGTTGGCCGGTCGCGTAAATAACCCATGTGGTCAAAGCTATATATTTCCTAAGCTCCGCACCTTCAAAGATATGATAAGATGGGGTAGGTCACAATATATACTTTAGTAAGCCGTATAGCAAGCCAAGGTAGAACTCATGACTATGGATGCAGTCCGACGAGGCAGTGGAGATTTGAATAAAAACGGACGTAACGGAACTCGATGGAGACTATCAAATACACTTGAATTATCGTCCGCCCTGTGTCCATGGTCAACTGACCCCCCCATTAAACACCCATGTCCAGCTAATATCTCCTTAATAGAATACCCAACGCAGCATCACCCCTCAGTCGAAACGTCGCCTCTCATCAAAAGCGGACAGGATGATCTAACACCCGGACGTCGCACTCACACACACCTAAGCTGACAGGGGATTCCAAATCGCAACGAGCCGTAAGCCATTATATATAGCGTCGAGGAGGGAGGAGGAACTGCATCAAGGAAAGGCATCTGAATCGCGACCCCGATCTAGTTAAAAATTAAACAAGAACCGCAAGAAGCACTTGCAAGAGAAACTGAAGCCGGCCGGCCGAACGACGCCATCATGATTCTATATCCATGTGCGCGGGGTCTATAGACCCAATGTTCGTGGTGAACGTATAGCGGTTATTCAGTACACATGGAAAAAAGTTAGAATGGTGGTGGCGTTCAAGTTCGTAATGCCAAGGAATATTAGAAGTGCGGAATGCAAGGAATGCAAGGAAGAAAGAAGGGAAGGAATATGTTTCCTTTATTTCGGGTTTTACAACGAGGGTTTTATAAAAAGCGGCTGGTTCCAAAGTAAGGGTACAGCAGCAAACCTACGCTCAGCGGCTCAAGGGAGCATATATATGCGCAGGCTATTTCGGAATATGGAACCGCCACACCGCCACACTTCCACGGCTGTCATCGCAGGCTCCAGTCAGTGCGTGGACACTGGCAGGTAATACTGAATCAACTGCTATGTATGTATATGTCTGTCTTGGATTGATTTAATTTGATTTGATGAGGCGTGTGGGGCAGGGGGGGAAATCCGGGGTAGCGCTAAGAGAAGAAGAAGGAGGAGCAGGAGAATCAGAAGCTGCTGTCTGCCGTAGAGCTGTATTTACGCATTTGGGTGAAGGGCAGAAGGGGTGGATAATTGTTTTTTTTTGGCATTTGGCAGCACCGGGATGGGACCTGTATTGTGATATTGATGATGGTGCCGGTGTGGCTTGACGTCGACGTCGACGTTGACGTTGAGTGTGGCTCGGTGACGATTGACGTTGAGTGTCTGTGTAGTGCTTAAAAAGGGTGAATCGAGATAAACTGTTACGGAACACATAGGAGGAAAGATTAGGATGACAGTTGCTCGATGCTCGATGGATCCGGACGCCGCATAATGGTAGAATTTCATAATATGTCTGTGTATCTGATGCATGTGGCGGAGGGCGGTTTATCTTAGACTTTCAAGGTTTAGTAAATCTGTAGATTGCTGTGAAACGCTGCTATGCACTAGCACATTACCATTAATTATTTGCTATACTCGTTACTACATACATACATGTACCGACTCGCTCAGGTTTCCTGTGCCATGCCCTGCTATCATCGCACCTGAAGGGCTTACTGAGGTCAGGTCGCATTAGCAACCTCACCTGAGAGCGTACTAAGCAGTGTCCTGAAAGGGCACGTATGCACGTACGCGTACCGTATTTAAACCCTGCCCCAGGTTTACCCCGGACTCATTGCCATCGACAGAAATAATAATAACCATGTTTCTTGATCCTATACGTACGCGTTTCTGCCCTACTGCCTCCGCAATTGTTGATATCGAATCTAGACCTTAGCTATATTGGCCGCCTAGATATACTTACCCTAGGGGTTGAAGGCTCTTTAACTGAAATCCCTGTATCCCTAGTAGTAAATGGTCAGCGGGTCCTCCAGAGCGCTGTGCTCCCTGCTCCCTGCCCCCTGTCCTGTTCCCTTATAAATCACCGTAACCCGCGTTGCGTCATATATGGCTTTGGGCCCATCGTCGTCATCACGAAGCCGAAGCTCAAGGTTGGTCGAGACTCGAACATCACTGAGCCAATGATCCTATCATAGCATCAAGTTGCTAACCTGGATAATAATGCTGTAATGATGATGATGATAGGTAATAATACGTTTAAGTTTGAGTTTTCCTTTTCGTTTCGGAGGGAATTTACGCAGGCTCGTCTCCGCTCGGCGAACTGAATCAGAGGGAGATTACTATTAGTCGGCGTTTTCGGGTGGAGGTAGGGGGGACGGGGATGGAAGTAAGGATATGGAGGTATGTATATGGAGGTATGGTTACTAACCATACCCGATCGCACTTGAACCCGCCGTCCATTCCATTTCCATATCCTTTCCGCCACCTCCATCTATCCGCCACAGAACACCACGTTATGAAAATGGTATTCAAAACACAATTTAAAAAAGAATAAAGAGAAATGAAAATGAAAAAAAAAAAGATTGAATTAAATAGCCTAATTAAAAATGCTAACCCTCAATTAACATCAGGGCTCGATCGCTCACCTCGAACAGAAACCGAGAGAGAAATTCTGAAGACCACCTCCCAAAGAAACCAACCCGCAGGGTCAACTACCGCCGTCTTAAGATGGCCTGCGGGGTAAGGAACACGCTAATCCCTAGAGTGACAAGATTCGCCTCCCGAGCCAATAGGCGAAACTTGTCTCGCAACATCCGCTCGCTTGCTGGAATAAGACAAGTTTAATACATGTATGGGTCGAATCAATCTGGGCAGGGCGCAGACAGATCTTGAGGGAACTGATGTGAGGATGGAATAGGATGGATGGCAGCGGGGGCCGCGGGGTTAAGAGGATTTATGAATAGGGAGCTTAAACTCTGATGTTTGTTACCAAGCTTGGGCGTTTTGTTTATTTTATTTCGGTCTGCGTCCCTTTCTCTGCAAACGCGTGTGTTATTTATGGATGTTCTTACTACATCGACATACTAGTGAGTTGAGTCATTTTTTAAAACTTTAAACTGTACAGTCTATATTTTAGACGTGGGACTCGGGACGCGGGTTTAGGTTGCTAAAGCAGGACTCAGCTCGGAGTCAGAGGAGGGAGGCGTACGCGTACGCGTGATCACCTGAGTAGGTGGGCCGGTCAGAGAGCGGGAGTTGGTTAAATAAGTAGTGTTAGGGAGGGGTTAGCGAAGTCAGCTGGTAGAGAGCCTAGGGATATTTCTAGCCTTCAATTAAGCTGTAAGAATCGGATTCGGAGGAAAGGGGGTCGGCGCAAGAACGAGATATATGTATGTATAGGGTGGATAGAAAATTCTGTGTATGCATGTATGTATGGTGGAAATCTGAGATATCTACAGACGAAAATGAGGTATGCGAGTGAATAGAGAGTTTAGTTTACTAAGCCTTATTGAAAATGGATGCTAAATTTCGATGCAGGTATAGGTCTATGATATCTTAATTTTCCAGACCTTAAACTTTAGACTTTCGCCTCGGAACGCGTGACCTAACCTTAGGGTAAAATCGGCCGGCGCGGAGACGGGAGCGGAAACGGAGACGTCAGTGAGTAGTATATGCACGCAGCATGGTAGGATGGCATAGGATCCGTAAGGCTTAGATAGCCTGAGTATCGATATTCAGTGAGCGTGGTAAGGCGGTAGGGTGGAAATGCGAAACACGGACAACTTCAACAAGCCAACAAGCTGAATGAGATCTGGAGGTACGTGTTGCCGCTGACAGATTTCCCCACGGCGATTATAACCAAACACCTCGCTCGAAATTGGTTCTTTGGGATCCTAAAATTTTGTATTTTCAGCTCATCCACTCCATCTTGACTCGAAAATACAGGGAGATTTCAGATCGGTCCAGCCCCAAGGGACCAACGGAACCCGACCGGGCTTTGGCAACAATATCTGGAGGAGTTTACCCATGACGCATGCCGCTACCCACCACTGACTGCAAATGCATATGCAGAGATAGATAAGATAGTTGCTATATCATGTCATTAACACACAGTACCCATATGCGTATCATTACTTATACGTCTATCAAAGGAAGTTTACCGCATCAAAGATCAGAGAACAGAGAACGACTGTTTTGAGGAGTGTCGTGGGAGGGTAACGTTAGTGTCGCATGTAGGTAACGTTAGTTGGACGTTGATTATGTGGCATTGGCTGAATTATATGGAGGAGAGTGGTTCGGAGCTTGGGTGAGACAGCTTGACTCGACGGTCATACCCCTTCAGGCTGTGAGTGTTACAGGCCTACCCTGGCCTTACTCCAGGTTTCATGTGGATACATAAAATGATAGAGATACGACGTCCGGCGGAATTCATACATCGAATTAAGACGGTGCTATATACGAGGTAAATCGACGGTGGATACAGACACCGGTAACTAAAAATTGTGCACGGACTGAGATGCAGACACTCAGGAGGATGGATGGCGAAATTAATCAGGCCTGAGTCGGAGGGCAAGAATCGAAATCAGAAAAAAGGTCGACAAGGCTTCGCAGCCTAGAATCCATTATGCATAATTGCTAAATCAATCCACGTCGCCGAAGGGCAACGCCTCAAGTGGGGTGTGACGTCTCGCGCTCAGGGCGACTGGAGACGGTGGGTATGGGGGCAGCTCGGGAATAGCCTCCTTGTTTTTTTCTTATTTGCCCGCAAGGCAACAGTGGAAAAACAATTATAATATTTAGCGGCACGTGGTGGGAAGGCAGGACGTGTACATCCAATGGGAACGGGGATTTATTAGATGTTTTGGTTGTCAGTGCGAGAAAGAAGGAATTAGGGTCAGAGAGTAAGTGTTGGAATGTGACTTGTGCGCTTGGCGGGGCTGATAATTAATCGGTCTAGAGTGGAAGACTTCTTGCGGATGGAGGTGCGAGATGCCGCGGTGGGAGATATGATATGATAAGGAATTGGGATGATAACGCGACGACGCCACACGAAGGGGCGGGTGTACGGTGGGCAAGTCGGGCGGGTGGGTCGATCGGCGGGTCTGCGGGTCTACAAGAGAGTTCTACGAAATGAAATACCTGAAAATGGGCTCTGGTGGTATGAAGAGCGGCGCAAGGTGCTCGGTTTACGCCGGACGGGGATGTTTTTAAATGGGAAATGAGCTGCCAGCGTCGGGAGGGTTCGCGCTCGGAATACCCCGTCGCAGCGTCAGCATGTGGCCTCAGGGCGAGTTCGAAAGTTGGCGAGATTCTCCATCGCATCGCACTTCTCAAACAGGAAGCCTCCCTCTGCCGTTCCCACACTCACACTTCTTTGTTAGCCGTTGCCGCAACCGCCCGCGACCAAACGTGCACGCGGTACCGTCACCGCCTAGCGCCCACAACCCCCGTCTGCTATTTAGCTCCCGGTCCAGACTGCATGTCTCCGAACATCCAATCTATCCCCTACACTACTCACCGCTCAACATGTCCTACAAGCCTTCAGCAAAAGTCGTCGCTCTTCCCAGCATGACCCACTCCCTCTCCCACCTCCCCAACATGCACAACGTAGACCCGAGCAACTTGCACTACGGAGCACTGGGGGGTGCAAAAGATGCCAGCGCCGCAAAGGTGAGCATCTAGCAGCCTCAGCCAATACACACAACTGACCCCAATCCCAGCTGAAACAGACACTGCAACGCCGAGACACCGCGTCGACCACCTCAGGCGGTAGCAGCAACAGCCAACAATACTATTCGGTGAGCCTTCTTCTCAAAACGCCACATACGCCATTTCTAACTTTACCCAGATGCCCTCATCGCGATCCAGTGGACGCAGTGACGATGGAGACTACCTAATGATGGGCAAGGTATGTACCCCCCTTTATCTTATGCCAACCTGCCTCTGACCTTTCATTTTTTCAGGGTCGCAAAAAGCCACTATAGAGGCTGCTTCCTCCCTCCCGCATTACATTCTCCCCATGCATTTCTCCGCATCGCCCGCTCGCATCGCATCGTCGCATTTCCCGCACTGCATCCAGATACCACACGAAAAGAACCACCTCGCCTCGATTCCTAGACATACAATACCCTGCACCATATTCCCGCATCGCATCGCATCGCACTTCGCATCCGCATCTATCTCGCAGAATCAAATTTTTCTTTTTTGGGCAATTCTTATAGGGGGACATTGTATGACTGGGACTTTGTTTGCTTTTTTTCATTTCTTCTCCACCTTTTTCCTTGGGTTTTTCGCTTGCTATCCTTTTTCCACGCGGTGCGGATACAACACTTGACGGAACGACGAACACATACTCCACGCACTCCCCACCCACCCTCTTGATTATCCTGTGGCATAATCACCCCCCATCCACCCAAAATTCACTCCTCACTTTGCATCTGTTGTTTGTTCCCAAAATGGTGTATTTTTATTAGAGTGCTACCGCTCGTCCTTGCTCTGTTGCCTTTGTTTGGTTATTCGTTTTCGCTGTTTATTTTATACATAATAGATCGTTCCCTCTTGCTCAATCTGTTGCGTGGTCCCTTGCTCAAGCTACATTATGTCCCGTCTCATTGGCCCGCAACCGCCTTACCATCGACGCTTTAGCAGCTGGTTAGCTGGAGGATTGATGCGGTTGACGTTCGACGTCTATGATGCAGAACGGGTACGGTTGATGCAGATGCTCACTTGGAGAGATGACCGCCGTTGATCCTCAATGACAATGACATCGACGTGCTTGACCTACCACATCACAGCAGTTACAGTTTGCCTCATGTCCTTGATGTCAATGCCATATCATATATCACGATCAAACGTCATCCAGGACCAGCAGCATCCAGGACCAGGAAGTTGAGAGTTAATAGTAATGGCTTGATCAACGAGGTGTATGCCGGGTATTATCATTATTACATTATCAGCTGCAGCTTACCAATCATCATTATCACGCCTCGGAGCCCTATCCTCAGGTCGCCGCGATAATAGATAGCTTTATCAACGTCGGGACCACAAAAGACCCTACGCTATCATTCCTTACTCGCATCTCGTCCTATCAGCTTGCCGTTATCCAGGCCCTCCCAGACTCCTGCAGGTGCACCGGGACTGTTGACATCGCAGGCTAATACCCCCATCAACTAGTATCACCCAGAAAGACCCTACATAACAACATTCCCTACATCGTCCGCAGACCCAAAATTCATATTTGCATATTTGCATTTCAACGCCACAGCCACGCATCTCCCATCTCCTGTTACTTTAGCAGCATACATTTACAATTACACGACGAACGCAGATGGCAGCCGCCACAGACCCCCGCCCTTGCACCCCCATTTTCGCGAGGCCACGTTTTTTAAATTCCCTGCTGCTTTCCCTGTGCTAATTGTAATGATTTGCATACGCGGTGAGAGCACGATGATCTGCATCTACGCGGTGAGCACGCGTGTTAGTTAGTCAATTAAATTTTCAATCGATTAGTGAGTTGCAATCAGTGATCACCACGCGAATAACGCAATATGGACAGCGGCTGGCGAGGGACGCTTTACTTTGAGGCAAGCGACGCGACAGGGAATACTTAAAATGTAAGCGACGGAGAAATGGACAGGTTTCTCCGTCCGTCCGTCTACTTGATTTTTGGATCTAGATCTGGTTGCGGTTGAGTTGTGATCGCGGTGTGTAGGTAAATTTTGTAAGTTTTTTTTTTTTTGCTTATGTTGGTTTTTTTCTGGCTTGGGTGCAACGACGGTGGTCCATGCACGCTACATGTTTTAAATTCGCGATGCACGGTGGAGTGTTGGCTGATCAGTGGGTGGCTTGGCTATCTATGAAATGCTAGTGCAAGGGGATGAAGAGGGGAGCTCCATATATATAAGGGACGGGGACGTTGGTTAACCCGGTCTGCCAGTGGTAATGTGCCTAGACGTTTCGAATGGATATGGATATGGATACGGGTTTGTTTCACTATGGGTATAATGTTTCAGTGAGAATGTATCGTATTGTATCAATTTATTGTCTTGCTATATCATCATTTAATACCTAGAAAAAAATCGAGTCTAGGTCTTTCACGGTTTATTAACTCGGGGTTTAGTTTCTTATTAGCGATCTAGCTCCATATGATATCATTTTCATTTCAATCCGGCCTCTTAATCTTAATCTCACCGTTACTGCTCCCTTATTCCCATCCGCTCATCCGCTCATCCATCTATCCAGGCCCAGCTCCAGATCACGCCGCGTGCAATCCACGCAGAACGCAATCCAAACCAGTCAACGTCACCCATACCAATACCACATCCCAACGCATACATCGACAATACAATAAACACGCGCATCCATCGTGCGTGCGTGCGTGCCATGCCTCTTAATTAATTAGATAAACATGCGACGTATGTGCTGCATGGCTCCCTCATCCAGCCTCGGCTAGATCACACTCACAAATCACGGATTTACGTGCGGATACAAAGACAAAAGAGAAGGCCTCGACGGCAGAGAATTCAAATCTGGGGTGGCATCGTCATCGACCATCGAACGCGAGACGGGATCCGGACCTGGCCCATCCTATCTGCACAATGTCGACAGCCGACACCCTTATCTCGATCGAGAGCGTGCTTCCTTTCCTTATTCTCTCTTTCTTGCCAGTTCTTGCCTTCTTTAAGCGGCCTTCCTTTCCTTAAACGGTCTATATTCCCTTAAACGGCCCTCATCCCGCCAACCGACTTACGTTTCGAGGTGCTTCTCCCCGTCGCCTTCTTGATGTGATGCAGAACTCGGACGTCGATGCGATTAACGCGATGTGATTATGCCTTAAGTGCTTGATTGGGAACGGCGTATACGTATGAGTTGGTGCAGGTGCGTATACGTAAGGGGTCGATCGACTAGGAGGGTCGAGGTGCACATAGGAGTTGAGAAGCAGCGCGTAGATCTGGAAGAGAAGGGTTTGTTCTTCTTCATTGTGCGATTTGTTAATCCGATAATTAGTATTACACGTTCGTCTATTAGGATTTCGAAGAGAAGAAGGGAGAAGAGCATGCGCAGGGTATATGCGCTTGGTGGGCTGAGGATCGGATTATTCATGGACTTTTGTTGTCTGATAATCAGGTGGAATTTGGATGTTTAGGCTTGGATGCTTAGAATCGATAGGTCTTCTTTTTTCAGTTTGTGGCGTTTTGCATTTTGGTGTAAGAAACTATCTTATTAATAAGTCTAGGGGAGGAGAGGAATTAGAGGGTGTATGACGTCAGTAGGACAGGACCTTTTCTATTATATTTAGGATAGATGATTATATTCATCTTTATTCGGACGTCGCTGCTATGTAGCTTGAAATGGAAGTGGACGTCAAAGTCTCGAACGAGTCTGTCTGACTAAGTGTATGCTAGTGACACCGACTGCACCCGTTAGTCTACTAGTGAGTCTCGAGGTCCGTAGCTCAGCTCCCTCGAAACACACCCCTTTTAATTCAATTTGAGATCCGGGCTGAGTGACACCCATTTCTTTTTGTTGTTGATAATTGAAGTCAGCGGTAATATGTTGTCTGAGTCTCGAGCCCCGTAGCTCATTTCCCCCGAAACAGCGTCGCCCTCGTTTAATTGTTCTATTTAAATCTGGACTCGAATGAGTAGCCCTCTTTTTTTTTTTTTGTGTTGAAATCAGCGGTCAAGTCAGATGAGGCTTCTCAGCACTGCATTGGCTTTTTTTGAGCTGAATGCTCGGCCTCGACCAGATCCGAGTCGCGACTCACTCGTGTCTGATATCATATGAAATGTTGCAGGTTTCCAGCATTGATTCCCTTGCCGCGTTAGGCCCCCTCGAAACCCGTCCGTTCGTCGCCATACAGACTCGCTTATGATTGAGCAACCAAGTTTTTTGATCACCTGAGGCATTTTAGTATATCTCGACTCAACTGAATACAAAACCTCAAAGCCACAAAATATTCAGTATTTAATGTCCTCCCAGGAACCTATGGCCACTTCAATATAACAGATTCAAAGCATCTCGCCTCCCCCGGTACGCGCAATATCACAATATGCCAGAATATCCCCCCCAAAACACGCGTACCACACGCCGCACTGCTGTACCTGTGGCTGTCCCCATCACCATTACACTCGCCGATTCGGACATTGCAATCCAATGCTATTGCCAAATAACGTCCTTCGGAATAAGTAAGCAAGCAAACCTTGTCTGTTCGTTGCGTCCGTCCTAAAATAGCACGGCCGCGCGGACGAATCAGGAAGTCTGTCTGTGCGCGGATGGGCGAATCTTGTGGGATGCTTATTAGATGGTGGGACGCGAGATTAAGGGGAGTGAGGGGATTTCGATTTCGAACAGGAGAGATTATTGAGTCCGGCGAGGGTCGTAGGGAGTGCCAGTAGGGTGAGAGGGAAGGGAGATCTAAGAGGGCGGTTTGATTGGTTGGTCGGGATTCGGGAGGGGGAAGCTTCTGCCGGTGCGCGTGTTATTTATTCTTTTGTGTTTTCCTTTTGATAAAATCATTTAGTAAAACATTCGATAGAAAAGAAAAAAGCATATGCATTCTTCGGTAAATACATGCGTGCTTTTGCGTCGTTATAAGCTCGTTTCCAGGAACCGTAACGCTAATCAGAGTCTACGTGTGGATATTGTTTTGCTCGCCGGCCTCGACGCCTCGCAAATGAAATTGTCTCCGAGTCGCAAAAAATCACACAAAAAAGAGAAAGAAAACACCCACCGGTCTCCTACCCCACCCGATCGCGCTTTAAAGTTTAATAGACGTACTAGTGCGTTCTGTCCACACAGCTGCTGCGTAAAAAGATTGTGCCGTGTGGTATATCCGAGCTTGGCCCGCGCCGTGAGTGCGTGAGGTCGAGACTTGCGTTTTCGTCCTGTTTGAGCGGTCGGGTCCTCGGCGGGGGTGTGGTGCCGTAAGTGTGTAGTAATCTAATGATGATGGAAGGACGGCTTGTGGCGAGCGGAGGGGGATAGCGATATGGATTTTGCTTGGAGGTGCGAGATTGGGACAAAGGAGACTGTGGAGACTGTGGCGCTGATGGGAGATAGAGGGTGTGGTCGGTTTGGGGCTGGACCTTGGAGTCGTGCTTTGTTTTCTATGTGGAATAAAGGATGAGATAGGAGCTGGTGGTTGGGCTGCTTTGGGCGGTTTGCTTACAATAGTCCAAATAAGGCAATAAAGCATGCCATATACGGATGAAGCTGGACTCGAAGGAGTCTCGTTCAAGGGGGACAATAATAGAACAAGCGTATCTATAATTATTTTCTACACTTTACATTTTTGTTTCTTCTCTTTTCTATTTATATTTCTGATCTCTCCATACTATAGCAATAATTGACCCGAGGCTCCAAGACCACATCTTATATGACTTCATATCTAATGTCATATGTTGACGAGTCACCCCGGCGATAGAACACACTGGTACTACTACGGATCAATTACCAGACTCAGTACTACTATTAGGATCACTCCACCAGCCTCGAGTTCGCCGGCAAATTCGAAACCTTAAGCTTGTCGTCAACGAATCTGACTCGTACAAATAAATCTATCATCCGCGACATATTCCAATTTGAAAATAACTAGGCTCCAAATATTATATATATATATCTAGCAAGCCTGACTCGTCTCGAGTCATGCGTCCACTGCTCCTCAAGTCATGAGTCCACTCCTCAAGTAACCTAATCTGACTCAATCAAATAAATCTGAGCATATCGATATTGCAATTCCAATAGCCTCAAGGCAAAGTTCAAAATAACCAGATCATCTCCAGTAAATATACAAACTCAAATCATGAGTTGACGAGTCACTCAAGTCACCGTATGCCTATCTACCTATCTACCTATCATTACAGTGCTTACTCAGTCTCAGTCTCAGGCTTAAACTTAAGCCCCGCCCAAGCTAATGGTATAAGTGACCAGCCAGCTCTCCAGACAAAAGACGAAACGAGAAACTGAATTACCAACTGGGCACCGGAACCCCTTGGCTCCCTCAGCCTGCTTCCTGTACCGGTGCATTAATATTAATATCGCCGACTCTGACTCCCGCTCCCGCCCATCCTTCCCCCGAGTCTTCTTTGGTTCGACTCAATCTCGAGAAGCTTCCCGATTTCCTTAATGAATTCATTGAACGATCTTATGGCCATCCACGATTTAATTCATTTTGCGCTGTGTTCTTGACTTCGGGCTTCTGAGACTCTGGCTTGGCGTCATGGCTATCGTAGTAATGAGCTTCCTTCCTAAACTATTTACCATAACTATATATAGGTAGGTCTTTACTTGAATTTATGATCATGTCAATGGGCATGACGGAGTAATAGCCCTTCTAAAAGGGGTGGATCATGCCCTTAATTATAAGGCATTGGAATTTCAACGAGATTTTTCGAAATGTGAAATGAAACCGGGGTGTCCGGAACTGATTTAATTCTAGCTGCTACTGCAATTCCTGTGTGCCCATGACCCCAAAAGGTAAGTAGGAAGTAAAATGATTTTAACAAAGTCTAAGCGAATTCTAAACCCGACGCAAGACTTGAAAATCCTTGGCAAGTGGAAGTTGGGATGGCTACTGCTTATTCTATCGACGGAGTTGAACTATGAATACTGCTAAATAAATCCAGTATTTATTAAGTTAGAGTAGGTAAATAGTAAGACATCAAGCACGTTCCCCCTTCGACGTTCAGCCGCTCACCTACTGATTTAACGCGGAAAGCGGTGTAAGTATCCACTTTCGATTTACAATTAATCCGAAATTCGAGCCCAAACCTGAGTGGCGAGTGGCGAGCAATTTTCAGTTCAGGCTCTTAAGTTAAGCTGGTTCAGTAAAGTTTAACTTACTCTGTATACTTGAATCTATGATCATGGGACAGTGATCGTAAGAGTTCCGAGAGTCTAAGGGGCGCAGGGTAGATTCACATACGTAGACACTGCGTGGCCGCGACTCTAAAGAGTAATCGATTTATCAACGTAAATTCTGGACTGGACGATGCAAAGCTCAGTGGTCACTCTTGGGGAATACAATTGGAATTTCATAGGATGGCTACTGCTTAGTCCATCGGGCGAGAATTTACTGATCTTCCACTGGTCTTCTCTGGTAGTTAAGCACGTTCCATCTTCTCCTTCGCCGACACGGAAAGCGGTATATCCTTTTTAGGTGAATTTATCCGAGATTCGAGTTCAAACCTGAGTGGCGGATGGCGAGGGAGATTCGGTTCAGGCTCTTAAGTTAAGCTTATCTTCAGGCTTCAGGCTCTGTCTACATGCAGCCTCGATCGTGGCTGTAATATAATAACCCAGGAAATATTTGGATGACTAAAGGATCAACTAGGAATCAAGTGAGTAACAGGATAAAGCTCTCCTCTTTACGGTTATGCCTAGGGTCAGGTTCGAGGAAGTTATTTCTGTAGCTTGATATATCACCCAGTTTCGTACGGCACCATGATGATATTGCCACAGATGATGTGCTTCTTTATCACGGACATGAGGATACAAGTGCGCGTTTAGACCCTGAATGTATGGCATGAAGCACTTGAGGCTTGATCTAATGGAGGCATGCTATTTTTGTGGTTTATCAACTATTCCCTATCAGCTATCAATGATTTTCTTTATTGGAGTGGTCAGGGGATCAAGTGGTAGCTCTCAGTGCCTGATGTGGTAAATTCATTACTGTTTCCTCCTCGATGTATGGTAATCAGCATATATTGAATTATATAAATAAGGACGACGAGTTGACTTTAAGCTCATCGCCACTGGGCGCCACGGCGGTTAATCGGTATTGCAGGTTCTTTCTAATATTTTCAGAGATTTAGTTAATTTCTTTCCTCAAAAATGTACTCGACAATGGAATATTCTTTCTTCTCGAGAAGAATTTACGGGAAAGCTGTGGAACTAGTGACTTAAGGGCCTAAGAAGAACTCGAATAGAGCAAGGGTGGGCGCATGTATTACTCCCCCTTCACGGTCATATTTTCACCTCATAAGAGGCAATATTTTCTCCCCTTAATTATTCTAGTATATTGATAGCCAATTGTCTCCATCCTTTTCATCAACCCTAGTCCTTCATTGAAGGCTTCAACTGAGGCCACTTTTCCCTGAAACTCTAGTCACCCGAACCCGCTGGACAACGGTAAGGGCGATACATCAAGTTTTAATAAAGATACGAGCAACGTGCATCGCAATTGGGCTAAATTCTCAACGCTCGTCGTGAGGGGTTGCGGCTTCCTCCTCAACTTACCATCCAGATTTGCGCAGCAGGATCATTATCCACCGGCATGAGTTCTTTGCGGAGATGAGGCCCCGTCATAATCAAGAAATCTGTTCCTTCTGTTCCGTACCAATGGTTTCATATTTTCCAGGTCCCGGTAGCCCATGTTCATCATACTTAAGGGCTGAAGGGACTATGGCACTCCGTGTGGCTGTTCATTCTTTTAATTATATGGTCTAATAGGATCTGCCGGAAGAGGTCACATCTGTCTTGATACGCTACATATGGCTATGCAAAATCACTTTGGAGTGTGTAGAACCACTAGTAAGCTCTCAAAATAAAATCAAGAAAAACATGTCCTGATAATCAAAATCAATTCTCGAAATTCTCGAAACACCCTACTAACGCGGCACGCCCTACCATCATTTTTCTGGAGCTCCGCAGATCCCTGCTTCCCTCCTTGCCAAACAACGTTGGCAACACAGGAGCCAATTGGATTCGAAGACAGCTTCTACGACCGCGAGCGTCCGCCACCCAGGGTCGCACTTTCCCCTTTGGCAACAGCGTCTTCCAGGCGCATCGCGATGCAGGAAGTACATCTCCAATGTCCATACGGCGACGTTCAAACACCATCACTGCGACGATCGATATGGATCGGCCTATACGTTCCATCTCCCGATTGGGAGAAATCGTCTGCCCACTACACAACCAAATATAGGGACGAGTATATACGTAAATGTGCATACTGTATACTGTACAAAAATATATCCTCAGTTTGGGTTTCGAATTCCCTCGCGCACTGCTTCACTGAGTTCTTTTTCCCTTGATATCTAGGTTTATATTCGATTCTGCCTGACTGTATTTCCTGGATAGGCAATCTGTTGCGTGGTAAGGAAGAGAAAGGGCCTTGCGGCGCTCCGAGGATGATGGGAAGAACTCTTCCTTTCTGTGCCAAGTGGTACCTGTATACCTACCGGCTGTCGGTGGAAGAATCATTCTGACTAGCATAGGAGTTGTTTATCCAGAAATTTTATTATTCTTTGAATGTTTTCTATGGAGAAGTAGAGAGGTATATCATATTCTTCTAATTCTCTTTTCAGCCCATACTAATTAGTATATATTCGAGCTCGGCTCACCTCCAGCGTGTTCTACCCCTTGATCATCTCATCGTCCGTATCCGGCGAGGAACACCTAGATAAGAACCGAAACAGGGAAACGTCGGGAAAAGTTAATCTTGGAATCTTGCTACCTATTGATCGGGAGAATTCTAACGATGGCAGCTGGAGAGTCGATCCAGCAAATCATTTCACTGGCACATGCACAGAATTCACTATTCAGTCAGACAAGGTACCTACGGATCTTGCATTGTCCACGATGTACCTGCCAGAGAGAAGGTATTCCATACAAAATTAGCTACGTACTCGTTTCTTTCATCGGGAAGAAGAAAGGAACATTGACAAAGCTTCATGTCAGGCTGCCTAGGCCTATCACCGAAGCTCGGAGCGATTTATTCAAAATAGATCGAATTGAATATATACAGTGTGGTATTATTGTAATGCTGGCAAAGTCCGAAATATTTCATACACGCTGAATAATTACTCATTGAACTGCAGAATCCACGTCTACATGCTTATGACGCCAGTTCGTTGTCACGCATATATTTGTCCACTTGACCTAGATACTCCGGCAGCGGCTCCGGTGATTTTATTCAAGTTGTTTTAATATAAAATATAAAGAAGAAGGTTACCCGATGTGATGGATGCTGCATCGATGGAGACTCAAGACCAGATTAATCGTAGATGAGCTTTCGGTGGCGGTGCTAGCCTCCGGCAATATAGTAATAGCCGTCGTGAGTCTCCTTTCATTTTCAACAGGTTTACGGAGTTTGAGACATTCCATTTAATCATTAAAATGTGCTCCTTGATTATTTATGAGTTTTTCTATTAAATATCTGAATATGAGAGCGGTATATACCATGCATTTCACCGTTCTAAGTAGGTCACTGTAACAGGCTACCCCCTCATGACATATGACTAGACCCACATTAAAGGCCTCTCTGAGAGTGGAAAGTGTAAAGGCATATCCTCACATGTACATTACGCAGTAAGGCTCACCTCCGCGACTCGCAATGGCGCGTCAGTCAACACACTAGGGACCAGTAGTATACTCAAGTAATATGAACACCCTCGGAGTAATTGCCTGGCACAGTGATTGAAAGAGGCGACTTCGCCACAACCCTCGCCGCGTCCGTGTCTTCTCTCTCGCAAACTGCCATTCCACAGCGCCCTCTTATGGTAAAATCAACCCAATCTGTCAATCCTCGTGGATCGGGAGAATTCGAGCTAGACCCCATTATAAACCGACCTCGAACGTCAGTCGCTTCGGATTCTTCTCTGCAGTAAGTAGTCCACGCACGATCCACTATGTCAAAATTAATTATAAAGAATGATGACGAAGTCCGGAAAGAATTCAGGGCAAAATATAATTACGCATCCGAGTCCGAATCACGAATCGTCGAGAAGCAGAAGAAGCATCAAGGCTCTATTCTTCTTCTCTTGACCGGCCGAGATGCTTTCCTTGGCTTCGAAATTCCTTCCTTATCTCTGAACCTTGAAGACACCGGTCGAACCTCAATCAACGCTTCTGGTCCAGCCACATAAGCATCGTCTAATTTACAAGCGATGCTTCCGGAAGACTAATTTCATACGTTCAGGAGGAACCAGTAGCGAGTCAAATTGACAGTAGATAATGAGGTCGCGAGGGGTTGGACGACAAGCCGTTCGTCATCATGTTGAGGGAGGCCATGTTTGATAGAAGCTTGCCACCTCAGAAGGCTTCCCTCTCAAACCGTCGACGCGGCGACTTTGAGAAGCTCGCGTCGTCGTCCCTGAATTTCCGACATACGGCGTTCAAAGGCTGTATAAAGATGCTTACCAAGTAATAATAAATGACCGAATAAGAATATGTATCCTATTTCGGTGCATAGATGGAATCACAAGTGTGGGCCGACCAAACTTCTAATGAGAATCTGTACATGTGATTTTCGTGTCAGGTGCTGAATGGTGGTCTTTAGTATAATTATAAACTATAAACTGGTTAGTGGTGCTTGAGAGTATAATGATTTTCCTGAGACAACACTTCTCTGCCTCGTTTGGTCAGATTTTCAAGACCCGGCATTTAAAAGAATTGATTTACCCACTGGTACGCTACGGTCCCTTTTATGACGTAAATCCGCCTCACCTAGTCGGCATAGAAATCCCACTTCAAAAACTCCACCCACATGAAAGGTTGAAAGTTCACATGGACAGCCAGGGAAAACCCAGTGGAAGAAGAAAGTTACTCTCATTCAATACATAAATTCCAGCAATATTTCTCCATTACAGCAAGGGTCACAACAGCGTGAATAAGCATCAAACAGAACGTGAACAGGATAGATAATGATATAGTCCGAAGAAAAGTAGGAGATTAAGGAGCAAGAGAGATAAGAGAAAAGGGATACTCGAGATCATCGTAGAAGGGTCGTAATATATCATCATCAAAACTAACGCAAAACCGAAGGTTGTCCGTATGTAGTAGATCGACCGAATCCAGTAGCAATAGTTGATGGTCGAAGCCAGTCCTTTACTCGCCGGCAAAGATTCGCACAATCAAATATAATGTCGATCCACAGAACCGAACAACTGTATGAGGCGAGGTTATCAAACCAGATCAGCCAAGTCCGTAATTGAAAGGAAAAGAAACCACATACACGCCAGACCAGCGACGGAGAATAGAATGAACGACATGTACCCGTTAACGGTCGTGTTTGCGCTTTCGGTCGCTGCATTTCCAGTCGCGCTCCTATACGATATGAACAGATAGCGCGATAGATCGCCGGGATATTCGTCAGCACAGCCCCAGAAGAGAAGAAGAGTTGACTTACAAGACAATCGCAGCGAGTAATGCCTAGAAGGAAGAGAGAACATTACAGGTTAACCATCGATTACAAACATGGACGCGCATACGCATCACAGGCACAATGGAAAACTCACATTCGACAACGTCCACGCCAGCAATACGCTAAAAGGCCACGCGAGTCAGCTTCAAGTCTGTCAATACACCATCCAATAAACTCACTTCGTACGGAATTGCCGATAAAAGTCCTCCTGCTGCGTCGCAGCATCCGGTTTCTTCTCCTCTTTAGGTGGCTTAGTCGATAAAACATGAATGGCATCTTCATAAGCGGCGTTGATGTCACGTTCTTGTGGCACCGGTGCGTCGACTTCGTTGCCTTTCCCGCCTGAGGGCTTGACAACACCCAAATCGGTGCTGACCGTGTTGTCACCTTTCGTACCCCAGGAGACGTCGCTATAAGAGTAGGTAGGGTGAGCAATGAAGGAAAGGGGGATGATGAGAGGGGGAGAGGGGGGACATACTGGACATTAGCAAAGGCGTAGACGTTAAGGACGTTGATGTACGAGGGTGCCATCAAGAGGTATTGCAGGAAAGACGTCATCATATGCCATGGCTCGAACTTTAGGCAAGCGCATGAGTATCATCATATCCTCGTATGAATAAATGACGCAGGACGTACGGAGATCAGCGACGCGACGACGTAAAGACCCAGCGTTGACAACAGCGAGATCACAATATCACGGAAGATATGATTTGTGAAGATCAGGTTCAGCGAAAGCGGCTGGCCGAGTTCATTCCGTAGGTTCTCGAGCCCTTTAACCACGAGGAAGAACGCCGAGAACTACATTAACACAAATATGGTCAATCCCAACGTTCATAACATCGATAACACGGTGTGAAACTCACCGTCATATAAATCGTGATGAAGGCAAAGCCAAACATTGCCGTCGTATAGAACCGTTTAGATCTATAGTAGAGCTCGGTAAGTCTCCTTATACTTAAACAGGGGAGTTCACAGTCGCTCGTTTCTGGAGGTTTCAAAAACCGTTCAACCGTCCTCCCTGAAGACTTCGCCGGAGGGTAAAATCCGGAGCAGAGACAGACGGTTAGAAGTTGCTTTCTGAGTGGCTTGACCCAAATGAAACCTGTCCCAGAAACGGACACTGTGAACTCTCTGAGTAAGACTCACCCTTGTGGCCGATTACCCAATGAGATGAGGAAACACATAATCAACACGCCGAGATAGAAGTAGCCTAAAACCCTGTTAAAGATCTTGATCCAACCGCCGATTTTGAAGCTTGGGTCTTCCAGTGCGTCGCTCAAAATGATCTAAATCAACAAGCAAGGTAAACGTCGATCCAGGCATTTGGGCATTTGGGAACGAAAGACGTACAAAGGATATGTAGAAGTTACCCTATGGACAGACAGACAATATGCATGTCAGCTTCTATGAACCAAGCAAGGGAATATAAGAGGCTGTACTAACCAAAGCGAACCACGAAAAGATCAAATTAAAGGTCTGGTAGAACATCTCGACGTGGATCCAGAACTTGCGCAGGAAAGTATGCGACGAGCGGTAGATATAATTGAACTTGACGGTAGAGTGAATCGCGGCAAAGAAGGAGCCATTAAGCCAACGACGACGTTGCGAGATGAGTTCGGGGACCTGTGAATAAAACGTTCATTAGTTTATGATGTATGAGAGAAAGGGGAGAAAGGGCGCGTACTTCGTCAGGAACATCAGTAACGGCATACGCGGATTTAACGTAATGCAGGATCCATGAGGCGCCACGCTTAGAGACCAGCTCCCAGCATAGGATACGATCTTCAGCGAGGTACATGTTTGCTGTGAAGATGTCTGCTCCGGCACCGTGCTAGAAAGGATGACAATCATCAGTCAACCAGTCAAATCTACATACGGTCTTTGCATGAAACACCACTCACCATCGTCTCGCCAAGGAAATACTTCTGTAACGGCCCCTCCCCAACCGCATCATTCTGCAGCGCAATATACCTATACGCACTAAAGGCGCCAGGCAAGACCGTGATGTACCCAAACACGCTCTCCAACGGCTTATCGAGGATATTGCTCATTTTGTACTCGAAGTTCTGCGCAGCGACCAGGGGATTGAGGAGGTTGAGGCCCCATTTGCCTTTGAGCGCGACGATTTCGCCGCACGCGCCACCGACGTTGGAATTGATGTCGAAGGCTTTCCATAAGTGGTAGATGGAGGTGGGGCCGGGCATGGTGCCGACGTCGAGGAGAACGCAGACATTGGGCTGGATGGAAATATTTTATTGTGAGTTGGATTTGGATATGAGTAGTTAGGTCGATTTACCTGGAGGACTTGACCAAACGCATTGAAGAACCAACGATGGGAGTTGATCTTCTTTTGGTTATTCTCTTTGAGACAGAAGATGACTTGCACGGGGACGATGCCTTTCTCGGCACCTTCGATCTTCATTGAAGGTGTCACGGAGACTAGAATGGAGCTGGTTAATGACATCTGCTAATGATCAACTGTCAAACATACTTTGAGCGGTATACTCGTAGATGTGTGCTGTGACAGGCTTGTTGTTGACGATGCTCTATAAAACATAATGTAAGGAAGGAACGTCCTAATCATAAGTCTATAATCATACCGTGGCAATACCATCCTGATAACAACCCATCGTAGCGATAACAGACAACGTTCTCGAATTGATCTTCTTACGCCCATCGCTCACGATGCACACCACGACCTTCTTCCATCCTTCTTTTCCCCACGTCTTGGACCGATTCCTAGAGCACAAATGCGCAATATTCTTCATCACACCATGCATAGTGCGACAGAAGAGCTCCTCGTCTTCATTATACATTGTAAGCACGATGAAAAGTTCGGTTCTTCTTGGCGGGTCATAAAGGACCTGACGGAGGGTGTATCCTTCGTCTTTGAAGTTATTAGGATCGCAAGTTGCTGCAGAGTACCTCATATACGCGAATTCACGCTCGGTACGCATCGCAGACATGTCCAATAGCTTGGCTGGAACAGCCGAATCGAGAACAAAGTTGCCGTGGAAGAGCCTTCACATACTCAAATTAGCCTTCTTCAAGGTTTCGCAAAATACGATTGCACTCACTCGACCTTCTTGATCGTCTTGTTTCGCCTAGGAACGCGCTGCGGGATGCGACCATACCTGATCTTGGTTTGTTCCTCTGGTTCTTCTAGAGGTGCGGGAGAGTACGCTCCTGGGATTCTAGTAGACGATATTTCTTCCTTTGTTAATAGAGGAATGTGACCCGTGCCCAGCTCGTAAGGCTCGTCATGCAGTTCGTATCCTTGCGATTGGGGGGTCGATTGGAAGGGGTTAGGGTTGGGTCCTCCGTCGTCTGTCGATGTCAAGAAAGGATCTGCATGCGCAGGGGTTGTTAAACGAGGCGGATTGTCGTATGGATTCGAACTCTGATGCGGATTGCCGTATGGGTTGGGACTGTGGTGCGGGTGGTCATAGGGGTTCGGGCTGTGATGTGGAACTTCGTAGGGATTCGGCGTTATTGACGGTGGCGGATAGGAATTGAGTGGTGGTGGTGAATTGGGGTGAGGATAGGGAGCTGGTGGAGGTGAAGTAGGGTGCGGATACGAGCCCGGTGGAGGTGAAAACGAGGAGTAGACGGGGTAACCGCCTTGGTCGTTACCGTAGCCTTGCTGCTCGCTGTGTTAGACGACTACAACGACGAAATCTGGAGTGTTCTTACCTCTGGATATCTTGACATGGTGGAATGGAGAACAAGAAGCGGAAGTTGGGAAATTGAAGGACTGCGAGGCACCGCCCTGCAAGTTGAACAGTCTGTGGAAGGGACGTCACTCAATAGGCGCTCGAGAGGTTCTGCTCCTTTATTGCGTCAGTCTTGGTCACGTAAATGTTTTCTTTATTTTCGATCCAATACTGACATTATCAAGGAGATTGTAACTTTCGAAGCTGCATACGAGTTCCACTATGCACAAAGTCTCTATACTCTAGCGATAAGCTTAGCACCGCGTTGTGGGGACCCGTATCCATGAGAAGAAAATTAATCGAGACGTCGTATCAGCATAGCGATGCACGGCAGGCGCGCCAAACATAGAGGTCAATCCAATATCACAGTCTATCTGTCCATCATTACAGCTAGTAAGTACGCTGTACTAGCACTGCGGTGTGCGCACTGTGCGCAGCTGCATCGACTCGGACGCAGTAGGACTCCCGCCCTCCATGATTCCCCGGGAGCAAACCCAGAAAAACTGTGTTGTCTACAACGGATATCTTATTAGAAGAGAACAGAAGTAATATAAAGATGAAGAAGTGCGTTCCAATATCTTACGAGAGAAAACTACAAGCACTAACACCGAAGATTAGAAGTAAACTGCGATCAATAAAACATCTTGGCCGCTCTTCCCGTTGAGTGATCATTGCCCATAATGGACCGAAAGGCCCGGAAAATAGAAAGCCTTTCAGTTATAGGCCATACACGCTTAATGAATTACGATCTAAAGTACAAGCACGAAAAAAAAAATAAGTAAACGAAAGTCGTTTTCATAGAGTCATAATTGCTTACCCTGGTCGTTAACGTTAATAGTGTCATCACCTGCGGAATTTCTTTGACTTCACTACCGGACATGTCGGCATTCCATCAACCTAATGTGTTGGATTGGTGAATATGCGAAGGAAATCCAAACTCTACTTTTTGAAATTTGGACCACTCTGCGATCATGTTTTATTTGCAATAGGTAAACTTTGATGCCTATTTTGCCTATTCAATTGCAACAAGCTGATTTAACTTGTCCAAGGCTAGCCGATGTACGGATCGTAATTCCATTTCCAAGAATACACTCCTGGGCGTATGCCATTCGGTCCCAAGCAGACTGCTCTTGGGATTTGGACATTATTTAAGGCGGATGTCTTGATCCATTAACAAGATTGAGCCACCTCGTTTGCCCATTCTTTACCATGCAGTGCCAAAACGACATCTATTAGATCTACGTCTTTGTCACCCATCTCATGGTTTATCCAGAATCCAAATCCCAGTTAGCATCCTAGCAAGCAAGCAAGATGACGGCGACATGGAATACGGGACCCAAAATGCCGCGCCACTTAACCCAAAAATTCCAAAAGAATTATTATACTCATTCCACTAGCTTTCAGTTAGAAGCCATTAATTTCACACCTAGAACGCCTAGCACGAGGAATTTCAACGATTTTAATTCATCATTCGTATACAATCCCGGGCCGCCGGCGAAGGGATCTCGCTGAAAAGTTCAAAAACAATGTGTATGGGCGGACTAACCTATGGATAATGGGAGATGTACTGCGTTGCATTATATTGTCCGGAATGTTATACACACTGCGGTGAAAAAGTCGTCAATGCCCGACGCTCGGCGAATGTTATTGCTTACGGACATATATACTCACTACCGGAGACCACAACCACCGTTGAAGTCTACTATTGCAAATTTTCTTACAAGGAAATCAATCTGTGGTGTCGGAATTAATGTAAGTAATACAATTTTAGTTGAGCTAGACTCGGACTCTAACCTGATTTTCAGTTTGGACATCGCATTCACACACAATCTTGCCTGCCAGCAATAACTTTCGTCTACCGAAATGTGAAACTGAGACGATTAATTATCATATTACAGTGCTAGACCGGTGAGGAACGAAGGTCATCAAGAATTTAACATCCCGCCGTTTGACTTGAGAATGATATATAGTATATTGTTGTAACAGGCGGCTGAAGAACTACGGTACAGAATCTTCATAACCAGTGAGTCTCTGAAGGCTTTCACTCCTGCAATATCCAACTCCAACCCACCCTTCAATCAAGCCGGGGCTCCCAACCAACTATCAGCAACTTAAATCATCCCAATTCAATACCCTCTTGAATCCGAAATTCATACCATACCGAAATCACAGAGTAAGCATGCTCCCAAATAAATCAATCATCCAAATGATGCCTCATCCCACCATATCAGTTCCAATCGCAAGTCTCCCCCACTGTACTCTAACTCCCATGCCGACCCGTCCACCCTACACCTTCAGAGTACATCCTGTCCATTCCTACTCTTCGGGTGACGGCGTCCCATGGCGAGTATCCCTACAGCGTTCCGAGAATACAAACCTCGATGGCGAGATATTGATAATGATTCAGCAAAGCACGACCCTTCGTGCAAGTGGCGATGCGAACGGCGAACTTTTGTCATAGACAACGGCGAATGTCAACCACATCTCCCATCGCAAGTGCAGGTGGCGATGGTACACGGCAAAGGCGAACGGCGAATGTCATCCATATCTCCCATCGCAAGTCTCTCCCTACTGCAACTCCCATGCCGACCCGTCCACCCTACACCTTCGGAGGACATCCTGTTCATTCCTACTCTTCGGGTGACGGCGTCCCATGGCGAGTATCCAACAGCGTTCGGTAGTCTAAAGTTCGATGGTGAGACTCGATATCTGCGATGATAATTCAACAAAGCACGATCTTCGTGCATGTGGCGATTGTAAACGGTGAATGTCGATGGCAACGACGAGTGTCAATCACGATTGTTGACGAGTCGTGCCTCGGTATGCGTAGGGGAAACAGGATGATTGTGATAGCGGCGAAAACGTCCAACGACGTTCGAGTATGGGCTCTGGAGCTTGGAATGCAGCGAGTAACAAGCGATCTTCGACTCACCTGCCTGGCTCTTTTACCAGTTGCCATCTGGGACCCGTTTGTAGGTGGCAAGGGACGAAGACCACCGAGGATTTAACATCCTGTTTAACTTGAGAATGGGATGCATAGTGTATTCTCGTTGCAAACGGATGAAGAACTATAGTACAAACTCTTCAGCCTTATAGACTTAATCTCCAGCTACCCGACAACGTAATAACGGGTGAGATTCTGAACAACATCCTTGCGGAGAGTACTACATGATTGCAGCGGGAATAGGAACAATAACATCGACATAAAAAAGCGCCTTCTAATGTCGTCTGACGAAAAATCTATGAGCACTTACATCCGAAGATTAGAGACGTAACTGCTGCCAATATAGTAAGACACCTTGTCCACACTTCCTGGCGAGGTTCAAGTCGATTCAAGTATTTCAGACTTGGATTAAGCGCCTTTGAGGTTGTTCAGGAAAGATAGGTATTTAGGCTAGGCCATACACGAGTAAACAGTTCACTGCAATTACTAATGCATTATGCATTCGAGAGACTTGAGCTGATAGCCTATAAGGTCGTCGGAGTGGATAGGCACGCATGCCAATCGGTTACAAGTATAGCGAGCCGAAATGGAAGCTCGGTACAAGTCCAATTGAACCTCTGCTTCGAGTTCCGAAAGCGGGACTTCAAATCGAAGCTTGAGCCGGAACTGGCCGAAGAGGACTATGTAGCTCTGCAGCTGGCTATCGCCATGAGACGAACTTACTCAGTACTGAACGCTGAGAGATAATTTTGACCATCCATTATTTTGCTCTGAATGCCAGTGATTTTTGGATGGGACACAGGCTCTCGTATTGACAAGTAGTACGGGATACGAAAGGTGAGCTAGATTTCAATAATAGCATTACATGGTTAACCTAACCTGAATTCAACAGTACCCACGACAAAAGAAAAAATGTTTTGCTTGATTTACTTAGATATACGAAACGCAAGTCATTCCATTGAAACTAAAGAAAGAAAGCAAGGATGACAGTGCCTCTGGTACAATGCATCGCAGAGGCACTGTTCGTAATTTCTTTCCTATCAAACTGATACTTATTCATTCACTACACGTTGGGTAAACTTGGAACTACATGTTCCGTATGAAAATAACTTTGCGTGCTGCGGCTGTTGAGGCTTTTCGAACTGCCTGGTGTTTTGAGCATTAGGGGAGATGACGCTTCAATCTTATCTTCTACAACTTCACTATGGAATATAATGCGAGGTGAGTCTATTAACATTTATACAAAGTTCTCCAAGCGTACCTGTCATTGCCTTCAATCGGTTCCCCTATGTGAGCTGATTCTGTATTGATGGATGACAGTTTAATGTCGCTTCCGCATTCCGGAGGCGATCCTCCGACGTATATGGTTCCAGAGCGAACTGTCTGTGCCAATATATAGCAAGGTAGGTTTGCCATTCCTATCTTTTTCGCGATTATTGTGTGGTCTTTCTCACGGTCCAGCAGCATGCATGTTATACCGGTCCCGTGTACAGCCATCGCGACGAGTTGGTCAGGCTTCTCCAAGACTTCGACAGACATGGCCAAACGGTTCTTCAGATCCACTAAAATCCCTTTACGAAATAGTCCGTTGTTGTCGCGGTTCGGCCTTTCCCATTGTGGACTTAGTTGGCGATCACCCCACATAAGTAATTTCTCCTTGAAGAACGGATCTTGCTGAGCTAGTTCCTGTCTGAACTGCTCTTCCGATTTGTTATGCACCTCAAAGTAAGCCCAGCCTTCCCTCTTGACATGCATCGTGCTGACCAATAACAAAAATATTACCCAGAATATGCCTGGTATGTATACCACAAGCGCGCCAGTAACAAATTCGCCCATCACAAAGATAATAAAGCCCGCGATCCACACTACTGTCAAACTCCCATAGAAGCCCCACTTCAAGGCCGTGAGCTCCGTATGGTGAAACAATGCACCCGCATCTCTATGCAGCCAATGGGTTAGAGGAATAGTCTGTGGTCCAACGAAGCATAGTGCAGCGTGCTCATCGCCGTCTTTCTGCTCTATTCGCACCGGAAACGAAGTTACTATTGGCTCTAGTCGTTCGTTTCCTTCTTTGGGAGAGATAGGCTTGCCTAACCACCGATAATTAGGTACATCAAATCCAGCAAGACTGCAGACTGCAGCAAGTCCAGTGGTATTGAAGTATCCTTGGTTTAGTTCCAGTAACCAGGCGAGATCTTCCCAGCCATCTTCACCTTTCAGATCTTTCAATCGTGCACGTCGTGGTAGAAGACCATTAAGGGCTTTGCCTAGGTACTTGTGTGCTAGGAATTTCCCTGATTCCTCGGATTCATCGCGAAGTATGGCTTCAACCACAAGCGCATGGATAGCGTTTTGCCATGTGACCGCACCCGAGTTGCTAGCGTGCTGCATAATGGAGTAGAGATGCCATCGCTTTGCCTTCTCTGCTTCAGCTTGCATCTTCTCTCTAAACCGCTGTGCTCCCATCGGATATATGAGAGTAGCTTGATTCTCTATCGGACCACGGCGGATCAACACGTACACGTCAGTTGCGTGGATAATCTCCCCTAATGTGAAGAGCCTCTTCCCCCACGGGCAATCGATTTTCGTGTGGTCACAATCCTGCTTATGACAGAAAACAAAGACCTTGGTGGCGCCACGGAAAATGTCACAGAGTCTTCCAAGCTCGTATGATCGCTCGGCTGCAGCTCGGTCTTCATCATCCTCGTTGGCATTTGACAAGCAAAATTCATCGAGCCAGATATATTCAGTTGCGGGTCCTTCTCCAGCTCTGCGTCGTGCTCTTCCGTATTCCGCCAACAGGCAGCCTGCGATTCGCTTGCGATCATCAAGGCTATATTGTCGTCCACCAGTAGGTTGTGGATGCTTCAGCTCGAGGCCTGCCTTGATAAACAAATCAAATGCACTGTCCATGGCATAGCTAATGGTGACGTATGCTTGTTTTGAGCTGGAGAAGCCGCCGTCCTCCAACGCTGTCTCCCAGGCTACTTGGACAAATTGGACATTGCCTTCCTCGTCGAAAGTGACACGCAATAACCACTGAGGATTTTGATGGGTAACTTCATATTGGGCAGGACCACCACCGGGTGCCGGAGATCTGGAAAGGACCGCATCGGGAGTGCTCGAGTATTCGATGAACCAGTTTCGCTTCTTGACGAATTCATCGATATAAGCCTTCGTTGGGGCCGCGTTAATATATATAGGTGCGAGGGCGATGAGCACTAGAAGGCGAAAAATGTTCGCAAAAACATGGAATGGATCATCTGGTTTGCGTGCAAACCATGCGGCACTTTTTACTCCAGGATCTTCCTTTATGAGTCTCCCCGGCCTCATTCTACGGAGGAATTCTATGACAATGGCCGTCATTGAAGTCCTCTTGTCTGTTGGCATGGATGGTATGATAGACAGCGAGTGTGTGCTGGTCCTGGTGAGTGCGTAGTTGGATAGCACTCTGCGAGATGATGGTTGTCATGTTCTTTATACGCTAATGGGAACTTATTTCACCCACGAGTCACGTGTTACCAGTGCAGATAAAGGATGGAAACTATCAGGCACCCGATCAGTTTCTCTTAGACAATTGCAAGTCCAATTGGGACTTAACGAAATTAACTGAAAGCGAAATGTGTCGGGTTTCAGGAACTATCACATGGTTTGCTCGAAGATTACCTTCTCTGATATTGGGTGTTAGCGTTGTCTAACAGTAGCCGAAAATCTCTTATGGTAGTTTATGTATTCTTTCGTTATCCAGTTCTTCCAAGTCAAAGCATAGAGTACATCAGGAAAGTTGGCAACGGCGCTTACTTTTTCCATAGCATCGTACGCTTCCTACAGACAGTAGCGACTACTATGTCGCTAAACAGTCACTAGCATTCGTTAGCCTCGCTAAACGGTCGCTAGCACTCGCTATTCCCAAAACTACGAACTCGGCTGGTTCAAACAATGTTAGAATCAATAGGGACGATTCGCAATTAGATTATCTATAGATTCTCCACATATAATTGGTGGTGGAGCCTTAGCCGAGCTTAGCCGACTAGATAATCTCGTTGCGAATCATCCCTAATGGGGCTATCACAATTTAGAGTCGTACCAAAACCATCTACAGCCTACGCACTTAGCACTGCGGATCGCAAACTCACGTTGCCTCAAAGTCCTGTAAGTTTCGCTATTTTCTCGAGATACTACTTAAAAGAATATGCAGGGACCTACTTTGAAGCGGTTGAGCTTGGTAACATTAGACAGGTTGTGCAAAAGCGACAGAGCGCCACCGTCGCTAAATTTTGTTGTGCACCTGTCGCTCCAACCAATCCTGCTGTCGCTCCAGCCAATGCTCCACCTCAATTTCCATATAAAGTGGATCAACAGGAAGGCGACGCGTGCACAACTAAAATTAGCGACAGTGGTGCTCTGTCGCTTTTGCACAACCTGTCTATTGTCTTGCTCGTTGTCTGCGTTGTTGGGGACGGATAACCATGTGCACTGAAGTTGATGAGTGCTTCTATTGAAGACATTGACCTACCAATAAATCTGACCTCCTCGTTTTCAAGTGCTGATCACTTAGACAAGAAGGTGGGTTTTTATCTATGCTATGTGTACGTTCTCAGTGACGGTTTCCACCCAGCACACAAGACTCAAACTCGAATTCAACACGAAACCGGATAACAGAATAGTACAGACAACTCCACTGGTAAGCACAAAGCTTTGTTTATCATCTATAAACATCTAATGCGTTCCTTAGTAAGGTGAGCTGTTTACAGTGTCTAAGTTCGTATCCAAGGCACTGCCGTGCTTGTTATCACCATATCACCTGTTGGTATGTCAATATTTTGTATCCTGTACCAATGTCTCTATTACTAACAAGAAATTCCAGATAGTACATCTACCGTATGTGCACCTGTCCTTTACTAAGCAGGTACTGAGATCTTTATTATTCAAAAATTACTGTATTCTAAAGCCTCAGTACGTGTACATTGAGTTTCTAAATGGTAGCATAGTCTCAAATCTCCGTTGTATTTATTTTATTTAACTGTATATATTTACATGAATAGAACCATTTGATTTTATGTATTTAATAACATTTTTGAATAATCGAAAAATTAGAAGGGTTAAAATATTATCTGCTATTGAGTCTACGGGCCGTTAGCATTCCTATGATAGTCGTCCATAGCTTCCACTGCAGCTAGCATACTGAAAATAGAGCAATTCGCCATGGACGCTATGGACAGTATCATAGTGTACATAAAGTATGGACACTATGGACGCTATAGAGGCTATAATTGCCTTTATAGTGTTTGCCAACTTTCCTGATGTAAGGGCAGTTAACTTGCAGATTTCTCTTTTTGCTACGGCAAAAGAAACACCTTTTGAGATGTATATTAATGCACAAATGGGCATTGCTCTTTTTCGGTTTAAAATATATTTGACGTGCATAATGTTGATACTGGTTTGTTAGATTATGACTACTGCAAAGTGGGGGTTCACCACAAGAATATTACAGCATACTGTGCTTGGTCTATACTTAAGGTAGCCACATAATCATACCGCAAGTAAGAACTTGTAATCGAGCCTGTATAGCATACTAGTACTAGCAAGTAATCCGATACTACTTTGGTTGTCCAAGGACGACTCCAATTTACCGCTTTGGGATAAAGTCTTAAGTTTGTGCAAGAGCCAGGGCACTCCCCTGTAGCTAATTTTTGATGCATCGCCGTGGCTCCAAATGCGGCAATAAGACTAGGTGAAGCCACAGGAGAGCCATAGCTGCACATCGAAAATTAGCACACATAAGCCACGTGGCTTTTGCACAAACTGTCTAATACCGATCTTTCTTGCACCAAGAGCTAAGGCAATCGAAAGCTCTGTTATTTTCATTATTATGACGAAACAACAAAATGATGCATTAAAGGGTAGTCAGAACAGAGATAAGTCTAGGAATATATTGCTCATAGGAAACCGAGCAAATGCTGCCACTGAACGCTCCGAGTCCCCACGGCAGGTGTGAGAACAGACGATCAATGCTGTGCAGCGATCTTCGAATACCAGTTAGCCACCGTCTTAAGAATACCTTGCGTATAAACCTTATAAGTGCTTCGACAGATGGGAAATGAACGCCTTGAATGTGTTCTGAAAGTAGTAGAATAAGTAAAATGAAACCAAAAGCGGCAATACTTAACTACAGACCTTGATAATACGTGAGATTGCCAACTTGGTCCTCTAAGAAAACCTTAGGATGCTTTCAATAAAGGAGTTCTTGGTATGAGATCATATTGCCGAATCTTTGATAAATCATATACACTCCCAGACTCCCATGGATTAAGTGGCGTAGCCGAATGGCAGTGCTTGTGATTGCCCTAACATCGTTTGAAGAGAATCCGGTGTTTTGACCGTAGATATATAACGATGTGAAAAATGAGCCGGTTGGGCGCTACAGGGGGATACCTTTCGTGGTATTGGTAGGGGATGAGACTCTAGAGCGAAACAGTTGTATGAGATAAGGAAACCCATAGTAAAGTTGATAAAGGAGGGTTTCAATTCCTAAATTTCTCGGATGTACAAGCTAATTGCCCAACAGGAGTATCAGACAGGGCGATACCAATTGATCAGCTCCCTGTTATTGACTGATCAGACCAGACACAAGTAGTTGCCAACATCGAGACTGTACGTACCCAATGACTACCAGTTACGCTACCGCTACATCCTGAGCCACATACCAAATTATCAATCATAAGGGAGTTCAATATTCGAGCAGTTTCTTTGACGGCCATACTGCTGGAGGAGGAGAAGAAAAGGCAAAATCAGGATAATAGGGAATAAGAACATCGAATGACACGGACACGGTCCAACCGGAGGATATAGTTGTCGTCATTGTAAGGATTTTGACTACGGACAAATATTCAAGGAATAATCCTAGAAGCAAAGAATTAGCTAAGTACACAGAATTGAATATGGAGAGCTGAATCACTTACAAAGTTCGCCTTTATGCCCTCTAATATGCCGTCCATCGACTCGAAAGTAACATCATAAGAGTATTTAAATTATATGAAATCGGTAAGTGTGGAAAGTTCTTCCACATCGATGAAAGAGGAGGTCAAGGTGGTGGTGGTGGTATTTGCCGGACTAGGTCCCGAAACAGAAGCGCGGGGAGCTGTACGTACACTCTATGACTAAGCTACGGTTACTATGGTGCACTACAGGCATGACACGGTCAACAGAGGTCAGGATGATGTCGAAAAGCTACAGTGCGCAATCAACACAGCCCCTTCCAAAGAGTCCAGGCATGGGGAATACCATCCTGCTCTTACACACCTTTCCAATTGCACCGTCTCACAGGATGACCATTATACACCTCCACCTTCGACCCATCCTACTGGGAATGGTACAACTTTGACACCGCACATACTCACCCAGGAGAGGCAGCAGGGAAGGCCGCAATAGCCACTCAGCGGTTAACGAGAGGTGGTCAGACCCGGGGAACGGTATAGCCTCGTGATGACTGGGGTAAAGTAATCACGCAGGGACAGACATGAAGGTGACGCCATCGTGTAGGGACGCGTAAGGTAAGGGCAGGGAGTTGATGGGGGCGACCCCGTCGTGTCAGAGCAGCAGCGGCTCAGTGAACGTTGTACCCCTAGACCATCATGTCGGTTGGGGTAGGGGTTAAGATGAACAGGAAACATTCTCACTGATCAAACAGTAAGAGGCAAGTAGCAAGTTATCTCAAGTCTGGTAAGTCAGTAAAAGAACCCCCATGGATCCTAAACAATTGCAAGGAAACGCAGTCGCGTACGAGGCTTGAAGGATGTTAATAGATTGAGGCAAGCCAGTTCCTTTTCCTTTCCCACGCTGCCTGTGGAACCAAAAGAGCGACCGCGTCGGCGACTCTACTATTGCTCTACCACGCGGCCAGCAACAAAAACATCAGACTGATACTTAATACTACCTGCTTGTGATTCAAATCTCTTCATTGCACACAGTTATTTACCAACTATTGGCGTTCAGGTCTGAACGAACGCTTCAACTTCCATCAAGTTGAACCCGCCTTGAAGGACTCGCACGTTGAACACGCGCTACAGCCGTAGTAGGTACTAGCAGGTCGAATTTGTCTCCTTCACAACAGAGAAAAAACTGCTCAAGGATTTCCTAGAGTGGATGACCAACATTCAACGCAAATCGTCGCGATCTTCAAGGAAATGGAGAAACGGTTCATACGTTAACTGTGCCAGATGAAAAGGAATATCGAATATTGACGAACCCAAACGAGGTTGCATCATCCGAAATATCAATTGCTATGAAGAAAACCGATGAAGATAATAAAGTTGCAAACCACCGTCCTGATAAGAAGAAAAACAAGAACGACCTGTCGTGCATCACTCTCAGACAATTGGATTTGGTACCGAGACTGCCACTACGATTATTGGGTTTTCTGTCTTTTTACGCCTCCTGATCACGAGATCTATCTAGGCTCGGAAGATAGCCGCAGTGTTCCGTTAGACGGCCTAATCAGCCAAAACATTCTATTTCAGCTCATTATCAACCATGGCCTGGTTCTGATAAAATAGGTTCATTTTTCAATCGGTTAAATAATTCTCAAGAATAAATCTGCTGTGCAGGAGCTCCAATAACGATCAAGAAGCGACTTGAAACCCCAAACGGCATAGACTCTTCGGTGGTAAGTCCATTAAGAGCTACCTTGATTTAACATTGCTCTATTTACACCTCGATCAGCCACTGCCAACTGCAACCCGGCGTGGCCATATCGACACATATGAGCAGTGTTTCCTTCATTCGGACGGCTGTCACTCGCCTACGGCCTCGGGAAGGAAGGACAGCTTCAAAATGGATTCACCACCGAAGAGTATGGGAACGAAACCCCGCACTGTCCGGGACCTACTGCATACCTAGGGTTCACCCAAGCTCCGTGCCAGAACGCATCTTATCCAATAGGAGATAATGGATGATATTATAAAGACAGTGCAAATAGTACGCAAAAGTGCATACTCATATGAGTATGCTCTCTTCGTCGATGACTGTGGATCACCAGGAGATACATGAAGCTATATTGACAGTCTTTTACGGGTATGGCCGTCGCTTTTGATTTTTATGACTAAGTACCAATAAAGGACGAAACACCTCTAGTCAGATAACAAATTATCTCGCCTTATCAGGCATTAGTACGTTTACACAATATCTGAAGCAACAGCAGCTAACAGAATATACCACTAGTATTATTGCTCTATGATAGTGTACTGATATTCGAGGAAGAAGTCAGGCTTATCTGGAAAAGAAAAATCAGTCTAGGATCCTTATTATATCTTATGGCTCGGTATGGTAGTATCGGTGCAGGAGTATTTGAGGCCTTTACGGGGCTGTTATTTAATACACTGTCAGTTAGGGTGAGAATACTAAAGACTAAGCCGTAATAACATGACTTACACGCAATTCTAGTAATATCCTTCCAATATTCAAAACCTCACGACGTTATTAAGGCTATGTGGCAGGGCTTGCGACACGATAAGTCTTCTGGGAAATTTCTCTGGGCTGATAGCATCCACTGGCGTTCACGGTAGGCAATGTATTCAAGTTCTTGACGCATATTTACAAATTACACAAATTACACTAAGGTCTTCTTCTAGGGAGAGCTTATGCCGTTACTAAGGTCAAATGGCCGAGATATCTGCTGCTTCTTCTCTTTCTTACGTATGGGGGTCTCTATCTGGTACGTTCTTCTACATGCACTGTCATAACCTGCAGTGATACACTAATATCGTTATAGGCGCAATTTCCCTTTTATCGTTGTACAGATACAACTGGGAGGACTGTCAATAATATGTATAGTAAACGATCACACTTGGAGTATATCATGAACGCTAATATTTAGTCCGGAACAGTGGTGCGTCCAAACGTTTCTGTCTCGTGGAAAAACTATATCATGCCAGTGGCATAGTCTCAGGTATAGATATCACGGTGGCTCTGTTTGACACTACTCTTTTCTTTATTACATTCTACTATACGTGGCACCTTCGGGCGAGTTCAAGCTACAGTATCCTTAGCCATGGAACAGGAAATCATCTGGTAACAGTATTCATTCGGCAAGGTAACGATTTCCTGCTGTCATTAGTATAGTGCAATTCTAAGAGTTTGTGTCTAGGGATTTTTCGGTTCATGTCCGTATTATATGCTATTATTCTGTCTTACAAGTTGAACCTTACGGAAACCGGGGCAGGATCATTGGTGTCTGGACTACAGTAGACACTGTCCTTCGTAGGGTAAGCACCGTATTGTTGATATCTATTATCAATCTAAACGTTCTTTGTCTAGGTTATAGACGTGAGTGAGATATTTCTTATTCAAGTTGACAGTTGCCAAATCCTCAACGGTCTACTCCAAAGCCCCGGATTTCAGACATCGATGGATTCTTAGAAGATTCGTAAGTCTGCCGTCTGAATTCTCTGTATAGTAAATATCTCATTGACGAAACCAACTTGAAGCATCTCAACAATTCTTGTCTGCCGATTCATGTTGCAAATTAGGAAAGCGGTTGAAATTCCTCGCGACGTCAAATCTAATCAAGATGAATTGAGTACCTTCCATGCTGTCGTTCATCGGTTTGATGAAACTATCGCGGGGAATTTCGGAGCTGACCTTGCTGAGAATCAGCAGGGTAGACGAAGACCTGGAATTTCTGGAATTGGAGATGAAAGCGAAGATGGTGACGGAACCGAATATGGATTCGGTGAGGAACATGAAGAATTTAATATATAAATATATGTCCAGGGATGGAATGGAACAGAGGTATATAAGCACTACCTGATATATATTTTCGTCTAAATTTCGTTTATAATTTAAGTCTCGTTTGTTAGCAGTGCTATTTCAATCGATATTCGATATTCCGCAGCTCTACAATCAACTTAAACTTTAAGCCGGTGCGCCTTCTTTGCGCTTTGTTCAGTTCGAGTGATTTGAAAAATAAACGCACTATTCTAATAGGAGAGGACCCCGAAGAATAAACTTTCCGTTCGGACTTGTTTATTAGACCCATGGAGTATGAGTATCAGGGCTGCTAAATTATTTTTGGAGTCCACCGTGACAATTGATTTGCAAGCTATGCTCTAAATATCTGCCAGTCATATTAAGTATCTACACAGAAACCCTAAAAGTTGCTCTCTGTCGGGGGGATAAATTTCCAGAAAGAATATAACCGTCGGCTCAAGCTTCAAAAACAAGGCAACCTCCAAGAAATGACGTGTATGCTGTCTATACGGAGTACGCAAGGCTTTCAAACAGTGTTTAATACGCGATCGGAAGGTCCGGCGTATATCGTTAGGGTAAGCTCTTTCGTGTCATTGGAATGATTACTACAATCTTTTTTTTTGATAATGACAGATACATCACCCGTTACGGCATTAGTAAACAATAAAAGAGGCATGGTCACGTCGAATTCGATCAGCAATCTGAGCTTCAGTCTTCACTCTCAGAATGATCCATGCTTTGTCTCTGACCATTATCGTAGTATCTGCTTTTATCCCCGGCATAACTGGAAGGAAATGGAACAATACGGGAAAGGGCTCCATTATATTTGAAGAAGCTTGGACAGTGCCAGAGCTGCTATGGCAATCGAGGTCAGCACGGACATGTTTGAGCTGTGTTCCATGACTCTGATCTTCCCCCCTAAATAGCGATGTATCACCTCCAGCTAGTAAGCCATAATATATATTAATCTGTTTGTAACTAATAAGAGGGTTATATTAGATCAGACCACTGAAGATTTGTTGGCAAACCTTTTAGATATCCATAATCAGCGTCTTGCTAGCATGGATGCAACTGGCGTTGACTTTGTGAGTGGAATTATCGTTTAGGCTTTAACTCTGTCATAATTGGTAATTAATGGGACCCCATTCAATTCAGATGGTCTTGTCATGCGCAACGCCTTGTGTTCAAGGATTTTCCGACCCAGCGACGGCCGAGGAAATCGCGACGAGCGTGAATAATCAACTCGCGGCCGCTATCTCGAACAATACCATGCGCTTTGGTGCATTCGCTGCATTATCCATGCATAATGCATCCCAAGCTGCTCAAGAGCTAAAACGAGCTGTAAACGAATTAGGCTTTTTAGGAGCTCTGATAAATGATTACCAGCAATCCGGAGCAGACAATAGTGAGCACTTATACCTTTTATTTTAGCTTACCGCCTGCTGATGTCACTTGAAGCGACACTCCTGTATTACGATCAACCCGAATATGACGTTTTCTGGGCAATGGTAGAGGAACTTGACGTTCCAGTTTATATGCATCCAAGAGCCAATATTGCACAGTTACAAGCGCTGGAGTATCAGCATGCCATTTGGATCGCTAGCTCTGTTCAAGGCTTCGCCGCAACATTGTCGACTCACATTCTCGGTTTATGCGCCAATGGAATTTTCGAGTAAGTATTTACAATTGCTGAATGACTCGGTGGCTGATACCTTTACAGCCGCTTCCCTAAACTTAAGATTATTATAGGCCATTCGGGGGAACGCATCCCTTCAGATCTTGTTCGTATCGATGAGCGTAAGTGTATACTTTATTGCGTTATAGACCTACCAATCTTATATATGTGACGTTGCAGAACTACGACGGCAATTTGCTAAGGGCCTTCCAATGAACGGCACGGTGACCTCCTATTGGGAGACCAATCTGTTCGAAACTACCTCCGGAAATTTTGCTACAAATCTTCTATTTTTCCATATTGGTGAAATTGGATTGAATCGCATTACGTATTCCGTGGATTACCCTTACGTTTCTATGGAAGAGGGGGCGAACTGGGTCAAAACATTGCCATTGAAGGAGAATGACTTGATGCATTTCCAAAGGGAGTCAGCTATAAAGCTTTTAGGTTTAGATAAATGAACTTCGAATAGCTCTTACATGCACAAATAAATATTGAATTCGTTGGAGAAAAACTGCGAGTTGATAAGCGCTGGTTGTCTTTGGCGCCAGATTCCGCCTTTGCCGAGGAACCAAACATACCCAAACAAGTCAGATCTTTCCGTGTACCAACGCCATGCACGCTACCCTCGCCCGCCGCGCCTTGGGCCACCTTGTGCCTCCCAAAATCGCCACGCCGTCCAGTGTTGTAAGTGCTTGATTCCAGTCGAATTCCGCGTTCAAAATAGTCCCTAATCCGTGGCTTTTCAGTCGGGTGGTTCAGCTGCTTCGCTCACCCCTCTCGTCGAATTCTACTCTAAACTTCCAAAGGGACCCGCTCCCAAGTTAGGTCCTAGAGGTCCTGCGTCGTATCTCTTCAACGCGAAGAACGCGTCGGGCGTGCCAATCCTTGTTGTCATCTTTGGCTTGATTGGCTTTGGGTATACCTTGGATTACAACAGTGCGTCATATTCCTCCACATTATCATATTTATCCTGACATCTTTGCCTTCAGTGCACTTGAGTAAGCAATCAGCGTCTTTGCTATATCCATCAAAATCTTATTTGACATCCGATTCCCTCAGAGCATCACAAGAACCACCCCCACTAATCTTGGGACAAAGACGACTATCAGCCTTGTATAGAAATCAATTACAAATATCATTTATTGAGGCTATGATTCTCATCTATCTTAGGCTTCTTTCACTGCCTGGTAAACGCCAAAGTGGAGTAGCAGCCGCGCACCAATTTCCACTGCTGAGCTCATTAGGCTTCCCTGAGACTTGCATGTTTTCGATGTCTCAGTTGACGACTGGTTGCCAGATATAGGTTCCACCGCGGGTTGCATATTTCCAACGCGCAGATTGTCCGGGATTTGATGCCTTCCGATGCCTTACCTTCATCGTTATGTGACTGTCTGGCAATGCAACACTTGATGGTTGACATAACAGAAAATGCTTCCTGGCATATTTGAAAGGAGACGTAAGCTCTCGTAATTGGTGATAGGTTTTTGAAAAAGCATTCGCCTGACGCTGGGCCATAAAGTTCGACACTGCTAGTATCTCGTATGGCATTGGATGGCAAACCTGAGGACACGGTGTCACAATGCTGTTTCGTCCGGCAATTAATTCTACCACTGAGCAAAGATGATAATGGTACAGTTTAAATGACAAGGTATTTATGGATTTTCAAAAACATCATATTTATCACAAATTCAGTCACAACGGTCATGCAAAGGGATGAAAATACTTCGAACTGTCGGATAATATAGTCTCCAACCTTGAGACGCATTCTTTAATACGACTTTGGGACTGACTTGTTCAACGTTACTGTTATCTCGTTATAGTCTTTATGTGTCCCCGCCGGGTCCGGCAAGATACTCTCTACGAAGCCCACTGAGGCTGTGTTGGTATGCTGACAAATAACGTCGAGTAATGGGCGAATCCCCTTTGCGTTCTTAAACGACTTTTGAGGGTTTTGCCGGGGTAGCCCGTTGGTTGCAAATTGGACAGCTTCCGACCCCAACGTTCCTCCTAGGAGGACAAAAGCGACAAGGAGATTATCTGAAGGGAATAATGCAAATCCGGTATGATAGGCCCAGTTTGCGAGCAATAAGGCCCGTTTGAACAGATTCTCTGTGATTTCATCTGATTCTCGTTCCCAAGGTACGGCGACATCTTCAAGGTTAACATAACCTTGTCTGGGAGCGTACGACCGAGTCTTGAATATTACAGTTTCCTCGATCATACTAGGATCATGTTGAAGAACAAGGATATGGGTGGTCGTCATGCCGGTATGAAGGGCATAGGATCGTTGCTGGTCGCTTCTTCTCGGAGAATAATACTTGGGGTAAAGATATGAGCCTAAACCCTCCATAATCTGAAGAATTATTCCGATTACGAGCATGGTTGCATCTCTGGTACACCCATGGTGCAAAGCATATTGCGCCACACCAAATTGAGCAAGGAGAATGGCCATGACAGCCACAACTGGCCACTCGCCAGCTTCAAAATTAGTTTCTCCAAATTTCACGAAGACGCTCGAGTTTGAACCGTTCTTCTTCTTGCTATCCTTATAAAGAGCATGCATCCACGGTGCCACAACTGACCTGGTGCCACCAGATTCAATGTCTGTCAATAAAAGATTGTCGACCATGCAGTCTTTTGGATATTCTGACTGGATGGAGTTCGGATTCCAACCTACTCCAAGTGGCATAGGGAGATATGCATGGGTGGCACGTAAGATGTGCTTTAGGCTGCCATCTTTCCTAGGAATGTTGGCTAGGAAAAATTCGAGGTAGCTTTTCGGGATAACTGAAGTGGGCATTGTTCTCTGGGGCTTGGGGAGTCAGAAGGGAGTTGGAGTGAAGGCTTCTTATAGACAAAACCAATTGTCTAAAAATAGACTCAACGGAGACCCATTGATAACCCGTGACAAGGACAATACCTAAGGCCAACCGCATGTTGTATATCCTGTGCAAAGAATTACAAAAGACCCGGGAGTCAGTTTTTCGTCCGTTTATTAATTATAACTTTTCTAGAGTACCTTCCCTGCTATACCTGTGTAATACACGAACGCTGAAGCGATCCCACAGCCTCCCAAATCTAAAAGCAGTAGCGTAGCGTCTAAAGGTCTGATATTTTACGCAGAGATATAGATAGAGTCTCTCAGACAAGCTTAAGTAATTTCTAAAAGGAATGAGTATAAATGAAGAACGGCAAGTGCTCACATCTGAGTCCATGCCTCATAGTGGTGACCTATCAGCGCCAGAGACTGTCGTCCACTTTACATTTAAGCCACTAATTCTGTTAAATCGTGACTTGCATCGTGGATAGGTCGTGGGACCACGATCAGACCTATCTCCACGAATGAAAATCGCAGCATATATCATGTCAAACGAGACCTTAATTTTGCACACGGCGTGTATAGCCTTACTAGTAGGCTAAAGACTCGTTGCCCGACCTATAATTGACAGGCTCAGGTTATATTGAGCAGGGTTACTAGGCGAATTCCGAGTCTCTAGGAGCCTCCGAGTCGAACATGTCGAACTATAGTCCTTACTGCACGTGTAGAAAGCCAGCTGATTCTGCATCACAGGGGTACAACGTTGTAGACAGAACTTCTAGGGCTCCAAGCACGGTAAATTTGAACTGTTTTGATAATGTTATATAAACAAGAATGCGTCACATAGCATACTATTATTAACATGGTCTCTGCGCTCGGAGTATATATGCATATCTACATTACCAAGATACTTTCATGCCATAGACCCATAAGCGACCTTGATGGCCACAGGCATCTCATGGATTTCCATTTAAAGTCTTGTGAAAGGTTTAGTTCGGACACTGCATAATCCCTTTATACCGGTGCAGGCCATCCCCGAGGAATCATCCTCCGTATACGTATACTACTATGATGCAGTGCATCAAGAAGCTCAAGTTAGCGACTCCGAAGCGAGATACGGCGAGGTGATAGTAGAATCTCACAAGCTCCATTGATCATGAATTCGGGCTCACAAGTTTATAAGAGGCAAGAAGGAGAGATGTTTACGTGAATAGGAAAGATCCCTAGGGGTCTCAGAGGAAATTCGACCATTTTACCTCTCATCGAGCCTTTCTTTTATTTTATGCACCTGGATATCACTAGGCTACGATTACATAAGTAGATAACGTTTAAAAGGCCGAAGTGGCGGCTATGCCGCTGCTGTCAGCTGACCATGGCCATGGATCAAATTATTCACCTATTTAGCAGTTACTAGCGGTAAATTCCTAATTAGCCATCGCCTTAAGCTTCTAGCGTAGGAACGTGAAGCTTGAAGTTTAAGGGGATGCCACTATACAAATTTCAGAGAGTGTATAGAGTCTCTCTACCAAGTGTAATCTCTGAGCAGCCAGACTACAAGGGACGTTTAATTTTTTAATAGTCGTAATGAACTAAGCAATCACACTGTGATTTTCAGATATAAGTAGTTCCTAGAATTTATGAAGGCATAAATATGTGAAATATTATTGTACATTAAAACGTCCAAAACAGTTCCATAACTAATTTAAATTGGTGATATTCTCCTTACACTGGCTTTCAGATTTCGAAAATTATGTTGAAGCCGTACATAGGCGGATGGCTATGGACCCTTGTGGGTCCACGAGACGCGTCATTATTTTATCTTAAACTTTCACTGTGTCTCATCGACTTCACAGAGATATATATCCTCCTTATTCTGCTATCCTTCTCATCACAGACTTATATCTCTAATCAAGTGTACAGGGAGAAATCGAATCAGCCTATCCCAAGGTCAGCCTGGCGTACTCGGGCTGCTACTAGTAGCAACAGTCCCTGGCGTGTAGGCCAGCTGAGTCGGAGACCAGTTCTCAGTCCTAAATTCCGAACCATTCCTGCAGGTTTTCAATCAGTCATGGCAATTCTGTTGTTTCAAGCAATTACCAACCTGGTGTCCTTTACGACTTTCATTTCCACAAGGCCTTCTTCGACGCGGCCTTGGTTCATAAACTGTTGGGTAGGCGGCGACCCTACTTGTACACGTTGTGGGATCAATTGCGGGGGAGATCCTCCAACGTATACAGAACCAGACTGAAAAGTTTGTGCCAGTATATACGGTGGTAGATTCACCATTCCTACCTTGCTAGCGAGCTCTAGTGCGTTGTCTGAGCGGTTCAGCAAGACGCATGTAATACCAGTTCCGTGGATAGCTAGAGCCACAAGCTGATTAGGTATCTCCAATACTTGGACATTTACGACAAGAGGACGTTCCAAATCCACCAGTAAACCTTTACGTATTCTTCTTCCATTCGGGCATTTCGGCATCTCCCATTCTGGAACAAGCTGTCGGTTTCCCCATTGCAGTAGCTTTCGGTAAGTTCGATCTTGCCGCATCAGGTGGATTTCTACCCCTGAACCATCGTCTTCTTCAAAGTAAGTCCAACCTCGCTTCTCAATATACATAGTCCCGACCAACAATAAGAATACCACCCATAGTATGGAAGATATGTACCACAAAGCTGTACCTGCTGAAGGGTGTGTGCTGAAGAGAAAAAAGCACACTAAAGATATTACAAACCAGGTCCCTAGCCAAAACCATTTAAGACCTCGAAGCTCATCGTCATTAAGCAAAGCGAAGCCATTCCTCTTTAACCAGGGGTCCACCGGAATAGTGTGTGGTCCAACGATGCATAATGCGGGATTATTGTGGCCTGAAAGTCGTACTGGGAATGATGTCACAATGGGTTCCAATCGTTCGTTTCCTTCTTTTGGAGGGATAGGCTTTCCCAACCACCTATAGCTTTGTACATCGAAATCGGCCACGCTGCAAACAGCGGCAAGACTCGCCGTATTAAAAAAACCTTGGTTCAATTCCAACAACCAAGCCAAATCTTCCCAGCCGTCTTTTCCTTTCAGATCCTGTAGAAGAGCTCGTCGTGGCAAGAGGCCGTTAAGTGCTTTGCCGAGGAATTTATGTGCCAGAAAATTTCCAGCCTCGTCTCGAAGAATGGCTTCCACGACATATGCGTGAATAGATTGCTGCCATGTGACCGATCCAGAATTGTCTGAATGCTGCATAATGGAATATAGGTGCCATCGTTTCTGCTTGGCTGCTTCTGCTTGGATCTTCTCTCGGAATCGCCGTGCCTTGAGTGGATACATATTGGTTATTGGCAGCATTTGTTTATTGTCTGGATTTTGACGTGTCATCACTACGACGTCCGCTGCATGAACAATCTCTCCTAATGTGAAGAGCCTTTTACCCCATGGACAGCCTAGATTTGTGTGGTCACAGTCGACTATGTGGCAGAAGACACACACAGCCGCGGCACCTCGAAATATATCAGTGAGTCTTCCAAGCTCATAGGACCGTTGGGATTCAACTTCCGGGGAGTTTAAGAGGTTGTCGTCTGACAAACAAAATTCGTCTAGCCAAAAATATTCTTTCCCAGATTTTTTTCCTGTTGAAGCTCTTGCCAAACCATACTCTATTAAAAGAAAACATGCAATCCGCTTGCGATCCCTGAGGCTCCAACGCCGTGTTTTTGGATCTGATGGTGGATATTGTTCCTCATTGCCCTTTTCTTGAAACAAACAATAGGCACTTTCCATGGCATAGCTGAACGCAATGTAAGCCTGCCCAGATTTTCGAAAATCCAGATCCATTAAGGCCGTCTCCCATCCTATTTGTTCATAACTTGCGAGATTGCCTTCATCGTCGAAAAGAGCCCGTAATAGCCATCGCGGTCTCTGATGTGTAACATCATACTGAGCAATATGACCATCTGATGGAGATGCGTGCAGGATTGCATCTGGAATATTCGAATATTCAAGAAACCAGCGATATTTCTTGCTCAAATAGCTGAAGTAGCGGGAGTATTGTATCGTCAAAGAAACCCCTGGACAAACAAACATATATACCGGTGAGAGTGCAATGAGCACAATCAGTCGAAAGATGTTGGCCGGTATATGTAAGAGGCTATCAGGCTTGGATGCAAACCATGCGCAACTCTTCACACCGGGATCCTCTTGAAACAGTCTCCGTGGTTTCATGTCGAGGATGAAAGCCAACTTAAAGGGATTGTCCATCTTGAGGTATTCAGCTGTGTGTCCTATAGATGAGGTCAAAGACTCGGAATCCGAAAGTAAACAAATAATCTCACAGTAGTATTAGGCGTGCTATCCCAAATGATGTTGATGAGCGCTGATGATATCTCAGAGGTGGAGGAAAACTTGTGTTGAACTCAACTTGGAGCTTCCACGTTTTTATCTTGGTGAATGAAGGTCAATACGAAATTCCAAAGATTATAAACTATTTTCCGCCTTTGATGTCTTACTGACGGCTGTTTACGCATCTGACGGTTGTTTACACATCTGACGGTTGTTTACGCATCTGACGGTCTTTCAAATGGAGTCTTCGGAGAGTGGATTGTTTCAAGACGGCGTACACATCCAGGCAACTTCAACCTGACAGTGGCGGTAACCGTACCTGGAGAATTAGAAACTACATATCCAGATATTACTACAATTGACTGGCTGTTCACTGAGATAGAACAACTACAACTCAATGATATCCCTTGAATAGTATTGTATGGTTCTGCGTAATCAATAGTAGAGACCCCATTGACAAGTCTCTTTGTCGCTTCGATTACCTACTATAGGTGAGCATGAGATCTTGCTACAGCTCCCAAATAATTGAATTTCGAGATTAATTATGTATGTCGGAACGTTAAGCTTTAAGCTCTATGAGCGCCGCTATTATAAGTTTGTCGTGAAGGTATTAAAGTTCGGAGGGCCAGGAACTGGATTTGGATCCAGGCTTCTCTGTGCCAATCAATGTTTCGAAGGACGTGCTTCAGGAGTGGCTCAATAAATCAAATTTCCTCCCGAGATAAAGGGGTGTAAGTCAGCCGAGGGATCGACAACCCCTTATATATCTATGTACGACGTTCGCATCTCGAACTGGCTATCAATGTTCTAATTCTCCGGCTAAGAGGGTGCCAATCCATAACGTTATCATTCTTTTCAAGGAACATTGTAGGAAGCGAGATCATTCCACCAGAAGGCCCAACTTCCCTGCTTCCTTGGCAGCTAATTAAGATTGAAGATTGAATTTAAAGCTTGTCGGCCTTGTGGAGAAAACGTAAAATTGAAATTTCTCCACATAAGTTTGAAATATTCTTCTTTTCGTGATGGCTTTCAAGATGATCTACCTAAATATTAATCTAATCCTATGTTCAATTATTAGGGTCAGGTCTAGTTGTGAAATCAAATTTAAGATCCGGTAGCGAGAGACATAAAAGGCAACAGAGAAGCGAATGTTGAGTGCAATGACTGCCACGCACAGACTGTTCGGTTCGGCCGACTCAATACAGAAGGCTGTTCGGTGCTCTTTACTATAATGAGAGACTGACATGAGCCGGTATGCTCCTTGATCAGACGTCAGAGTTGTTGAACATAAATCGCCGTGCCACATCTTACCACATCCCTTATTTATCCCAGAGTTTGCGCGGTAATTGTGCCTGTCACCCGATGATTATTTTCTGGATGTCTTGTATAGAAGGTGTATAGGGCATATCAGTTTGAAATTTAGTTAGTTTTGTTAACGTCATTCAAGAACCAGGCGAGCTTAATAGTTGATTTTACTAGTGGCTGAAACAATCACGGTTTCCGCAAAGACATTTATAATTCAGAAAATATATAGATATCTACCATGCAACTCTCAACCTTTCGTAACTGTCAAGGGAATCGAATTCGTGAAAAGGATTTGTGTAAATTCCTGCAGTCCAGGGGCTATGAGCATAGCACAGCATACTAGTAGTACTACATTATCTCCTATTTAGAGTCGAGTATTACTACTATGTATCCGAACAAGGGCATGTGATCCAGAAGTTTCTAACAGGAGATCTACTGACATGACTCACTGATATGTGTGCTATAATTACTCTCTTAGATTGGTCATGATGGACTAATATAAAAATTGATAGATGTCCTCCAGATGTCCTCCGTGCCAGCTCAGTCTGAGCTCAGAAATAAACGCGGAATTCAGTCAAAAATTCGATAAAAATATGTGATGATGGATCATTCCGTATGGATATGGGTTCAAGGAGTAAAAAATGAAAGGGAAATCAAAGATTGGCAAGTCGGGGAAAGAAGCCAGTCCTTATTCAATGCCCTAATGAAACTTGATTACTCTCCGAACTCGGACCATAAAAATGTTTAAAATTTAGTTACTACCGCTAAAAATAAGATGATCAGTAATAATCTAATATTTTTTCCGAGAGAAGTATCAGTACCTTGACTGTTTGTAGTTTTATTGCGAAAGACCACTCCACACCAGATGATCCATGGTTCGGTGGCGGTCCAGTTGCAAGGGCACCTTCTTTCATAACTCCAAAAATCCAACTGTATACTTCATGCTTTCCTGTTGGATCCGGCAATATGCATTCTATAAACCCAAGTGAAACCTCGCCAGTAGCCTTGCAGGCAGCTGTAAGTAGGTTGAATATGCTCGGCTTGTGTTCTGGCGTTGGAACATTGTACGACGATCTCCTAGGAAGTGCTTTTGTTAATGACCTGACAACCTCCATACCCATTGTTCCAAACAATAGTACTAAAGGAATTAGGAATCCGTCAGAGGGAAAAAGGGCGAATGCTAGGCGATATCCCCATTGTGAAAGCCACAATGCATTTCGTACTGCACGTTCCACTGCTCTGAGTCTTCCCGATGCTTTTCTTTCCCGAGGAACCCCCGCATCCTCAAGATTTATGTCTCTTGGTGGAAACGTTTCGATAAGGACCATCTTTAGTTCCCGGGTCGTGAACGAGAACCAAAAGGTGGACCGTTGTCATACCCGTATGGAGCGCGTAAAATTTGGTCTTTTCGACTCGTCGGGAAGGTAAATATTTGGGATATTTTCCTGAAACAAGGCCTTCCAATACATTCAAATAATTCCGGATAACAGGAGAATACCATCTCTTAATCGAAGCCTTGTCAGTGCATATAAGGCAAGGAAGAATTGAGTTATAAGGATGGAGACAGCAGCTAGGTGAGGCCAACGGCCTGCAGTTCCAAACTGAGTTTCTTTGAGCTGCACCAGTGAGACGCAGTAACCATTTTCGTCCTTGCTCTCCTGATATAAGGTATGCATCCATGGAGCTACCACAACTCTTGTTGCTCCTGACGCGATATCCGTCAATAAAAGATTACGGATTTTGCTATCTTTGACATAATCATTTGGGGAAGTAAAGATATCGCAGCCAAGCACAAGTGGCATAGGAAGATTTGGGTATGTGGAGCGTAAAATGTGCTTCATGCCAGTATCGCCATTGGGAAGGCAGGTGGAAAAAAGTTCGATATAATTTGTTAGGTTTGAGCTCTTGGAATTTTGTCCTTTATTACTGATGACATGCCACATAGAACGGTTAGTGAAAACCGAAGGATCGAGTACGAATTTTTAATCACCTGCTGTTCTGTGTGTTATTGGATATCATACCTAACAATTCAAGTTAAAGCTTCGTCGTGACCTTCCAGTGAAGTATCGAACGCCCAATCTAACTTGAATAGACGAAAAGACATAAGTAAGTATAAATCGTTGGTATAGCCTTGAGGCTATGCTCTCCCTTAAGGTATGTCATGCTATCAGTTGTCAATCTCTTCCAGATGCCTCCCGTCAAGCCAAAGTAGTCTGATCCATACTTAATTAGAGTTCAGGAGTTCTCACGATAGCTACTTCAATTCCGCGGCTAATGTCATTGTCAAAGATTGTCCTGACTTACATCGTAATATGGCTATCTATATTTTCGTCCTCTGGAAACGAAAAAGGGTCCTTGTAAGAACATAGGCCCGAAAACAACATCTAACTTCCGACCAGCCTGAATGGTAATATATATACTAAATGCGATGGAAATCGAGAATAAATTAGAAGGCAAATAATTACAAGAATCGATAGTGGTCGACTCGGAAGCTCCATATAATTGAGACCTTTCCTTTGAAGTTTGAGCACACGTCACACGACCAACATAATGATAATTAGATATATAAAAGCTTGTAGAATACCAAACGCGACTCGGAGCATTAAGGGATTTCACTGTGACAGCATCAGTGAACTTTAGCGAAAGACAAATCTATGAGATAAATAAACTTCCTAAAATCACCAGATAGGCGTTGTCTCGTCAATGTCATATAATATGCCTAAAGTTGATATAGGAACGTTGACCATTCCTACCCTGAAACGCTCATTGTTGTATCTCTTTGACAACAAACAGATTACGCCTGTCCCATGCATGGCAGGACCAATGATTTCATCTGGTATATCCGTTACTTCTACTTTTGCCATAAGATGGTTGGGGAGGTCCACAATTACATAAGCTGCGACGCAAGGGTGAATGATTGGATATATCTTCTTTAACTCCCATCAGAAATTTAGGTATAGACTGATTCCGCCGATAGATCTCCCTATCAGAAAGGTCATAATCCTGAGAGCAGACTATATTATCCATATTTCAAATTCCACGCTGTCCTCTTCTAGATAAACTAGCTGATCTTTGACGAGGAACGCGGTGCTGATTAATAAGAAGAATACCACATATAAAATACACACGAGATATGCTACTGCGAGGACTGACTTTAAGTCCCTAGGTATATTCCCAATGTACCAGAGCATCAATGCTGCTACAAGTAGCCAAGCGATAGAGATAGCCTTGGGATAATCTCTGACCCCCGGCTTCTTTATGATTTGCGTAAAAGAAAGCCTATTAAATGATGGAGATATGTTTGCAGTGCGAGGTGAACCCAACCCAACCCAAAGGAATCCATATTCCTCTCCGCGATTGGAAACGCGTGTACTATGGGTTCCAATTGGCCAATGCTCTCATATTGCAAAGGTTTTCTGATCCATGGACCCGTAGGAGCACTAGTATCATCTGGTTGACAAATAGCAGCGAGCATGGCAATATTGTAAAGAGGTTGATTTAGCTGCAGAATAGCGCCGCGGCCTAAATCTACCCATCCATTTTCGCCTAGTAAGAATGCGGGAGATACCTTTATTGGAGTAAGACTGTTCAATGCCCTTCCCAACTGGCGCTGATCCAGGAAGCCCTCTTGAGCCCGTAGAATCCCTTCAACAATTAGGGAATGCATCGTCCTTTGAGAAAGTGTTTCAAATCTATATACACCGCGAAGGACTTTGATGAGGCTCCAGCGCTTCATTTGTTGAGCATCAATTGACAAATAACGTCGAAATTCAGAAATATTCTTTTCTAGCAGTCTGACCACTTCACCCTTTTCAGAGGTATGAAACGTCATGCTGATTATACGCTGAGCTCTGATAATCTCCGGCAGAGTGAACAACTGTCGTGCCCATGGACAACGACCACTCTCTCCGCGGCGTTGAATATATCGCCCAGCAGACTAAGTTCATATTTTCCGTCTTCGGAATTGAATATAAATCGATCAATCCAGACATATTCAGTGTAATCGCGAGGGTCGAGTGCGAATCTCGCTTCCGCATATAATCTAAGCATTTTGTCTGATATTTTTTTGAAATCTTGCTTGCCATACCCCTGGCCCTGGAATCCATATATTAAAGCATCCGGAATGGTCTCTCCAGCTCGACGAAGCAGTGTTGCAACACTCTCAGTATAATAACTGAGAGCCGTATATTCATACTGCAAAGAGCCATCCCAAACAATAGGCATAAATTCATGCTTGTCTCTGAGGTGGTAATGGACATGAACCATCCATTTAGGTTGATAGACTTCTGCGTGTGTTCTGATACTGATAGGAAAGTCTGTATCATCCACAGCTATCCTCTCAATAATGGCTTGCAGCCAAGGCCTTGTTCGCGAGGAGGATTCCACATTCACCACGACCGCTATCGTCAAATACAACACAAAATACGGAGCAAGCATCAAATAGATTATAAGCTTAATTAAATTACCCAGAGCGTGCAGTTGACTTTGTGGGTCATTGCCAAACATCCGGAACTCATAACGCTAGGATTCTCCTCCCTTAAAAGTCGTAAAGGCCTAATGGCAGAGAATAACGACACGTGGCAGTTTCACGCCACAGAGTGTCATCTCTTTGACTTCGATCTTGTGATGGCCTCTGTGCGACATGTATACGTTTATCCTTCTTCTGGAATAATCAATTGTATAAATGAAGACATAAAAAGTGAATTCGCTGATTTTCATTAGTTAGATAGTATTGAGATAGAAGGCGTATATGGACAGGCAAGTATTTCGCCCTGTGTAGATACCTGAACGTACTACACTGAAAATGTTGAAAGAGGAGGCTTCCCACAGGCCAAGTATTTACGAGAAGGAAAATAGTTGAAGAAGAGAGGCTGAACTTGGCGCCACGTAGCCTCGAGACCAGGCCATCCTTTCAGCGATCATTTTACGGTCGATGATTGGCTCCGCTTAAATCATCACCGACCGGGGTTCGCCGAAGGAGGCCTGGCGTTTTTCGCCTTGTAAACGCCGGCGACTCATGTCCTCACAGCAACAAAAATTATTTCTGTTAGATATCATCGCAATACCGTCAATTTTTCATGCTATAAAAACATAATATACCATTTTCTAGCATGAGGTGATCTTGCCTATGACAAATGGGAAATCCCTTTGGAGATAATAGCATATTATTAGCCTCTATTACTATAGTATTATTCTGCTTATACTGGGTTTATTTAAAATGTAATACGCCTCAAGTGAGAATGTCAATATTTAAGAAGCATAGAAACGAGTATCTACCATGTTAGTGTGATTTAAATATGAAGAGGATAGATATAATATTTTCTTTTCGCTGAAATGACAATGGGTCGCCGGCGTTTACAAGGCGAAAAACGCCAGGCGAGCCTCGGTGATGATTTAAGCGGAGCCAATCACCGACCCAAAAAAGATCGCTGAAAGGAGGGCCTGGTCTCGAGGCTAGCGCCACGTTGTTTGGGTACATTGCTGCTTAGCTAATTGTTAGACAGTGGTGGTGGCGGTGAGTTTGCCGACTAGGTCCCTAAAAAGGCAACGCCGGGGGTTGTACGTACACGCTATGACTAAGCTACGCCATGTATCTAATGATCAAGCTACAGTCACGTATGGAGTACTACAGTGAAGAGCGAAGGCACAGGACATTGTGCACAAAGCTCTAAAGCCACTGTGGCAAAACATGGGGAAGATATTGTGTGGGCCAGTGTGGCGCAGTAGGAAACACAGGTTTGGGTAGTACGGGGCTGTCAGGGCAGCGAGATACGGAGTACGGGACGATGTGGTCTACCGCGGCGGGAAGTATAAGTAATGTAGTGGTGGTAATGTACCATGTTATAGACAATTGATATAGACAACGTAGAGATAGATAAGATACTTGCAAGTGTCAGAATAATAGAGGGATACGGTGCTCGACCACATGTGGTGGTGGTGGTTAGGGCCTTGTATTGCCGGCACGCGGCACTAGCCTTACGTAGGTAAACGCCTCATATAAACCGTAGGATGGTTGCCACATAGGCCAGAAATCCTTATTAATCCTCAGGCGACCGTCAGTCCCCGACTTCTGTAGATCTTTTATTATTATTATTATTAAGAAATCTCTATCTCCTCCTCTTCAAATTATCTTCAAAAAATTAGGCGTCGAATAGAAAAGGAGAGCCATTGCGGGCGGTTATGAACCCTATCATACAACATCCAAATATTCTAATAGTATAATCCTTCCCAGTGAGTTGGGAGTCTCAAGTCAGACGCTAGGCTTGGGATTTGGTCTTCAATTTGAATCCCGAAATCTCGATATCGCAGGCTTGATGAAAGGCTGCAATATTTGATGGAAGCTCTTTATCCAATTTAAAGACTTCCAACGTTGCCTGGAATATTGTAGGAGCCTTCGGAATACCCAGGCGAAGTAGCAACGTAGAGGGGAGAGGTGAACAACCACAAGGTTTCACCGACCAGTAGGAACGGAGAGGTCTACAACAGGGAAATGCCGTCAAATCTGGCTTTTGACTCTCGACGAAGAGATATATCTTCTCGTGGCGAGGATATAGAAACAAGTCTCCAAAAGTCGCCTAGATCCTGGTTGTAGCATGCCAACCTGTAGCTATATAGTATTAGTCAGAAGTCATGAATCATACTAGCACAACAGGGTAAAATGAGCGAGTGCCAGATGAGATGTGAAAGTAAATCCCTACTAGCGATTCAAGTAACCATCCAATCGGGAGATTCGCAGATGGGCAGGATTTAATGGGCGAATTTTCGCATAGATCAGGTTGGGCTCGTTAATACTAGGGCGCGAAGGCGAAGTGGGGAGGGATGCCTTCACATGTCCATTCCCTCCGTGCTAGTTCTATACGACTTAATGAAGTACATATTTTCTTAAACGGATAAACGTACCTTGAGATGGAGAATGGGGAGGAAGTGGCAGCTTCTTCTCCCTTCAACTGATCTACTGGGCCCCGCAAAATTTTGAATTTAACCAGTTAATATAGGAACGATAATTTTTATTGCCTCGTCTCCCAGGGCAAGCATACAAAAAATAGCAGGCAGAAACTGGTAGATATCCACGACTCGGAAGCTACCATGAATATACGGAAAGCCTCATTTGATACCAAAAATCGACGACACCGGGTGATGAAATTCAGATGTACATCATACCAGCTGGTTGCGGAGTTACCATCTTTAATGTTAGTGATGATGAGATATAAGTTGAATCCTGTCTCAAAGATGACGGTGATAGTTGACAGGATCAGATGTCGTGTCTAACGCGATACGCCTATGGATCGAGAGGAATTGTTCCAGATTGTGACTCGATTCCAGACCAGATTACGCAAGGTAAATGCTGCGATATATTTCAGTAAATACATAAAATTGATCCCATGTACATTCACATACATTGTGATGAAGAAAACAGCCTTTCAACTTCAATTTCAGTCATCACTGCATTTTCAAAAAAGCGAGAATAATATTGAACTTGCTACAAAGTCAGGGAATTAGAGGCTACAGGGTAATGACAGGAAAATGAGACAGAATGTGGGAAAAGATCAGAGATACAAATGGACGAAAACAATACAGGTCCTAACGACTTGTAAATGAGTAAACATCGCATCGTGAAATGGGCAGAAGCGCGGGTTTTAATGGTCGGATATCCATATAAATTACGTTTGGATCTTCTGTAAGAGAGAGCGAACTTGAAGACGGCTTCTTGTTTTCATTGGTACTAATCAACACCGAGGCAGTCCTGATTCCGTATTAATAAGAGCACAATTTTTTGAAGGTATAGACTCACTTTATCTGGAAGTCGGGAAACGACGCATTTCCCTCTTCTACTTTGGGTTCTACCGCACGTCGCAAAGTTTTGACTATAATCCAGCTGATAAATAAACGATAATCTTTGATTGCTTCATCACCTAGGACGAAGCAGACGAAAAAAAGCAGGCATGAAGCGGTAGGTATCCACCACGTCGCCAATAAAGAGGCGAAATCGACGTTCGGTAGCAGAAATCGGGGAAACCGATCGATCCTAGAGAACTCGGCGTGTACATCTTGCCAGCTGTTATCCGGGGACAATCCGCCGACCGTAAGATTAAAGACAATAATATACAGATCAAATGCTGCCTCATAGATCACCACAATAGTCGACAGAAACAGGAGGCGGATATAACGCGAAAGGCCTATGGAGCTCACGGAATTATTCAAGCAAGCACTTAGTGTGACTCGGTTCCAAATTAGATTGCGCAAAATAAGTCCTGCGCGACACATCAGTACGTGCATGAATCGATTACGTGTGGATTTACATACCTGCATATGTGCAACTAACCAAAGCAAGCAGCAGAGGGGTGATCCATATCAGGATTAACCCATACCAATTGAGCACATAGGTGGCCCTACACCCAACTACCTCATAGATATCAAACCAATGACCTTGCACGATGTAGTCTGCGAGATATTTGTTATAGATTTTCGTATAAATTTCAGCAAAAAAAATAACACACGCAATGCCATGAAGACAATAGGGAACATAACGCAAAGAAGGACTTCTATTATCCGTTCCCTATGGATGTTAAGTGACTTGTCTGGCCGACGCCGAGCGGTGACCCGTTCCAATACTCGTAAGTTGCACATAGAACCGGCAGGGACACCGGCACTGAATCCGACATAAAATTTTGTCGCTATAATCCATGAGAACAGGAATGGCAGTGCGAAACGGGGTACTCACTGATATCGCACCAGACAACTAACTTCACGTCGGTATTATCTGACCAAGCCGCCGCGTTAATTCCACCGACCAGGGTGATCACAAACAGCCATAATGATAAACATATGGTTGGAATGCTTCCGTGCTGAAATCAGAGCCATCAGATGTTATCGACCCTAGAAAAGAATTAAAGCACTTACTCGAATGTGAGTGGGTAGAGATATTAAAGGTAGTAATGAACAGATAATTCCAATAGGTGCTAGTTCGGGATGAGACATCTTGCAAAGCCAGAACGTAGACCTGCCGCAGCTGGTAAAAAGAATCACAAGGATTCGACGGGGCGTTGAAGAGACTACATCAGGAAACCGTGCATCTGTACATAAACTATATAGTGCTATATAGCTTGTATGGCTCTCCGTAGCATCAGACGCTCGCGCTATGAATGCTATACAAGCTATGTAGCGCTATATAGTTTATGTACACTTGTCAGGTTTCCCGATGTACAGATACCCGTAATATATCACCTTCCTTTATGGCGCATATGAATATAGTTAGAGTTTGCGCATCTCTCTCGAAAGATTCTCCAATGACAGGCAAGAACAACAACAACAAGGAGTATCTGACGGAATCCACGCTCAAGTTGAGTCAGTATAATTTCTCTCTTCATTCATTCTGCTCCAGTGGCAATTTATTTAGAAGAGATTCGTACCACATCTACTTGTGAATTAACATAAAGAATGCACAAGGTACTAGGAGAATACATATTTATATAGCAGAGAAGACTGTATCGTTAAATGTTGACTGGGAGGATTCCCGCGGCCGCCGCGATGCGGAGTCCCAGTTTGCTAACAGGATCAAATACATGCCCTTTGTCCTACGTGCCGACGTGACATTAGCGATACTCATACGGTGACTGCTACTGATATACCCCGCATATATGCCATGTCAATTGGGTAGAAGGAACGTTTGTTAATGTAGGTTTATACGTATAAATATATTTAGTTCTCGGCAGTGGGAGGCTACCCTCCGTACGACTACAGGTCTGAAGCAAGTTTGAAGAAGTCTGAAGTTGCTTAGCCACATGAAAAACCACACTCGTAAGGATTGGAGTGAAGCTTCCGCAATCTGAGGGCTTGGAGAGCTTGGAAGGTATGTTTGTTAACTAAATGATCCCCTGAGTGATGCCCTTGTTTTTAGCAACCCTTCGGCATCGGAGTCGGTATGTTAAATAAAGAGCAAACACCTTCTATTAATTATGGGATCCTTACGATTGGAGGACTCGCAAGGGTGAAGGTTTCCAGTCATCCTTACAATTGGATGGATTCTCCAGCGAATCCATCCGACTATCATAATAGTGATGGGAGAGAGATCAAGTCTTCCAGCATCATCCTCACGATTGGAGAATGTCGCAAAAATCCAATTTGCCTAATCATGCCTGTTAGCACAATCAAAGAAGTAAGAGAAAGAAAATGAATTTTTTGAATTTTTGAACCTATACCCTGCTCAGTCTGACCGAGCCTGACCGGGCCTGACCGAGCCTGACCAGCTTGACCAACCTGATCAGTCTGATAGGAGCTTTGAATCTAATTAGTCTGATCAAGTCGGCCCAATCCGACGGCCTGATACTGCCTGATCATACTGGGTCGGGCAGTTTGGAATCTGGATTTTTGCGACACAATCTGAAGGACAAAGGGCCAAGGATTGTATATTCCTCAAGGAGTTGTTCTTTTGGCAGAGCGAGATTCAATTGGAGAATGAGAGACCAAGCCTTGAAAGAGGAAGAGGGTTAACATAGAGATGTATTCTGAATATTGATCATGAGGATAAAGAACTGAGCATTTTAGCTTTAATTTGAGTCATTGCTGCTTTTTCTCGAATAATCTAAAAAGCGAACCTGGTAATCTTGTTATACAGCTGGGTATATATGGGTTACAGTGTAAAGACAGGAGGAAAAGTGGGAAATTCTGAAACCAATAAAGATACAAGATACAAAAGAAAACGAAAACGAAAACGACAGTCTTAACAACAGGTGAATGAGAGAGAATCGAATCGTGAAATGGGTAGAAGCGCAGGTTTTAATGGTTGGATATCTATATAAATGATGTTTGAATCTTTAAGAGAGAGCGAAAGTGACTTTAACTCATCTTCACAATTATTGATCAACGCTGAGTCGGTCCTGGTTCAACCCATATGAATAAATAGCACACTCTTATGAAAGCATGAACACACTTTACGAAAGACGAACTTCCTTTTTATGGAAAATGATCCACAAATCAATGAAGATGAACGTCGGCTAGCTCTGACAGTCATAAAGGAAGAAATAAAAAATCTGGAGAGGACCAAACACAGGTCACATAGGCTAAAAATCAAAGTTAGAAATAAACTTGAAGGGGAAACTATATCCAAATATTGGATAAACCTCAACAAAGAAAAGACACCGAGAGACACCATTATGGCCCTAAGTGTCAGGGGACGCCTCCAGATTTCCGCCCGGAACCTTTCCGCCCGGAACTATCCCTCGTGTCAAGCACCCTCTGGAAGCAATTCCGCACGGGATTCACCCTCAGCACATTCGACGACTCCTGTGGCCGGAGAGTGGGAGGTTTGGTTGGAGACAGTGGTCGTCTGGTGGAGGGTATATGTGCATGTAGTCATAGCGCATGAGTGATGGGTTGTTTAGTGCCGGTCGGCGATCGGGATCGTTCCGTTGTTTCTCCGTTCACTTCCGTTTCCTTTGTTTTCTTTTTCATTGGTTCGTTCCCCTTTCCTTATTGTTCCCGAGTTCATCAGATCATTGTTCGTTTTCCTTTCGGGTTTACGTTCCGTTTCCGGACGGTATATAGTGGGCTCACTCTGGCAGAGGCAATCCAAGTCTTTCTCTTTGGATTTCCCCTCTGCTAGGTGAGATTCCCATTGCGTGTATATATTTCGTCCACTTATGTATCTTTGGATTTCCCCTCTGCTAGCTCTGCGTGACGTCCGCTCGGCTCCGAGGGTTGCCCTTACACTAAGACCATTAGACATAGCACAGGGGGAAAGAGATCACTATGAACGTAACTCAAATCGGATGGTGGAAATTGCCAGGACCCACCATGAGAACCTACAACTCATAGACATTCCCATAACTGAAAACAGAGAAGAGAGACAAAATGACATTGCCCACACACTGGAAAATCTAACAACTAGGATCCCTCCCCAATACCAGGAATCATTGGGCAATGCTATCTCCTGGGAAGATGTACGTGAAACACTCAGGAAACTCCCTAATGGGAAAGCTGCTGGCCTTGATGGTATCCCTTATGACTTTTTCAAGGTATTAGCCATGATCCATGACAAGGAAAAATTGAGAGATCGACCAGTTTTTGACATTGTAAATTTGTTAAAAAATGTCTACAATGACATAAGTGAAAATGGAATCACCCCTGGGACAGGCTTCAATACAGGGTGGATGTGCCCATTGTACAAAAAAAGTGACAGGGCAAACATAAATAATTATCGCCCCATCACTGTACTGAACTCTGACTACAGGCTACTAACTAGAATAATGGCCCTCCGCCTGGGCCTAGCAGCCCCATCAGTTATACACCCGAACCAAGCTGGATTCATGGCTGGCAGACAAATCGCTGACCAAACTGAGCTAGTGCGAGCCCTCATAGACTGGGCAGAAGTGACTGAGACAAATGGCTCCATTGTCTGCCTTGACCAAGAAAAAGCCTATGATAAAATCTGGCATGATTTTTTATGGGCCTCACTTGATAAAACAGGTATCCCTGCAAACTTCACATCCCTGGTAAAAAAACTATACACAAATGCACAGACAGTTGTTATACTAAATGGCAAAATAAGTGCACCATACACCGTAACAAGGGGAGTCCGCCAAGGTGACCCCCTATCCTGTCTTCTCTTCAACTTAGCTATAGAATCACTGGCAGCCAGCTTGCGATCATCCACACTCAGAGGTATGACTATACCAGGTAGCACAGAAAGGTTGATAGCAACCCTTTTCGCAGATGACACCACCGTTTTCCTGTCAGAATCAGATGACCCCTACATACTTGAACAACTACTCAATGCATGGTGTGCCCTCCCCCCACCCCCTTAACCACCTCTGTCACAGTCTACACAGATGGTGCATGCATAAACAATGGTGATGAAAATGCAAGAGCAGGGAGTGGGGTATGGTATGGCATAGAAGACCCACGTAACATTGCCCAGCGTGTCCCTGACCAGCATGCCACAAATAACGGTGGGGAAGCAATAGCACTCCTCCTTGTAGCCCAGAGAAATGACCCCTTGGAAAGGCTAGACATACACACTGACTCACAATACGTATACAATGCCATCACAAAACACCTCAAACAAAACGAGAATAGAGGTTGGCTCAATATAGCTAATGGAGACATTTTTCAGGCTGTAATTGCAAACCTTAGATTGAGAGGCGCTCCCACTGTACTTCACAAAGTCAAAGGCCACAGTGGTGATCTAGGCAATGATGGTGCAGATTACGAAGCCGGACAAGGAGCCATGAAAAACATCATACCAATGCTTAACCTGACTATTCCTCCCTCAGCAAAGATAATAGGAGCAAACCTTAAGCATGCAACCCAAGTGTCTCTAACAAAAGCCCTATCTCTCAGAAAGCAAACCAATCAACGCCTTAGCACGGACATAATGCTGGAGAGAGTTAGGATATCAGTAGGTGAATGGACCAACAGAGAACCAACTGACAAAAGGATTTGGTTATCCATCCGAAAGAAAGACATAAGCCGTGGGGCCCGGAATTTTCTGTGGAGATCTCTGCATGACTCATACCGGCTTGGAAAGAAATGGTTACATCTTGAGGGCTACGAAGAACGGGCATCTTGCCACGTATGTGATGAGTTCGACTCCCTAGACCATGTCCTGACTGAATGCAGGGTGCCAGGACAAGCCCTAATATGGAAACTGGCCAAATCACTATGGCTAGAAACAGGTAGGCCTTGGCCTGAAATATCCCTTGGGATCATCCTTGGCTGTGGCCTCTCCAACTACCTCTTAGATAACAAAAGACCAGATGCAGGTTTAAACAGACTCTTCCTCATTATTGTATTGGAGTCCGCATATCTCATATGGAAAATACACTGTGAATGGAAAATTAAACATGAAGGTCGGCTAAACAAATGCCCCTCGATACCCGAAGTCGCCGCAAAATGGAGATCTGCCATGAGCAAACAGATTCAATTCGAGATAATAGTGTCAGACTCTGGAAGATTTAAACGGACAGCCATTCCAGTACAACTGGTAAAACAAACATGGGGCAGACTGCTTAAAACAGAACACTTACGGGGTTTAAAGATGCGAGACATCACCGGGTTTTTAGTGGGTATTGGGCTGGACAAACCTCCCTGAGTCCCACACTCCTGGCATTTCGCCAGCGTGCATAAACGCATTTTCCCGGCAGAACCGAAACATATGCCTCACACACAAACCTCATTCTATGCTTGTCCCCCTGCTGGTTCATCCAGACCTATTTTCGCGGAATTGAATAAGACGGCTACGCTGTCCAAACCAATTTATTTCAAAGATAACGCTCCACAAAAAAAAAAAAAAAAAAAAGACGAACTTCCTTTTCCACCTTCGGTTGTAATGGGCGCCGCAAGATTTTGACTTATAGTCCAGCTAATAAATGAACGATAATCTTTTATTGCTTCATCGCCTAGGACAACGCATAAGAAAAAGAGAAGGCAGGCGGAGGTAGGGATCACCACGTCATCATTAGAGGGACTAAAACAACGTTCGGTAGCAGAAATCAGGTATACTGAGCGATCCTGGAGAGTTCGAGGTGTACATCGTTACAGCTGATTATCAGAGATACTCCGTTGGTCTTGAGATTATAGACAATAAGATATACATCAGATGCTGCCTCATAGACCACGGTAAGAGTCGACAGCAGGAGGAGGCGGATGTAACGCGAAAGGCCTATGGAGCTAGCAGAATTATTCAAGCAAGCACTTAGTGTGACTTGGTTCCAAAATAGATTGCACAAAATAAGTCCTGTGCGACACATCAGTACGTGCATGAATCGATTACATGTGGATTTACATACCTGCATATGTACAATTAATCAAAGCAAGCAGCAGAGGAGTGATCCATATAATCACCAACGCATACCAATTGAGCACATAGGTGGCCCTTCACCCAACGACCTCGTAGATATCAAAGCGATGATCTTACACGATGTAGTCTATGTCATAGATTTTGTGTAAATTTCAGCGAAAAAATAACGCACGCAATATCATGAAGACGATAGGAAAATAATGCAAAGAAAGACTTCTACCATCCGTTCCCTACGGGTGTCAAGCGACTTGTCTGGCCGACGCCGAGCGTTGACCCGTTCCAATACTCGTAAGTTGCACATAGAAGCAGCAGGGACACCGGCACTGAATCCGACATAAATTTTTGTCGCTATAACCCATGAGAACAGGAATGGCAGTGCGAAACGGGGTACTCACTAATACCGCACCAGACAACTAACTTCACGTCGGTATTATCTGACCAAGCCGCCGCGTTAATTCCACCGATCATGGTAATTACGAACAGCCATAATGATAAGCATATGGTTGAAATGCTTCGGTGCAGAAATCAGAGCCATCAGATGTTATCGACACTTGAAAAGGATTATAGCACTTAATCGGATGTGAGTGGGTAGAGATACTAAAGGTAGTAATGAACAGATGATTCTGATGGGTGATGGTGGTGGTGGTAGTGGTGAATTTGCCGGACTAGGTCCCCAAAAAAAGGCAACGCCGGGGGCTGTACGTACACGCTATGACTAAGCTACGCCATGGGTCTAATGATCAAGCTACAGTCACGTATGGAGTACTACAGTCACGGACGGCAGACAAGGCCGGGATGATGTCGAGTGTGGTCGACACGGTCGCTTCCAAGTCAAGTCCGCCAGTGGGGCATCTGGTCCCTACTCAACTAAACGCCCATCCAACCATTCCATCACTCAAAGAGTAGGGAGAGATGGTGGGAACCAGGAGAAGGGCATAGGGGGTCGCGAGGTATATCATATTGCATAAGAGTTGCAGGCAAAAAGAAAGCAGGAGCGATAATAGAGCCGCAGTAGTAGAGCCGCATTAGGTAGTCCATAACGGAGGTGACGCAAGGTACGGAGGGACGACGAGCAAAAACAAAGAGCGAAGGCACAGGACATTGTGTACAAGGCTCTAAAGTCACTGTGACAAAACATGGGGAAGATATTGTGTGAGCCAGTGCGGTGCAGTAGGAAACACGGGTTTAGATAGTACGCGGCTGTCAGGGCAGCGAGACACGGAGTACGGGACGATGTGGTCTACCGCAGCGGGAAGTATAAGTAATGTAGTGGTGGTAACGTACCATGTTATAGACAATTGATATAGACAACGTAGAGATAGATAAGACACTTACAAGTGTCAGAATAATAGAAGGATATGGTGCTCGACCACATGTGGTGGTGGTGGTGGTTAGGGTCTTGTATTGCCGGCACGCGGCGCCTTACGTAGTTAAACGCCTCATATAAACCGTAGGATAGTCGCCACACAGGTCAGAAATCCTTATTAAATCCTCAGGCGACTGTCAGTCCCCGATTTCTGTATTTCTTTTATTATTATTATTATTATTAAAAAATCTCTGTCCCCTCCTCTTCAAATTGCTTTCAAAAAATTGGGCGTCGAATAGAAAAGAAGAGTCATTGCAGGTAGCTATGAACCCTGTCATACAAAATCCAAATATTCTAACTGTATAGTCCATCAGGAAAGTTGGCATGGGCTGCCTAGCAATATGTGGCCTATATAGCAGTCTTAGCCCTTTAGCCCTTTTAGCCAATCCGCCATTATATAGCAGGCTTTAGCAGGCTTTAGCAGGCTTAGCGACAGCCTTGCCGACGTATTTGGTTCGTCAGTCAATTAGCTACATAGCTTGACACTAAACTATCTAGCAGCCTCTAGTGCCCTAGCTCCCTGTAGTCATGCCTGTTTTTCGATTAGATGGACTTCAATATATTATCTCAAATTTCACAATACATACACTGAAGCTAATACAAGAAAAATTACAAATAATCACTATAACTACATGCAGGCATCAAATAAAATATTGTAAGAAACTACATGCAGGCATCAAATAAAATATTGTAAGAGACCATATGGATTATTGCTCCGAGTTTAGTACTTGTGATAATTAACATTGGGCAGGGGCAACTATGTAGATCAAGCAACCTACCTACCAATTTGAAATTCGTGAACTTCTCAATGTGTCAAAGTATAAATGCAACTCACTGTATTCCAATTTTAACACACCCTCCTGTCTGCGACCTCCAAAAAGATTCCGTGAGAGTTGGAAGTCTATCACTGCACGATAATGAGCAAGCTAAGGAGGGAAAGCTGCCAGTAGACCAAATAGACAAAGAAGTAGTAACATAGTTCATAGATAAGCCAGGATGCGAGACAAGAAACATGGAGGCCAGAGTAAGGTGCACATCCAAGAAGGTTGCCTGCCAGAGTCACGGTGAGATTTCTTGAAGCACTTCCGAAGGGATTCGGTTCCAGTAGCCCAGATAATAGCCATACTGTTTAAACATGTCAGAACGAATCTTGTTCAGTTATCTAGTGCGTAGCGTGCCCAACAGTTCGAGCAGGATGAGAAGGTATGTGCGATGCGGTGGTGGTTGCACTTAGAAAGACGAAGGCGGTCGACTCAACCGCACGTGACTTGTTCAAGCCTTCACTTCGCAGTCTGCGTGAAAAGGCGAAGGCAGAGCAAAGTGAGAGTGTGTCTAGCGATTTTTAGCGAGCTGTAGCAAGTCTGACCCGCGTAGCACTATATGTCAAGTCAACGAGCTAGAAAGCCATTTAGCCGCCCGTGCCAACTTTCCTGATGTCCTTTCCAGTGAGCTGTGAGTCTCAAGCCAGACGCTAGGCTTTAGGATTTGTTCTTCAATTTGAATCCTGAGATCCAGTCCTAAAAGACTTATCCGCCCAGGTTTAAGATTGAAATGTTTCTCAAGGAGTTGAGATTCCAAGTTGCCCGCCCTCTTCTCTTTATGGGCACAGGCGCTGTCCCAGGGAACCTTAGTTGCGTGCTCATAACTAGAGCATCTCTCATCTGCAAACAAGTTGTCAAAGACGTCAGGTCTCGATTTCTTTTCCAATAAATTTCTATTGTAATTCTTCAACTCTATGATTGATAAAATCAGTGATTAAATAACTTACGAGACTTTTATTCCGGGTAATGATGTTGTACGCTTTTCGTTGCGGACGCGGGGCAAATCGTGCAATTACTGGCGAATCAGGCTCGGAAAAGGTAAGTGGATCGATATCGCAGGCTTGATGAAAGGCTGCAGTATTTGATAGAAGCTCTTTATCCAATTGAAAGACTTCCAACGTTGCCTGAAATTCTGTAGGAGCCTTCGGAATACCCAGGCTAAGTAGCAACGTGGAGGGGAGAGGTAAACAACCACAAGGCTTCACCGACCAGTAGGAACGGAGAGGTCTACAACTGGGAAATGCCGTCAAATCTGGCTTTAGATTCTCGACGAAGAGATATATCTTCTCGTGGCGAGGATGTAGAGACAAGTTTCCAAAAGTCGCCTGAATCTTGGTTGTAGCATGCCAACCTGTAACTATATAGTATTAATCAGAAGTCACGAAAATTATAGAGTCTAACTCAGATTCACTTACTGACACCAAACTCTTCGTACTCAGGATTAAGATAAGAAAATGAGGTAAACAATTGGTTTGCCTGAGACATGAAAGCTCTTCCGAGGTGCTGTGTATCCTCGGGCTTATATCTAACGTTGGCACGTAGTATGAGATAACCAATGGAACGAGAGGTAGAAAACTCGAAACTAAAAATGGATTGGTTGCAGAGATTGACGACAAACAATAGGAGACTCACCGAGTCCATCCACCGCGACAAACGTGTTCACTACGAATAGGCTCACTACGCCAACAACACCCGCATACAAGCCGATACCATGCCTTTCCCTCCCAATATCCCGAATTATTAGCAACCATTTTTCCTAAGATTTTGGCAGATCCAAGGATCTGAAGTGTTTTTTCTACACCATCCTTTCTTAACTGCCAGTCGGCTTTCTTTCCGGCATAGATTGCACCAAAATGTAAGGGGAGACACCGGCCGGATTTGAACAGGGAAGAGGATAATCGCATACAGACTGAATAGAAAACCTTGAGCAAAGCATTGGTATTAACCTTCGTTACCTGTGAAACAGCCCGCTTTTCAGATAGAGTGAGGACTTGCCATTGGCGAAAGACATCTTCCCTTAACAAAGGTGGTTGGATCGGCAAAAGACAGACAACTTCGTGGATGAATTTCTTTTCAGGGTCATAAAACTACCATATCATGAAGATAAAAGAAATCATTAAAAAGGCCAAACGAGATGCCGAAGACTTACGAATGAAACAAGAGGACCACCTCGTGCATTCACATACACCTCAAAATAGAGCCCGTCTGCCCTGAAATTTATGACCCAAGCTTCTCCAAATTCGTCTTGACGGGTCGCATCAAGACCCGTGATTACTTTAGTTAAATAATTGTATGCAGCCTAAGATATTATTTAGTATACAGCTTGATCGAGTGATCTTGAAAGGATGCGTAATACTAACGTCCATAGCGACTGTCTATTCGTTCATAGCAGGTTAGTGAGAGAACATCCAGCTAAAGAATAGGTAGACATACCACTTGACATCGAAACAGAAAGGCGTGAAATTTGTCCAAATTTGAAACAAAATCGACCGGATGATATCGTTCACCTGCCGCAATCATCAATTAGACATAATTGCGGCAAGGCGACTTCCTCACCTTCATGAAAAATAAGGGCCGGAAGCAATTGAGATGTGGAGATACCAAATAATTGAGGGATCCTCAAGCTTCTGTGTCCATAGTTAATATTACTGAACAAATAACCTAAACCGAACAAACCGAATTTTTGAGTATATTTCGAACTCTGTTCTCCATCGCTTCAGAGACAACAGATGCGTAACCTTCCATATAGTTACGTCGATTCAGAAAGATAATTGTCTGTACCTTCAGTGCATTACTGCCATGATAGATTCTGGCGACCTTGGTTTCCGAAGTTCCGGCAACCTTTACTATATATTCTTCAGTTATAGGCGCATCCTCCGAATCTTCGGTTTCAAGACAACCGTGAGTAGATAGTATATCTAGCAGCTGAATGTCGCCTTTCAAGAAACGCTGGAACTGAAGCGCAGTATCAGCGCTACATATGGGGATAGCTCAGAGCAACTAACCTCCAACATTTTGGGATCGATGACACCATTAGCATCAGCGTTCACGAAACACCTGATCACCTAATACCAGACATTCTAAGAGGAAAAATTTCCATGAGCATATCAGCCTTGAAGCAGCAGCATACCCAGCAGCTCAAGATGGCTGCACGGAAGAGATTCGAAGGTTCGAACAGACATGCAACCTTAAGCAGAATAGATTCAACAGTGCCATCATCGCGATTCCTCAAGCATTGTGCGAAGCTACCAAGGCGAAATATAGTGATACTAGTACAATTATGGGCAGGTCATGCCCAGTTAAACAAGCACCTTTACCGTATCAAGCACAATCAGACAAACATATGCCCTACTTGTCAAAGAGAGCCAGAAACAGTGCACCACTTTCTGTTCAGATGCAAGGCATATGACAATTTACGTGGACAAGTTCAAGGAAAACATGGACATGACACCCGATCAGCGAAGCTTCTACTAGCGAACCCAGACGCATTCCCAACACTTTTCAGATATATTAACGGAACTAGATGATTTATGAATGTAACAGGACCACTGAAAATACCCCAAGAAGATACCAGAAAGAGAAATGGATAACGAAGATAACGAACAAGAAAACGAAACGCAAAACAGGTGGAAGGACAGGCCGGTAGGGTACCGAGAGGAGTGTAGAAGAGTATGGGGAGAGGGCAGAGATCGGGTCGGGAATATGGATGAATAATAGAGAGAAAAGAACCAAAAATAACCAAAAATAACCGAAAATAACCGAAAATAACGTCGCCGATAACAATGCAATGCCAATAACCGGGCAACACAACATTCCTCGCCTCAAAAGGCACAGATCCAACTTGGGCACATTGCCTCAGGGCGTGCTACAATGTTACAGTATGTGCAGGGACAGACACCAGGACAGAAAGGACAATTATCATCATTAGTTTAACACATATGTACAGCAACGCCGTCTTACATAGGGCCATGCCCCAAAATAGACATAAATGGATTAAAAATAAAATAAAAAAAGCATCAGCGTTCACCTGTACAGCTGGCACCATACTGGTAGTAAGCGTCTTTTGAATACTGACAACTACAGCGCGGGTATATGCTGTATTTATAAGCTGTATAAGTAGATATTAGTTCGGAAGGATGAATAAACAGGGGTTCGGGGAAATATACCACGAAAGAACTCCTAATATCAGTAATCTCCGTTTGAAATGCAGAAAGAGTCTCCGAAGCTGCATCAGCATTGAAATATCCTGCAGCCTTTGACAGCTCGGTGATCTTGTTTGTCATGGCATCCATGGATCTGCAGTCAGCGTGGTAAGATCAGATATACTTTTTTTCTTCAAGTTCATGATACTAACCTTCGGAATCTTGCGCATATATTGGAAAACTCTTGGAGTGTCTCCGGGTCAGAAGTCTGGACCGTCTCCGACTTCTCCAGGTCCTCCAGTAGTTGGGTAATGCTCTGAGCCAAAGTCAGGCATTGCTGTTTATTCTTTCGTGATCGCTGAAGGAGGCAATTCGCGTTAATTGTATTATACAAGATGTGGTAATAGATGCAGGACATACCTGCAGCGGTTCAATAATATTGAGAAATACCATGGCAGCACCTTTAATAAATGGAAAAGGGGCCACTTCGCCAGCGATTTCGGTGATCTTCACTACTCTTACAGTAATATCCAACCAATCTCGGTTGCCAACAGGAAACTGAGGAGATGTTGCGGCCTCACCATCGGAAGACTGATGAGATGTTCCTGTCTCATCGACAGGAGGCTGAAGAGATGTCCAAGTCTCGTCAACGGGGTACTGAGGAGAGGTTCTTGTCTTTCCTTTACGAAGTCTTCCAAACGCTTTCACTACCTTGAATACTGGTGCCATGGCTAAGAAACAGCTTTGGAGCGAGATGGAGAGACCAGGTAAGAACGGCAGGTGCCAGGTCTTTTTCTTGGATGGTGCAACACCGCCACAGAGTATCCATTTCCCTGAGTTTTTGAATAAACGTCTTACGGCGAAGGAATATCGGAGAATCTGATAGAAAAGTGTCAAAGCGAGCAGTGCAAATTCCAATACGTCTGGTGTGTTTTTCTCAAGATCGGTTAGAGGCTGTCCAATTCCCAGAAAGAAGCAGTGGAACAGCCAATAATCGAGTAAAAATACCTTTCTATTATTTCTATCAGTAGATATAGACACCTGACCATGAAGAGAACCATTACTGTTACGATGATGCAGGCGTAAAAGTAGCTAGGCTGGGTCCTTGTATTTAACTTTCTTTTTGTCAAACAAATTATAGAAGATCTAAAGATACGAATATAAGTATGTTGCATCTACTTACCAGTCTCAAAATCATAAAAATCTCACCAATTAATTAATCCATAGGTTACCCAAAAACCTCAGATTCGGGCAATAAGTATATTGTTTGCTCGGATGGTGCTCGATGCATATTTCTGTCGAATTTTGCTATTTTTGAAAGGGTGGAAATTCCCGGAGATAAAGATTAATTGCATGAACGAGTAAGTACCCAGAAACCTATGTAACAAAACGCAGTTCAGTAGTGCCCCGACACGGACGTAAATCACATTACCTCATTCTGTCAAATGACACCTGATATATTTGGAAAACTCAGCTGAGGATCCACCTCACTCCACAAATGAAGTTACATATTCTCACTTACGGTGTGACTGTGGCATACGTCAGTGGAGATGTCACTTCATCGCCTTCGAAAGATCTATTTAGCTTACGTCGTGCATTCATGAAGATAGTACACACGACGACTTACTTGATCGACCACTGTTTGCGATATCATGTCTCACCAACCTCCATCAAAGAATGCTCAATTTGGCGAAAGCGAAAACAATAGAGTCAGTATTCCTCTATTCCAGACGTCGATCGTAAATTTACTCTTCACATTAAAGCATAAAAAGGAATTCCAATCAGAACAGGAAGGGATTCGAGGAACTGCCATCGGCACAGAAGCCGATGCAAAACAACCCTTCGCAGCTGCGGCAGCTCAGACTGCCCGAGAAACCGAGAAGGAGATCCGAGAGATGGTGGAAAGAGGGACGGAGAAGAAGAAGCAACAGTGTAAGTCTCGCATAGCTGCCATGAATGAAGTTCTTACCTTGTTAATTTAAGAGAGGATCCGCGCTGAACAATCATTATCAAATACGAAGTTTAATATGAATTGTCATAGGAAATCTGTACAACACCTAGTATATAGGCTATACGATCTGATCAAACCCAAACATTTAGAGTTCAAAATCATCCAGAACTTCTTTCGGCAAAAGACCCGTCTCTTCTTTCCTCTCGCACACGTCCATGGTCCTCACACCCTTTCTGCAAATCAAAGAGAGCTTTGCACCGTCTCCAGCATCAAGTGCAATATCCTGGATCGTGCCCAGGATTTTCCTTAACAACCTAAGCCCATCCTGAGCTTCCCGTGCATACGATTCCAATTCACTTTCATGGAGCGTCTTCTTATCGATTTGCTGGAATGTTCCTCGTTCGTGGATGCAAACGAACATCGTAGGCGTCTGTGACAAGAGAAGTTGTGGATACGTTTCAGCCCAGTCAATATTGGCGGCATTATGGATTGATCGCGTCTTGAGTTCAACAAGGGAGGATTGTGGAACAAAGTTTCCACCGCTTACAATTTGGAGGGTCCCTTTAGAGGTCTTGATCTCTTTGACTTCCTTATTCTCTGCCAGCCGACTAGAGACAGAGAGTCTTCCGATCCCTGAGATGAGATCCGCAAAGGGGTCGCTTGAAGTAGACTTGGTAGATTGCGGAGTTTTGGTAGCTTCGGTAGGAAGACATGCATCCGCCTTGTACCGTACAAGCATCTTGAGACCATCCAAGTCCTGATGAAATATTTCATAAATTAAACTATCAACCTGTGACAATATACTCACATATGAGATGATCCTATGATGTCCAACAGCTAATTCGCATCCGGGACCTGGCGTTGTACTTGCCGCTTCAAACTCTTTCTCATATCCAGGACCACCTTGTTGCGTGAGCTCGAGGTCCCATCTCTGCATAAGAATCGTCTTCTCTCCAACCATGTCAATATCGATCCTGAATGTTCCTGCCTTGGGATCGTTTACGGCCCATCGCCAAAGTTTCCGAAGGCCATTGCGGTCGGTCACGAAATCCACATCCGCGAGATGGAATTCAGGCGCAAAGTGAGACACGGCGGAGATCATAGGAAGCAGAGGAGATGCAGACAGACGTGCAGCGTTCTGGTCCGTGTAAACAGTACCCGAGTCGCGAGCAACCACATAGGGCATTGCACGGTTGCGCCAAACGGGTGGACATCCTATGTGATCGTCTAATTCAGTCGAATATACAAAGATCAAATAAACAATGACACCTTACCCGGAACAATAATTGTGGGCTTCTGCTGGTCTTGCCAGCTGTATGAAGCGACCGTCTCAAATCCTTTAATGGAGACGTCGGCGGATACACCTGCGTCAGGAGACGGAGCTTCAATAGTGTCGATCTTCCCGATCGTTCCTTTGAGCAATTCTTCCTCCGTAGGCTCCCTTTTATCCCAAGGGCTGTAACGGGGGGAGGATGAAGCAGTGAAAGTGCCGCGGCGAAATGGTCTGCCAGTTCCTCTGCGAGATGGTGTGTACATATTCGAGTCCAGACAGGTTACAACTCTGATAATGAATGTCTATGTTCTGCTGCTTTAAATGCCTTTCACAAGAACACTGCATGCCGAAGACGTCCTTCTTGCGAGTCCCGATAACGTCCATGGCTTCATGCATCGAGGTAGAGCATGGTAGAGCGAAGTACTTAATACTTGTGTATCACAGAAGCAAAGTGAGAATAGGGTGCCGACATACATATCAAGACACGGGCTTTGCCAGATTTCGACCGATTAAGAAGTTGCGTAGCTAGGTATTGAGCGGTGCTGAGATGGCTTGGGTCTGCACAGTGAAGAAGGTATAGCAGGTAGAAGGCCAGAGCTACTAACGTTGTTCGATGTGCAAAAAGATGACACATATCCAGCTGCCACTAGCGGTCACTGGATATTTACGATGCGAGAACAGGAAGGAAGGCGAGGATGGACCGCTGTGGGCTCTCAATCATTAGTAATATATCACGTGGCAAGTGTAACACGTGATCTTAATTGGGACGCGTCGAGTGTCAGTGTGACGTACACATTAATTGTGGAGACAGGTCGTGGTGTGGCTCCAACAGATAGAGTGCGTTCGGCACCGGGATCTCCTCTAATCGCACGAAATTCGTAATCTGGAGTGACCGCGGAGTAATGCCAAGTCTCCTACCTGTTCGGCACATGAGATTTCATGCGATTTCGAGTGACTCCATTGCTAATCCCTCCTGCCAAGTTGAAATCCAGCCTCAGAGATGATTTTAGGGCGATTTCACGGACGCCTTTTTTACGTTGTTCCTTACCGCCGCTATATACACTATTTCAACATCTCTTCTGCCATGACTGAAGCTCCTAAGCGCAGGTCTATGACAAGGCTGTTGTAGAAACCAAAAAATCCCGGGTGTCATGGGGTAGACCCTGCAGTCTTGACTGATCATGATTTTGTTCGCAGGGGTTACGCCGAAGGTACCAAGGACCGTGTTGGCGGCAAGAAGGACTCTATTATCGGCGCGGTCACTGGTGACAAGCAACAACAGACATCTAGTGAGTAGATATTTGAGGGTTTAAGCTTTCTCTGTCAATTATATTTAATAGGCAACGTTCGTCATGAGAAAGGCGAGGCCCAATGTACTAGCGTGCTGTGAGTTTTCTTATGTAATATAGTAAATTTAAAGAAATAACAACAAATAATGCATTCAAATCAGAATAGTCCTAGTACAAGGATAAAATGAGCAAGTGCTAGATGATGACAGCAAATCCCTAGCGACTCGAATAATTATCGAATCGGGAAATACGCAGATGCGCAGGATTTAATGGGCGGATATCCACATAGATCAGGTTGGACTCGTTAATATTAGGGTGTGAAGAGGGGAATAATGTCTATTATCTCCGTGCTAGTTATATCGTAAACGAAGTACATAATTTCTTAAACGAATAGACATACCTTGTGGTGGAGATCGAGGAGGAAGTGGCAGCTTCTTCCACCTTCAACTGATCTACTGGGCTCCGCAAATTTTTAAATTTAACCAGTTAATATAAGAACGATAATTTTTATTGCCTCATCTCCCAGGGCAAAGCATACGAAAAATAGCAGGCAGGAACTGATAGATATCTCCGACTCGGAAGCTACCATGAATATACGGAAAACCTCATTTGATACCAAAAATCGGCGGTACCGGGTGATGGAGTTCAGATGTACATCATACCAGGTGGTTACCATCTTTAATGTTAGTGGATTGAATCCTGTCTCAAAGATGACGGTGATAGTCGACAGGATCAAAAGTCATATGTAGCGCGATACGCCAATGGATCGAGGGGAATTGTTCCCCGTTATGACTTGATTCCAGACCAGATTGCGCAAGGCAAATGCTGCGATATATTTCAGTAAATACATAAAATTAATTCCAAGTACATTCACATACATTGTGATGAAGAAAACAGCCTTCAACTTCAATTTCAGTCATCACTGCAGTTTCAAAAAAGCGAGAATAATATTGAATTTGCTACAAAGTCAGAGAATTAGAGGCTACAGGGTAAAGACAGGAAAATGAGACAGAATGTGGGAAAAGATCAGAGACACAAAAGGACGAAAACAATGCAGGCCCTAACGACTTGTAAATGAGTAAACATCGAATCGTGAAATAGGTAGAAGCGCGGGTTTTAATGGTCGGATATCCATATAAATTACGTTTGGATCTTCTGTAAGAGAGAGCGAACTTGAAGACGACTTCTTGTTTTCATTGGTACTAATCAACACCGAGGCAGTCCTTTCTCCATATTAATAAGAGCACAATCGTTTGAAGGTATAGACTCACTTTATCTGGAACTCGGAAGACGACGCATTTCCCTCTTCTACTTTGGGTTCTACCGCACGTCGCAAAATTTTGACTATAATCCAGCGGATAAATGAACGATAATCTTTGATTGCTTCATCACCTAGGACGAAGCAGAGGAAAAAAAACAGGCATGAAGCGGTGGGTATCCACCACGTCGCCAATAGAGAGGCGAAATCGACGTTCGGTAGCAGAAATCGGGGAAACCGACCGATCCTGGAGAAGTTGGCGTGTACATCTTGCCAGCTGTTATATGGGGACAATCCGCCGACCTTAAGATTATAGACAATAAGATACAGATCAAATGCTGCCTCATAGATCACCGTAATAGTCGACAGAAACAGGAGGCGGATATAACGCGAAAGGCCTATGGAGCTCGCGGAATTATTCAAGCAAGCACTTAGTGTGACACGGTTCCAAAATAGATTGCGCAAAATAAGTCCTGCGTAGCACATCAGTACGTGCATGAATCGATTACGTGTGGATTTACGTACCTGCATATGTGCAACTAACCAAAGCAAGCAGCAGAGGAGTGATCCATATCAGCACCAACGCATACCAATTCATCACAAAGCTGGCCCTACACCCAGCGACCTCAAAGATATCAAAGCGATGACCTTGCACGATATAGTCTGTGAGATATATTTTTTATGGATTTTCGTATAAATTTTAGCCAAAAAATGACGCACGCAATGCCATAAAGACGAGAGGGAAAATAATGCAAAGAAAGACTTCTATCATCCGTTCCCTACGGGTGTCAAGCGACTTGTCTGGCCGACGCTGAGCGGTGACCCGTTCCAATACTCGTAGGTTGCACATAGCAGCTGCAGGAGCACCGACAATAAATCCAACATTAATCTTTGTCGCTGTAGTCCATGAGAATAGGAATGGCAATGCGAAGTTGAACGGGGTACTCACTGATATCGCACCAGACAACTAACTTCACGTCGGTATTATCTGACCAAGCCGCCGCGTTAATTCCACCGATCATGGTAATTACGAACAGCCATAGCGATAAACATATGGTTGGAATGCTTCGGTGCTGAAATCAAAGCCATCAGATGTTATCGACCTTTGAGAGGATTATAGCACT